>OZ005648.1:295452212-295806325 GCA_963930645.1 Salticus scenicus
TTCTAAAAAGTGCCTTGGTCTTAAAACTGATGGAACTAGTCCTTTAAAATGCACAAGTCTCTGCTAGAGAGTTCTTTAATCTGTGATGTTATAAACCGCTGACGAACAGAGAAAATCCCCAAAAACTGGACTCACAGTAGTCCGGTTAATAAGGAGTCGAGCTCGTAATTGAAGGATTGAGCGATCGATGCTGGAGCCATCCAAAGACTGTCATGTAGATTAATGGTATCTGGTGCACGTAAAATCCGTTGTGTCCTCCATGATTTATAAATGTAATAGCTCAGGTATACGGAAGTCGGGGAAACAGCTCTTCCGTGGAGGTTTTAAATTGTGATGGTACGATTACCCTAGAAATGAATTCTAGACCGTTGATATGCTGTCTGTCTAGCTTTAGTGCAATGTTAAGTCCATTCAAATTCAACATACCAAAAACTGGCTGACGTATTAATTCAATGGTATGGCACATGATTTATGTTCGAAACAACCATGTTTCAAATACTTTTTGTTTTTTCGAGACATAGCTTCTTTTTTTTATACAGCTGAAATATCTTTCCCATAAAAAGGGAAATATAGTGCAGCTACGCTACCTGCTGGGCGATATACCCAAAAATCTAATCAACAAAAAATTTATATCTAAGTTTCCAAAAATAGTCTAATGGTGTTTCAATGCATCTAAAAACATGTAAATACATTGAAAACTGGAAGTCTAAAAGTTTCCGAATTCAATACTTTTTTCTCTTGTTATGTGTGTAGAAGAAGAAAATATATTTTTGTGGTTTTCTAATTAGATAATAATGCTTGCTTTAGATCGGTTATATGGCAGATGCGTACATGACATTTCCGTACAAGCTGAAATTAGTGACACTTGCGTACAAGTCCAGGTGTTCCAAATGTTACAGATCTGTTTTCGAAAAATCAAGTGGCATTTCCGTACAAAATTTGTTTCGCTGTATTTTTCGTTTGTATTATTACAAAGGGGTTGTATCCATATGTTAAACTTGAAGATAAATACTTTTATATAAATACGTGAATTTTCTCTTAAGCATGTAGTCTTACGACTGACAAAGTTATGAGCTTAAGGCATATAAAAGTTACAAGCTATAATAGCCGTAGTTACTTTATGAAATGATATTCAATTATTTATTCACTGAGTCAAGATCAATAAAGGTCCTTATAAATGCTATTAAGATCTTTAAAAATATTTTTATTTCTTAAAAACTTTTTTACTTTTTAACAAGTATGAAATTTTTTTGTCTCCAATAAAGAAAAAAAAAGTTAAAAAAAGATCTCTCTTCTTTATCAATAACGAATTGAATCATATTCCAATTCCTGAAATTATTTGTCGTTCACCTGGGGCCGTGACCTTAGCGAAAATCTATAAACCCGTGCCCTTAGAGGAAATGTTATCCCCCCTCGGTGGCGTGCTTTTAGCATACTTGCCTTTAGCGGAAATATATAATAAATTTTAAAATAAATTAATAAATTAAAAAAAAATAATAAACTCTTCAGTTTCCCTCCACTATCCACATTTAGCACTGGCTATATTTTGCTTCAGAAATAACCTGTCACAAAAATAGGTATACGTACTGTAGAATATCCGTTATTTGATGGAACGGTGATATGTAACCATATAAAGTTTAATGAATCACAGTACTCCATACGAAAACGTGCATTATTGCCCTTTTATGATTGTATTTAAGTTTTTGGAAATATAATTAAGCATTACACTTTTTTAAACTAAAACAAAAACGAAAAATCTTGAGGTACACATTGATTATCAACACTTTCCAACTGTACGTACTTGTTGTATCGTATAACATTCTATGTTCTTTGTCTATATTATCACACAATGGACAGACAGAAAGACAGACATATAGAATTCATAATCACTCTGAAACTTTGTTGGAAAGTGTTAAAAATGCTTAAAAAACAGAAATGCTGCTCTTAATTTCCTATTTGCACCCCTTAATGTACCGAAACAATTTTGCGTAGCCCTGGAGGTTAAGCATATTATTTGTACAAAACATTTTCTTAGCATATAAACAATAAATGCGAATTTCTTTATGATTTTTTGATGAAGTTATTTAAATGCGATTTATAAAAATGTCTCCCCTAAAGCACAATGAATTGGCATTTTTTCGATGCCTATGTACACAAACCAATGGCATAGGTTCTATTAGAGCCATTTTAAGTACGGAATATTCAATAATGAGTTTGAATAACACATATCATTAAAAAAAAATAAAAAAAAAATGAAATAAAAATTAGTATTTTGTGGCCACCACAAGACTTCCTTCTATATTTTCCTATACAAATGCACTATGTGCAAATAATTAATTTTCATCTCAGAGAAAACTAACACTAAATATCCAAAGAAAGACAGTTTTATTGTCTATAAATGACATTTTAAAAAATGCATTTCTCTAATAGTTATCTCACATGTCAAGTTTCGTACAGTCACATGCCATAGAAGTTGAGATATAGCTTTCCCGTTATCGAGGAAATTTGCAGTATAGCAACGCTACCTATTGGCCGATAAGCATTCAAATTGAATTAGCATAATGTCTCATAATGGCCTTCACATATATCATGTTTTGTTTGATTATACGCAATAGAACCTGAGACATAGCCTCCCCTTAAATTGCGGAAATCGCTGTATAGCAGCGTCACCTGAGGTGCGGTTGACACCAAAAGTTTACAGATACTCATTTAGGTTAAGGTGCATAAACATATAAATTTATATGTAATTCTGTGCAGTAGTTCCTGAGATATGGCTTTTCCTTAAATTGCAGAAATCGCTGTATAGCAACGCCACTTGTTCGCCGATAAGGAACTGAAACTGAATCAGCATAATGTCTCATAATGGCCTTCACACATGTCAAGTTTCGTTGAAGTATACGCAAAGAACATGAGATATAGCTTCCCCTTTGATTGTGGAAATCGCTGTATAGCAGCGCCACCTGTTGAGCAGTTGGCGGTGCTAGTTGATAGGCACTAATTTAGCTCAAGGTGCATCTACATGTAAATTTATAATTTATATGCAATTCTGAGCAGTAGTCCCATAGATACAGTTGCCACAAAATTTTCGTCACACACACACACAGACAGACATTTTCTAAAAATAGTCAAATCGTGTTCTAGATCTCTCAAAACGTGTAAATCTGTCGAAAACCGGAAGTCTAAAATTTTTCCGAATCCAGTACTTTCTTCTATTGAATATAGATGAAAATTCTTAAAAATATTTACGGACGCTGGAGGCAGACAAACGGACAGTATAATAGACAAATACATTAATTCAAATCATATTCACATTAAAAAAAAAAAAAAAAAAAGTTAGAATAAACGCTTAATGTAAACGAAAATGCAATTTAGAAAATTTCCAATAACAACCTTCAGTGTAACTGAATATTTTTGTGTAGCTCTGTAAATCTAATGCTAATCATACTACATTCTATAGAAATCTTTCTTTTGTGCATTTGAATAACATATTTCGATTTCATTAACATTTGGTTTACAGAAATACCTTTCATAGAACGAAATTCTTTGGAATACTTTCGGCTATCCTTGTACATAAACCAATAACAATATTTACTCCATTTTCCATAGAGAGCACGCACACCTTCTTATTTCCGCTAAGGGCACGTCTTCTTCAATTCCTCCTTCTTCCCTTTCACCCCATTCCGCTAAGGGCACGTTCCGCTAAGGGCACGGTCGCTAAGGGCACGACACCGTTCACCTATATGCCTCTCTTTCTCCTCCCCCCCCCCCCCAAAAAAAAAAAATAGTGTGTGTTTAAAAATGAAAAAAATCGATAACTTTATTTTAAACTATCGCAGATCGATGGTTTAACCATTCGTTTTAAAGGTATTGGTGAGCTCTTTTGAAAGATACACATCATGAAACTTTATTCCACTCGAGGATGGACTCCCCCCCCCCCCAGGGTGTGAGGCGGGGCTCCTACATACACAATTTTTTTTTCCCAGTTGACTATCTCTATTACAAAATACATATATTCGTTTCATTTGGTTTAGTGCAGTCCAACAAAAAGCTTTCTGTAACATCTCTATATGATATACATTTAGAATACCGAGTTTGGGATTTCTGCTACTACTTGTTCTTGAGATATGCTGATAACACAGACAGACAGACACACAGACCATTCGCTAAAAACATGATTTTCGTATTCAGGGGACCTCAGAACATGTAGATACAACAAAAACGCACGTTCGAAAATTCGACCCTAAAACAATACTTTCTCGACCCTATGGGTAAGAGAAAGTAAAAAGAAAAGAAAAAGAAGGAAAGAATAGAAAGAAAGAAAAAGGTTTTAATGTTTGCATCTTATGGATACAACCCCTTAATGCAATGATCCTCAAATAAAGCGAAAGAAATGTTGTACGTAAGTGAAACTAGAGTTTTTTGAAAACACACCTGTAATATTTAAACCACCTGGACATGTACGCAAGTGCCACTGTTTTCAGCTTGTACGCAAATGTCATGTACGCATCTGTCACAACACCCTTTAGATCATATTACCGGAAACATGAGGACCTGTGTGCTGGCGTCCACTAAACCTAGACATATTACATGTCTAGGTTTAGTGAACACATTGAGGTCTTCTCATATAGCTTACTGTTTAGCGTGGGTAGACGTGTCTTCTACAGACCCTGGGGCCATGCTTATACGCATTGTAGTTGCTGAAAATCTTCTGGCATGGCGTACGTATCGAACTATCTAGCGTTTCTATATGTTACCAGGTGTCTCATGTGACACAGCATATCTTCAACTGTGGATGCATGTCATTAGTGATTATCGTTTGGAAATTGAACAGTGAAGCGATGGCCCATCATCGTGTTCTACATCAGACTCAGATATGTCAGCTTTGTGACGATCGTAACAAAGATGTGTACATAATGTGTTGTTTTTTTAAGGCTTGTCAGGGCAGTATACAGCAGAGCCACTTATTCTACTTGATCACAGCTCACACCCACTTTTGTTTTAGGACCATCTTAGATCAAGATCTCTTCAGAGGTTTGTCGAACTGAGGGTGCCTTAGCTCCAACTTTATGTATATAGGGGAGACCCGTGTACCTAGGGTCGCTTTTTTTCAATGCCCAAAAACAGAGCCCTTGACCTGTTTAAAATTATCAAACTGATATGAACATATCTTTAGGACTAATTACTTCCAATTGGGATTAATATAAATACCTAAAATAATAAATTCCGACAAATAGAAGGTTTTTAAAAAAACATCACTCGTGGCCCTAGGTACAACACCCTCATTGTACCTGGGGCCAGACCTCACTGTACCTAGGGCCATTCTCTCAAAATTAGATTTAACTTTGTAATGAATAGAAAATAAGCATATAAACATGTATTTTATAAAAGAAACAATATCAAGTAACATATTTATTTATCATATAATAATTATCATGTTGTTGCCTTAATTTAAAACACAAAATTTTTCACTTTCTTTTTTTTTATATATATATATATATATATATATATATATATTCTAACTTTTTTTTTTTCTTCAATTTCTTTCTTTCTGGAGTGTCTCTTGGATTTCTAGATCTCTCTGGTTTTTGGTCTCATCCTTGATGTGGGAGGTTTTGCTTTAGGTGAAGGTTTTACTTAGGTTCGTACCTGTTAAAGCAGGACACACGAAAAGATGTTAGATGTTGAAAGTTTCGAAATTTCAACAGGACACAAAACAGAGACATCCAGTTCTATCATTGTTGGTTCACTGTCTTCCTGGATTTCTTTTTTATTATTTTTTTTTTTAATATATGGAGGGATCTTGACTTTCAGTCACATTTGAACTTAAATATTCCTCAACAGTGAATGTGTTTTGATTCATTGGCTATATGCCGGATACACGAAAGTCTGATAGAATGTTTACAGGAGTAAAAGCCGACGGATAGGACTTGCCAACACCTTCAGCAACATCATATATAGTGATTGGTTTACCAGGGTTTGCCAGCATCCAATTACTATAGGCTGTACTGTGTTTCTTAACACTTTCTTGACCGCTGACGTAGATTCGCGTCATTTGAAAATATGAAACTCCACCAGTGGGCATTTCTTTTGCAATTTGCATGTTATTTGTTTCTAAAAAATATACACAATATTCATATTTGTACAATCAGTATACTATGGATGCAAATACTTTGATTGGAGAGAGAGTATGATTATAATGCATATCCATTTGTAATATAAATGTAAATACGGAAAATTTTGTTTTGAAAAATTGTAACTTATGAGAAAAACGCCCACAGGCATACCTTACTGTCAAAAAGACAAAAACATGCGGTCGCGAAAGTGTTAAAAGGTCCAAACACACTGGCCTTAGGTACAAGGCAGCGATGTGGCCCTAGGTACAAGTTTTGGTAACTTCATTCAAAATGCCTTCCACTAAAAAATCCACATGCAGAGAGGACTAATTAAATATCTCATTTATTACTCAATATAACAAGCAAAATTATATACTAGAAATGAAAGAAAAATCTTTGACTCACCTTTGTAAAATAGCAAAAGAGATGAGCTGCAAAATTTTACTTCAAACCATGTAAATTTGTTTTCTACATGTAACTTGTCAAAACTCTCTCCTCAAAAGTTCCAAAGTAGTTGTAAAAGTAGCAATTGGTGTTGTTACTCGCCCAATTGAGTATTAAAACTTAAAATTAAATATTATTGCAATAAAGTGGGGTGGCCAGTGCCGTAACAAGTAAGCTGGGGGCCCCGGTGCGAGTGATGAATTTATGGGCCCCCTCCACTAAAGATGAATTTCTAGGGCTCCCTTCCCTGTTGTCTTACTTCAGACGCAATATTAATACCTTTACTGCAAATAATAATATCACTATAGTAATTGCTTTACAATATTGCAATGACAAAGTATTTAAAAATCGTTTTAAAATAAGGAAGCAAATTAAAAACTAGTAATTTTTTAACAACCTCAAAAATTCAATTTTGATAGAATGGAGTATGGCTTATTTTCTACCAAATATGTGAAAAATACCAGAGCCGGGAATCGAACCCCGGTCCTTCCGCATATTTTTCACATAGTTGGTAGAAAATCAGCCTTCTACTCCATTCTATCAAAAATGAATTTTCGAGGTCGTTAAAAAATCACTAGCTTTTAATTTGCTTTCTTATTTTAAAACGATTTTTAAATACTTTGTCATTGCAATATTGTATTCACGTCATTTTAAAATCTGCAACTCCGTCAGTGGTTGTTTCTTTCGCAATTTGTATGTTATTTATTTCTCAAGAATATACCCAATCTTCATATTTGCCCAACCAAATATACTATGGATGGATACAAATACTTTGATGTATATACATTTGCAATATGAATTCAAAAAATTTTGTTCTGAAATATTGTAACTCGGGAGAATAACGCCCACAGGCGGTCCTTATTGACAAAAAGAGAAAAACATGCAAAATGTTAATTAAAAAAAAAAAAAAAAAAAAAAAAAAAAAAGAGAAAGAAAGAAAAAATCCCTCAAAATTGTTTTATTGCTGATATTTTCTTGAACTAACAAGGAGAGGTCACGACATGGAAAATTCAGATCGGGGCGAAATTGCGCAGGATTGTAGTATACTATGAGGGTAACAACATATTAAAGCAGTAGGACCCACTATCCACAAAATGTCGAGAAAAAAGCATTTAAAGTTTCAGTAATCTTTAAATACAAGTTATTTCGCAAGCGAGTAAGCGTCTCAGTGGTGTGATCCTAAAGCGCGAGTCTCCCAACCAGATGACGTGGGTTCGAGGCTACCTGCGGGACTACTTTTTTTTTTTTCCTTCTTTAAATTTTTATGTGATTTAAACTTTTTATTTATTTTACTTTATTTTACAATTCAATTCAAAATTTGAAAATTTTAATAAAAAATTATTTAATTTTCTTGAGTATAAATAAAATAACTTTTTCTATTTTTAATATTTATAACTTAAAAATACAATAAATTTATATAACTTAAAAAATAAATTTTAGTTTTATTTTAACTGTAAAATAAGGTAAAACTAAAGAAACTGTTTTTAATTATTTATCTAAATATTTTATTTTATTTTAGGTATATTTAATTTTATTTTTTAAATTACAAAAAAAAAAAAAAAAAAAAAAATACAGAGAAATTATTTTAATTTCATATATAATTACTATCCAAATTAAATAATTACTTCTCCAATCAATAGTTTCTTAAAAATTATAGTATAGGATTGGGATGCTATTAAATTACTACAGGTAAAGAAATGTTATCTTTAAATGTAGATTTTAAATGTTAATGAACATCGTTTCTTTTTCGATAACGACTTTTTTTTTTTTTTTAATCGTTCTGTGCACAAAATAAAATTCCATCTGCCCTTTATTATTAACAAGCTAGAAGTGTTTACGTAATTTATGCACATTCAAACCAAATCAGGAAGCTCAAACCAAGATTCAAGTATACCTGCTAACTATTTTACACTTTGTTTACAGCTTGCTTATTTTTTAATTATTTAAATATTTGTCTGTTTTTCTTTATGTTTCTTATTTAGGGTTTTGTAAAACTAAACTTTTTAACTAAATTATTTTTTAAGTTATAGAAATTTATTGTATTTTTAAGTTATAAATATTAAAAACAGAAAAAAATATTTTATACTCAAGAAAATTAAATAATTTCTTATTAAAATTTTCAAATTTTGAATTGAATTGTAAAATAAATAAAAAGTTAAGATTACATAAAAATTTAAAGAAGAAAAAAAAAAGTAGTCCCGCAGGTAGCCTCGAGCTCGAACACAAGTCATCTGGTTAGGAGACTCGCGCTTTAGGATCACACCACTGAGGCGCTTACTCGCTTGCGAAATAACTTTTATTTAAAGATTACTGAAACTTCAAATGCTTTTTTCTCGAAATTTTGTGGATAGTGGGTCCTACTGCTTTAATATGTTGTTACCCTCATAGTATACTACAAACCTGCGCAATTTCGTCCCGATCTGAATTTTCCATGTCATGACCTCTCCTTGTAAGACAGACAACTACTTAACACGGCCGATCTTAATGCAGATTGACTGTGATTACTAAAATAAAATCATTTCATTCAGAATGTTAATCTGCTGTTTCAGTATGAATTTTCATTGTTTGTAAGTGCCTTTTTTCTTTCTTTCATTCACTTTTATTTATTTATTTATTATTATTTTTTTTTTCCGTGGGAAGGTGTGAATCCCCTAGTCTTTGGTTCCAACTTTAGTTGTGTTTTACTCGATTTTATGAAATTTGGTATCCTATTATTGATTATACAAGCTTGTTTTTGATCCTAGTTTGAAAATCTTAAAGATACATGAAAAATAAAGACAAGAAAAGAAAAAGCCAGGGTGCGATGAACATTTTTTACTATTGTAACCAATAAAGTACATGTAAAGTTTTTGTAAATCTAAGAAATTACTAGTAAAAAGTAGTTTGGAAAAAATCCTGAAATCTGGAAAAAAAAAAAAAAAAAAAAAAAAAAAAAATCCTACACACAATCATCCTTGATTACAAGAACAATATTCAACAATTATGTCTTATTTTAAAACAATATTTATTGAAGTAAATTGAAAAAAAAAATTTAAAAATAGGAGGAATTGGGGGGGGGGAGGCTGTGGAAGGAATGAATACGGAAGCGTGTTCGGAGGGGCGTAAAGGGAAGAAACAAACAAACAAACAAAAAAAACGAGAGAAGAAGAAAAGGATTAACAAACAAAAAGAATGAGCACAAAATGTAAGTACATCACGTAAGAATTGATTGCTTAATTATGAGAAAGAATATGTTTAGTTCCGTATAATAAAACAGTGAATTTTTTATTCTAAACCCTCAATATTTTGAAAAAAAAAAATCTGGAGTGACTCCACTCGATTTTCCGAACATTGAGTAACTAACAGTTTTGTAGATAAAATAAAGAAAGAGGAGTTGCTAAACAAACAAAAAAGAGAAAACCATAACAGAGTGTTTGAGTATTTTTCTCCATATATCACACGAGGTTTTATTTAACGCTACTGAACTTTGAGCCCTTAGATCATAAGGATAAAGAATTTTTCGTTGTGTCCCTGTAAAAATCTATAAAAGCTACATTCACCAAAATGCTTATAGTTAGTGCAACAGTGATTTATAATATTCATACAAATTTTCAGCTCAATTGAATAAGGCGTTTAGATGCTATCGCTGGTCTCATAGGCCATAAAGATAAAGAATCTTTTCTTTGTCTCCCTGTAAAAAAACTGTAAGTGCTAGATTCACCAAAATCTATACAGATTGAGTATCTGTGACCTATAATATGTGTATAAAGTTTTTGCTCAATTGAATAAGGCGTTTAGATGCTATCGCACTTTTAAAAATTTGGCAAAGAATTTTTCTTTGTGTCCCTGTAAAAAAACTATAAGTGCTAGATTCTCCAAAATCTATACAGATTGAGTATCTGTGACCTATAATATGTGTATAAAGTTTTTGCTCAATTGAATAAGGCGTTTAGATGCTATCGCACTTTTAAGATTTTGGTCCCTTGGCTATAATGATAAAGAATTTTTCTTTGTGTCCCTGTAAAAAAACTATAAGTGCTAGATTCACCAAAATCTATAGGGTTCGTACTATGGTGACTTACAATATACGTACCAACTTTCAGCTTATTCGAACAAAGCGTTTAGACGCTAGCGTGTTCACTCACAGACATACACACATACATACATACACACATACATACACACATACATACATCATCGTAAAAATAGTGAAAACGGACTCGTTGGACCTCGAAACGTATAGAAACATCAAAATCTCGAATTCGGATTTTTGACATGATTACAATACTTTCCTCACTATAGTGTTCGGAAAGTAATAACAGTATACGTGGTGGGCAAAGATGGAGGCCATTTTTGGATTCAGCATCCTCGAACACACAGTTTAACACAAAAGTTATTTTTTTCCTAGGTCTGTGTTATGAAAAACACCTTCCAACATCACAGGAAAAGTTTGAATAGAAGAGAGATATGTGTGAAGCAATTTGTTCGACCGGCTTTTGGTAGGGATATTCTATATAAATTGCGCACGCCCCACAAAGTGTACTAAAATTTCCTACAGTAGGATAAAGAAAAAAAAAAGGGGGTGATTTCCAGCTTTTTTAACGATTGCCCTTTACGTATCTTGATATCTTTGTATTGCGCTCTAAACAAATCTTTAATACCACAGACAAAACTTTCTATAGGAAATATTCTATTGTACATATAAAAACACGCATGTTAATTTCGTTTAATGCAATATAAAGATGATGTTAAAAGGCACTTGAAAGACGTATGGCCCATAGATCGTAATATATCCGAATTTTTTTGTGTGCGCCTATATACGACCCGTGTGATTTATGTATATCTTTTCAAAAGAAATAATCAGCCTGAATAAAGTATGCAAATTTAGACATAGAAGAATTCTAGAATACATATGGAATGGAAGCTTAGGAGACAGGGACAGGGACAGGTACACCACCAAACCGAAGTGGTAAAAACTCTTCAACTTTGTAGAAAAATGTTTGAATTCAGTACCTTGCATGAGACTATAATTTGATTACATTACACTATTAGACTAGATATGTGTTAAATTCAGGAGTTGAAAAACTGGAATTATCTTGAACGGCCTACTGAGGGAAAATGCTAAGGAAGAAAATATATATATATATATATATATAATTGCATATGATGTAAAAATTTTGCTATGCTAGAAAATTACAGAAATACCTTTTGTAATAACTGTACATTATTTTATTGTGCTCTTGGGGGAAAAAAAAAATCCTGTGACTGACATCTAGAAACTAAATTATGTTTTTAGTAAAATTAGTTCCATGTCAGCCGTATAAATTCTAGTTCTCTTTGTTAGCGAGTTTTAAACACCCCTATTAGAATTCTAGATCGTTTTTCTAAATACGGGCTAGTATTCCTTAGAAATACCCCCACGGAGGGCACTTCTCCTCAGACTTAGTGCAGTCAATCGGCCTTAATCCGCACAACCTAACTGAGATCGTTTTTCTGTATTATCGAGGTCAGACTTATTTGAAAATCCCTGCAAATAAATGTGAACTTAAAAGGCGAATTTTAATAACTATAATCTTGGTTTATTGCCCAACATATATATATAGAGAGAGATATACACTGTTAAAAAGAAAAAAAAAATGCAACTTTGCTGCAAGAAATTCTCTGTAATTACAGAAAAATACGTTTTATTAACATAATTTTTCCATAATTTACAATTTTTTTTTCTTAAATTACACAGAATTTCTGGCAGCACAGTTGCATTTTTCAACAGTGTATACATTCTTGGTATGTGTACATCCTAAATTTTCTGCAATCTAAGAAAAAATAGTCTTTAAAAATTTTTAAACTTTTAAGTCATGCTGATGAGATACAGTGGTTGTAACAATAGTTGAGACCTTGGGTCTTAAACAATTTCAATTTAATGAATAACTTCGGAGATTCCCAAAAGTTCTTTTTAAAAGTACTTCAGCATATCAGCTGAATTTTTTCATTCATTGAAAAGCCATCTAACACATCTAAAACAATAAACAACATATCAAGCTCATATTATTGTTTTGGAAAATATGGGAAGCCCCAACAACAAGGAGCCCCTAAATCTATAATATTAAGGTTGAAACATGATGTTTTCATTTAAATGAAAATTTTAATACTGAATATTTCTCAATTAAAATAGTAATACAATCTTTTAAAATGACTATTAGTTCCCCATCATACTATAGGTATGGGGAACTTAGGTAATCGTGAAAATTTTCGACCTCGGTTTTTTGACTTTTCTACACGTTTTCAGGTGTGAGGAATCCGAAAATGACAAAATTTCTATGGTGTCTGTCTGTAGGGTGTCTGTTAGTCTGTTAGTGGGTCAGTCCGTTAGTTTGTTAGTCTGTGTACACGATATCTCAAGAACAAATTGTCGCAGAGAGGTCAGATCAGTTTTAAAATATTACTTTCGACACTGGCAAGAACCCTATTCATTTGCAACATTCGATTTTGAAAACTTCGTAAGTTATTCGACATTTACGATTTTCTTAACATGGGAGAATAGGACAAAAAATAACTTAAACGTGCATTAAATGAAACTTTTTACTGTAAAAATGTCAAACCAGTTTTAAAATATCAGTTTTGATGCCGGAATGAACATCAGTAACTATAAGTATGCTACTTTGAAAATTTCGCAAGTTACTGGAAATTTACGAATTTCTTAACATGGCAGTATAGGGGAAAATTTCACATAAACGTCAATTTTGAGAGATATTTTCATCGTAAAGATGTCAGACTACTTTTGAAACATTATTTAGGACACTGGCATGAATATTAATGACTATGAATTTTCCAATATAAAGATTTCGTAAGTTATTGGAAATTTACGAATTTCTTAACATGGCTGAATAAAGCAAAATTTCACATAAACGTCAATCTTGAGGGATATTTTCATCGTAAAGATGTCAAACCACTTTCGAAATAATATTTAGGATATTGGCATGAATATCATAGACTATGATTTTTCCAATTTAAAAAATTCGTAAGTTATTTGAAATTTACGATTTATTTAACATGTCAGAATAAAGCAAAATTGAGCATAAACTTCCATTTTGAGGATCCTAAATACGTTAGACAACTTCAAAATTACGTTTATGATATTTGTTTGAACATGATTGAATACAAATATTCTAATAGGAAAATTTCGTAAATTATTCGTAATTTACGATTTTATCAACATAGCGAAATTGTAAATTTTTCATATAAATATGAATTTGAGGATTATTGTATTGGAAATAGTAGCATGAAAACTAAACAACGGAATTGACCCCGATAAAATAAATTAATAGATTAGAATAAGATAAATATATCGAAGTGAACGGTGGATAGCCTATTAGGCGGGGATTTCATTCTGTCACATTGGTCAAATTGATTTCTTTTAACATTATTGCCGAAACGTCAGTGGAGGCCCTCTGTTGAGACTCAAAAAGGTTTTGGGCTGTGTCTGTCTGTCTGTCTGTCTGTCGCGCGATAGCGGCCGCCAAAAAAGCGCTATTTACTTGAAATTTGGTACACATGTTCATGAGCCCCACGAAATCAGCTGTATAGTTTTTGGTATGTATTCCATTTGTAGTTCGTATACAGGGACACGCCAAAGTTTTTCTTATCATTACGGCGTATGGGAGAAATTTATATGTATCACGATAGCAGCCACAAAAATCACGCTATTGACTTGCAATTTGGTACACGTGTTCATGTGCCCCGCGAAATCTGCTGTATAGTTTTGGGTGTGTATTCCATTTGTAATTTGTGTACTGGGACACGCCAAAGTTTTTCTTATCATTATGGCCTATGGGAGGAATTTGTATGTAGCGCGATAGCGGCCACAAAAATCACGCTATTGACTTGCAATTTGGTACACGTGTTCATGAGCCCAACGGAATCAGCTGTATAGTTTTAGGTGTGTATTCCATTTGTAGTTCGTGTACAGGGACACGCCAAAGATTTTTTATGATTACGGCCTATGGGAAGAATCTTTATGTACCGCGATAGCCACCGCAAAAATCAAGCTATTGACTTCCAATTTTTGCCGAAATGTGAATGGAGGCCCTCTGTTGAGACTCAAAAGGATTTTGGATTCCGTCTGTCTGTCTGTCTGTCATGCGATAGCGGCCGCAAAAAACACGCTATTGACTTGAAATTTTGTACACATGTTCATGATGCCCACGAAATTAACTGTATAGTTTTCGGTGTGCATTCCATTTGTAAGTTCGTGTACAGGGACACGCCAAAGTTTTTTTTACCATTACGGCCTATGGGAAGAATTTGTATGTACCGCGATAGCGGCCCCCAAAATAACGCTATTGACTTGCAATTTGGTACACATATTCATAAGCCCATTGAGCAAGCATTTGACGAAACTGATATAGATCTGAGACTGACCGCCTTGGCGAAAATAATGCTCCTTTTATACTTTTCTATCGAAAACAGACTGTTCTGGAAAATTCTCGTATCACATCAGCCAATGAGATTAGAGCTTCCATATTTGGTATATCCCTAATAAGGATTTTCTCGCCAAGATCGCCAAAAAAATCGCCAAGGAGGGAAATAGTCGCCAAATTTATTTTTTCCCTTATAGGAGCTTTTTAATGCGTTTTTAAAGGAAAATTTGGCTATTTTAACGCTAAAACGACTATAAAGGCACAAAATTAGCATTTTATCAACTTACTAAAAACTTACTTACAACTTACCAACTCTTTGAAAAAATTTATACAAAAATAAATGCAATTATTTACAATTTCGTAACACTTTATATCATATACAAATAGGTATACAAAGAGAGATACAACGGGGGGTTGAGGGGGGCTGCCGCCCCCCTCAAAAATGCATTTGATTTTGGTAATAAGTCGATCGAATCAATATATACTATTATACTAGCAGGCTAAGCCCGCTTCGCTGGTCACTATTTTTAAATAAATTCTTAAAATTGCATTAATTTTTATCATGTGGGAAAAAAAAAACTCTGATCGGGAAAAATGTCGCACCGGGTCCCCACTGCCTTCAGCAGCGTAAACCCGTGCGCGATGCGCACGCGCGAATGCATATATATGAGCGCCCTAATAATTTTACAAATTCGAAAATATCCGCAATCGATTTGTAAGTATCAAAAACCTCTATGCACCAGTTTTGAACGATCTATCTCTATTTTTATTTTTTTGCCCTTCTGCTCCCTCCCAATAATTTCAAAAATTCAAAAATATCCCCAATCGATTTGTAGGTATCGAAAACCTTGATGTACCAATTTCGAATGATCTAACTCTATTTTTTTTTTTTTGCCCCTCTGCCCCCCCCCCCTTCCCGGCCCTTCTAATAACTTTACACTTATGAAAATATCCCCATTCGATTTGCAGGCCTCTAAAACCTATCTGTACCGATTTTGAATGGCCTAACTGTATTTCTATTTGTTTTTGCCCATACCCCCCCCCCTTACCGCCCTTCTTAATAATTTTACAAATTCGAAAATATCCGCAATCGATTTGTAAGTATCGAAAACCTCTACATACCAATTTTGAACGATCTAACTGTATTTTTATTTCTTGCCCCCCCCCTCCCCTCCCCCCTCTTACTTAATAACTTTACACAATCGAAAATATCCCCATTCCACTTGCAGGCCTTTAAAACCTGTCTGTATTAATTTTGAACGGCCTAACTGTATTTCTATTTGTTTTTGCGCATAGCCCCCCCCCCCTTACCGCCCCTTTTAATAATTTTACAAATTCGAAAATATCCGCAATCGATTTGTAAGTATCGAAAACCTCTATACACCAATTTTGAACGATCTAACTGTATTTTTGTTTTTTTGCCCCCCCCCCCTCCCCTCCCCCCGTCTCGCCCCTCCTAATAACTTTACACTTTCGAAAACATCCCCATTCGACTTGCAGGCCTCTTAAACCTATCTGTACAAATTTTGAACGGCCTAACTGTATTTCTATTTGTTTTTGCCCCATAGCCCCCCTTACCGCCCCACCCCCCTACCCGCCCCACCTAATAATTTTACAAATTCAAAAATATCCGCAATCGATTTGTAAGTATCGAAAACCTCTATGTACCAATTTTGAACGATCTGACACTATTTTTATTTTTTTGCCCCCCCCCCTTATTTCCCCTCCTAATAACTTTACACAATCGAAAATATCCCCATTCGACTTGCAGGCCTCTTAAACCTATCTGTACCAATTTTGAACGGCCTAACTGTATTTCTATTTGTTTTTGCCCCATAGCCCCCCTTACCCCCCCACCCCCTACTCGCCCCTCCTAATAATTTTACAAATTCAAAAATATCCGCAATCGATTTGTAAGTATCGAAAACCTCTATGTACCAATTTTGAACGATCTGACACTATTTTTATTTTTTTGCCCCCCCCTCCCCTTCCCCCCCTTCTTGCCCCTCCTAATAACTTTATACAATCGAAAATATCCCCATTCGATATGCAGGCCTTTAAAACCTATCTGTGCCAATTTTGAACGGCCTAACTGTATTTCTATTTTTTTTTGCTCGCTCCATAGCCCCCCCCCCCTTGCTGCCCCACCTGGGGGCTGAATTTCTAAAATTCCAGAAATTGGTTTTTAGATAGTTGCATTAGCTATATTTTAGAGCAAAAGTTTCACGTATATCTATTTTTTTTTGTTTGAGATATATAGGATTATGCGAAATCACGTTTTACGCATGTGAAATCACGTTTTGCCCCCCCCGCCCCCCTTGGGGACCGAATTTCAAAAATTCCAGAAACTGATTTTTAGACATTTGTATTAGCTATATTTTAAAGCAAAAATTTTATGGATATCTGTTTTTTTGTTTGAGATATGAAGGATTTTGTGAAATTACGTTTTGCCCCCCCTCCCCCCTTGGGGGGGGGGGCGAATTTTGTAAAATCGCTTGCGGCGTTGTGTTTCTCGGGTCGTAAACATTAACCGTGCCGAATTTTGTCCCGGTCGGTGAAACGGCCTAGGTTTCTATAGCGGACAGACACACACACACACACACAGAGACTCTGCTCTTTTATATATATAGATAATAAGGAATAAATAAAAATGACCTATTGAATAATGTCTGATGCAAATAGGACGTTGAGGCTCCTGATCTGCAGATCCACTAGTAATATGTCTCGTACTAGAAATTTCTGAGAATATAAATATGATGGGGAACTGAGCAGAGTCCACCTATGCCAACTAGTTTTTTAATAACATAATCTTTTAAGTAAGTTTGCAAAAGACTCAGGAGTCCCAAAAAATAAGGGGCCTCTAAATCCATAATATTAAATTTTAAACAAAGTTCCATCATTTAAATGAAATATTTAATATGTACCTACTATATTAATACTAATGCTGAATAAAATTTATAATAAAAATGAATAATAATAATTATTATTTACCCTTTACTTTCGTCTAATCTTCTTTTCAAATAATTATCAGATCACGTCTGAGAGATATAAGACAATCAACAAAGACCAAAGACTTCTGTAGTAATAGTTAATTTCTTTGAGACTATTTCCTCCAAATTCAGCGCTGAACTGACTCTTTCAAGTGCAATTGCTGTATTTCCAGGAACATCTCACTTTCTGAAGTCTCAAAACTCCGATATGTTTAAGACTGTTGCAACATCAGTGCTTTCCCCCCATTCTTTTCCCTCTGTTTTCGCCACCTGTCGCGACAGAGGGAATGTTTTTATTTTTATTTTTTATTTCTCTTTTGGTTTTATTAGAATAAGATGCACTTTCGATTCGAAAGTGGAGTTTTAAAAAAGATGTAGACTTGAAAGGAAAGGCACTTTTACGGTGTCTTAAAATTTATTATGATTCTGTTTTATTAAAGAAGAAGAAAACTGAATATTTTGAATATACAGAAAGTTATTCATTATGTGAAGTAGAAATAATTTGAAAATTGTTTATTAATCGTCAAATTTTGTACATATATTTCATTGTACATAGACCTCCATCATCATCATTTAATTAAATATGTTAAAAGCAAAAGTTCCAGAAATATTATTTTGTGTCATCGATATTCTCTTCTAACTCCCTAAGTTTCAAGTAGGCCGTGAAAAGAAGAAAGGGTGAGTAACCTTTTCGATAATTAGTTGATAAATAATGAATATGATTATAATTTTAAAAGATATTTATCGCTAGTTATAATCTAATTTAAAAAGAACTCATGAATATAAAGATTATATTAAATTAGTGGCGCCCCAGAACAGGGACGGCCGACTTGATTACTTTCTCCAACATCGAAATAAATAAATATAAATGTTATTTTAATTGAATATTTGAAAATTTGTTCTTTGATGATGATATAAATAAAGAGAAAAAGTTTTGGTTTCAACGAAAAGTTTCGTTTTCATTTACATTTGAAATCTATAATAATAAAAGAAGATGTCTGTCTCTCTGTCTGTCTGAGCATCTATACGTTCAGCCCCTACTGAACGCAGAACTACAAAATTTGACATACGGGTGCTCAGAAGCCTGCCCGAGGGGATAGTCAAAACAGAATTTAAAAATTTTAATTAGTTGCGGAGATATTAATTAAAATGTAGACCTATGTCTTAATCAAAAAGCGATCTCAATGACTCAGAATTCACCGAGATTGCATTAAAGTAGATATTTTAACGGAGTTAAAAGCAGAAAAAATGGAAAATAAATTAGAAATATTAGTCCGATCATTACGAGTTTGGTACCAAATGAAAGGGGAATTTTTTCCGAATCTAAGAGTGCAAGCGGCTTATCGATACGTCAATTAGATTTTTTAAAATTAACTAAACTATGAAATTTAGTTGGCAACAGGCAGACGATTTTCTAAGCGGTCTCGATCGGAAACAAAACACATACGAGACAACTGTCTGTGATGTCTGTGATGAAAACGGAAATGGTTATAATCAATTAAGATATCATGTGTTTTATACTGGGGGGGAAAATTGCAATTTTCAATTTTTTTCAAATTTTCATTCACGTTACATTTGAATTAATATTCGGCCTAGACAGCATATTATAAAGCTACTGTTCAATTTTCATGAAAATATATGAATAATTAAAAAAATGACATATTTATTGGAAAAAGATTGTCTTCTTTTATTTTTTTGCAGTATTTGCAGTAGTCGAAATTTCGTAGTATGTAGTTTTAATGCCCGATAATTCGATTGTGAATATTTTTGAAAGAGTACGATTATTAGGGAGGGCTTGAGGGACAGGGAAAAAAGGCAAAGAAAAAAAAAAAAGAGTTGCAGCGTTTGAAATTGGTTGGCATATTAAGATTTTAAGGCAAGGTATTTTTTATCCCAGCTTCTAATTAAAATAATTTCATAAGTAATACATCATTTGAAAGCTTTGTTGATTTGGAATTGAACAGTAGATTACAGAAATTTCTACCGCCAGATGGCGCTGAAATATTTTAAAATTTCAATATTTCAAATTCTAATTATGATTATATAATTTTTAATACATCATTCGAAAGATATTTTAAAGTTCTTTTATATTATCGAAAGTATTATTCGAGATTTTACCCGATTTACACGTTTTAAGGTTTCCTTTTTAGGTTTTCTTTTGTATCTCAGCTACTAATTAAAATATTTTCATAAGTAATATACCATTTGAAAGCTTTGTTGATTTGGAATTGAACAATATATTACAGAAATTTCTACCGCCAGATGGCGCTGCTATATTTTAAAATTTCAATATTTCAAATTCCAATGAGCGAGGAAGGTGTTGTAAGTTCTAAAACGGGGATAAGGCGCCGCAGGCGCACCGAGCGGGACTTAGCTAAAGTTAGAAATTTGAAATATCAGCGCCGAAGGCGCTACCGCACGAGAGTTTACTGCGATTTAGATAAGCTATTTTCACGATATATCAATAAGCTGTTATTAGACCTGATACGGGAAAAAGGCGCCGCAGGCGCCACCGAGCGGGACTTTCGTAAAGTCGGATTTTTCAGGGATCGCGAACCAGCTGGTCGCCGAAGGCGGCTAGTCTATAATAATAAAAGAAGATGTCTGTCTGTCTGAGCATCTATACGTTCAGCCCCTACTGAACGCAGAACTACAAAATTTGACATACGGGTGCTCAGAAGCCTGCCCGAGGGGATAGTCAAAACAGAATTTAAAAATTTTAATTAGTTGTGGAGATATTAATTAAAATGTAGACCTATGTCTTAATCAAAAAGCGATCTCAATGCCTCAAAATTCACCGCAACAGGCAGACGATTTTCTAAGCGGTCTCGATCGGAAACAAAATACATAGGAGACAACTGTCGGTGATGAAAACGGAAATGGTTCTAATCAATTAAGATATCATGTGTTTTATACTGGGGGGAAAAATTGCAATTTTCAATTTTTTTCAAATTTTCATTCACGTTACATTTGAATTAATATTCGGCCTAGATAGCATATTATAAAGCTACTGTTCAATTTTCATGAAAATATATGAATAATTAAAAAAAATGACATATTTATTGGAAAAAGATTGTCTTCTTTTATATTTTGCAGTATTTGCAGCCGTCAAAATTTCGTAGTATGTAGTTTTAATGCCCGATAATTCGATTGTGAATATAGAATAGAAAGAGTACGATTATTAGGGAGGGCTTGAGGGAGAGGGAAAAAAGGCAAAAAAAAAAAAAAAAAAAAAAAGAGTTACAGCGTTTGAAAATGGTTGGCATATTAAGATTTTAAGGCAAGGTATTTGGTTTTCTTTTTTATCTCAGCTTCTAATTAAAATAATTTCATAAGTAATACATCATTTGAAAGCTTTGTTGATTTGGAATTGAACAGTAGATTACAGAAATTTCTACCGCCAGATGGCGCTGAAATATTTTAAAATTTCAATATTTCAAATTCTAATTATGATTATATTATTTTTAATACATCATTCGAAAGATATTTTAAAGTTCTTTTATATTATAGAAAGTATTATTCGAGATTTTACCCGATTTACACGTTTTAAGGTTTCCTGTTTAGGTTTTCTTTTGTATCTCAGCTACTAATTAAAATATTTTCACAAGTAATACATCATTTGAAAGGTTTGTTGATTTAGAATTGAACAGTAGATTACAGAAATTTCTACCGCCAGATGGTGATGTAATATTTTAAATTCTAATGAGCGAGGAAGGTGTTGTATGTTCTAAAACGGGGAAAGGCGCCGCAGGCGCCACCGAGCGGGACTTTGCTAAAGTCAGAAATTTGAAAGATCATAACATGGTGAGCGAACAGGCTGTTTCAGATATTAAAAGTGGCAGAGGGCGCCGCAGGCTACCGAGCGGGAATTTACTGCGATTAAACTTTTCGATAAAGATATTCTTACTATATGTCAATAAGCTGTTGTAAGATCTGAAACGGGAAAAAGGCGCCGCAGGCGCCACCGAGCGGGAGTTTCATAAAGTCGGATTTTTCAAGGATCGCGAACCAGCTGGTCGCCGAAGGCGGCTAGTAAATAATAAATGATATTTGTATTATTCGTTTTGTTCTTGAAATTTGTTCCTTTGATAAAAATGAAACGAAAGAATATTTTAGTTTGGGTTTGTGCAATACTTTGTGTTTTGAATTATTGCATTATATATTAATATGATGAATGCATAACTTTGAAATGTTTTTGTTTAATAAACAACTTTGACAAGAAATTTTATTTGATAATTGATCAAATAATAATATTTTTAAAGATTTGTTATTTATAATTAGCATAATGAGTGTAATTCAAAAACAAAAAAGAAGTGTTCTTAGAGCGCAAACCACGAAGTTAATAAATAAAATCGAAGGCAGGTTATTAGAAATTGATGTTGGAGAAGAAGAGTTAGAACAATATTTAGAAGAGTTAAATTTAAAAGATAGGGAACTGAATTCATTAGATGATGAAATACAGAAAAATATCAAAGTAGAAGAGGTTGAAGAGGAAGTTTTAAAATGCGATGAATATAATTCAAATATTTTGATTTGGAAAACTAAAGTAAAAAGTAAAATGATTAAAATAAAAAATAGTAGTAATTCTAACATTTTATCGACTAGCCCCTTAATAGAAGGTAATAGATCACCAAAATTAGATCAAGGTTATATTAATCTTCCTCGATTAAACATTGATAGATTTAACGGTGATCCAACAGATTTCCAAAGATTTATGGATCAATTTGAAGCAGCAATCGATAAGAATTCAGTTTTATCAAATATTGATAAATTTAGCTATTTGAGAACATACTTAAGTTGTACAGCTGCTGATGCAATAAAAGGTTTCACGCTAACAAACAATAATTATTACGCGGCTCTGAAAACATTAAAAGATCGATTTGGTAAAAAAACATTATTAATTAATTCACATTTAAATAAATTACTAAATCTTTGTCCTGTAAAAAAATCCAACGATATATTTGCACTAAGAAAATTACTGGATACATGTCAGACAGAAATAAGAAATCTAGAATCCCTAGGGATAAAAGAAGAAAATTACAGCACGTTATTTTGCCCAATTTTCATAAAACTTTTACCAGCAGACATAGTTTTAGAAATAACGAAAAAATACGGCGATGATGATCAGTGGAAAGTTTCAGAAATGATTGAAATTTTAAAAACAGAAGTTGTTAGTCGCGAAAAAGCTACTGCACTAATTTCAAATGCCCAACACTCAGAACATATTTCCACCACATCAAATAAGAAAGAAAGTTATGAATCACCAAAAATAAACAAAATTCGTCCCTCAACTGCAGCTGGCCTTTTCAATAATAATTCAGGCAATAAACGACATTTCTGTAATTTTTGTAATAGCGAAAAACATCTATTGCAGGATTGTAAAGAATTCAAAACTAAAGAATTCAGTGAAAAAAGAGATTTTTTGATGAAACGTGGACATTGTTTTGTTTGTTTCTCTAAAGGTCATTTGGCAAAAAATTGCCGCTGCTTTGTAAAATGCCGTATTTGTTCTCGCCGTCATTTCGATATAATGTGTCCAGAAAATAATTCTGAAAAACAAGTTACAAATGAAAATACGACTTTGTCCAACAAAACTTGTAATCAAGAAGTGTTACTCCAAACTTTAACGCTAAGGTTAATCAATAAAGATAAAGAATACACTATCCGAGCATTAATTGATTCAGGATCTCAGAAATCTTATTTAAAGAAAGAAATAATAAAGAGAATTGGTTATACACCTACAGGGCAAGAAAAATTAAATCATAGTTTGTTTGGAGGGTTACAACAAACACATAATCATTTACGGTATAGAATACAGTTAAGTGATCTACGCAAAAACTATTTGTGTAATTTTGAAGTTCTTGATCAAGAAAAAATTTGCGCAGAAGTACCTAAATTACGAAATGGGCCATGGATTAACGAAGCAAGAAGGCGGGGAATTCAATTTTCAGATTATGACAACTCAACAAAATTTAGAAGAAATAAAAATAGAGAAATTGATTTGTTAATTGGTGCAGATGTATGTGGGAAACTTTTTACAGGGAAAAGTAAATTACTCTCGAAGGGTTTAGTGGCCTTTGAAACAAAATTAGGTTGGACATTGATGGGTAAAACTGAAGAATTTAGTTCCAACGATAGTACAAATGTTGTTTTATCTCTTCATGTGGCCAATGCACAGATTTCAGATCTTTCGTCCCTGGATACTTTAGGAATTTTGGATTCGGGAAATAAGAACACGAGAGAAGAATTAGACCTAGCTGCTGAAGAATATTTTAACCAAAATATTAAAACGGTTGAAGACGGCAGATATGAAGTAAGCCTTCCATGGATTGAAGGCCATCCTCCACTACCTAGCTGTAGACAAATTGCTGAGCGAAGATTGAAGAATTGCGTGGAATCACTGAAGAAATCTGAAAGATTAGAAGCTTACGAAGCAGTTTTTGACGAATGGCTTGCAGAAGAAATCATTGAAGAAGTTGAGCCATACAGTGATAATCTAAATGAACATTTTCTGCCCCACAGAGCAGTTATTAAAGAAAATTCCACAACTAAAATTCGTCCAGTTTTTGATGGGTCAGCGAGAGAAAAGGGCTCTCCTTCTATTAATGCTTGTTTAGGAAAGGGTCCCAACTTAGTGGAACTAATTCCCTCTGTAATTAATAGATTTCGATTTAAGAAAATTGGGGTAATTTCAGATATTCGTAAAGCGTTCTTACAAATTCAGCTCAGCGAAGTAGACCGACCATATCTTAGATTCCTGTGGTGGGAGGAGGGTAATCCTTCAAATATTAAGATTTTTCAACATAGAAGAGTAGTATTCGGCCTTACTTGTAGTCCCTACTTGTTAGGAGCAACTCTGAAGTATCACTTGCAACAGGTTAACGATGAACTAAAAGAAACTGCTGATAAACTAGCAGAATCTTTTTATGTAGATAATAGTGTTACTAGTGTAGAAAGTGCCGAAAATCTTGAAAAATTTATTTCGGAGTCTAAATATATCCTTAGTACTGCAAAATTCGATCTAAGAGGGTGGGAGCATAATAGTATCAATCCAACAGACGAAAATTCTACTCCCTTCAAGAAAAGAAGTGTTCCAGTTTTGGGATTATTATGGGATTTAAACAATGATTCATTAAGTATAGACCTGCGAGAAAATCAAGAAGAAATCAAGACAGTTACCAAAAGACAAATATTGTCAGTAGCCCATAAAGTATTCGACCCCATCGGGTATAGTTGTCCAGTAACCTTAGCACCAAAAATTTTACTTCAAGAATGTTGGCAACTAAAAGTGAGTTGGGATTCTGAATTACCTGAATGTGTTGGGAAAAAATTTGAGAAATGGAAAAGGGGACTACATAAGTTGAATGACGTTGCTATTCCAAGACTCCTTGTACCTGATCCGGTGAATACGGAAATGAGCCTTCATGTATTCTGCGATGCAAGCAAAGCAGCCTATGCAACTTGCATTTTTTTAAGAGCAGAAAATTTTAATGCCATTACCTGCCAACTTGTGCAAGCCAGATCTCGGGTAGCCCCATTGATGTCAGTCACCATTCCCAGGCTAGAACTTCTTGCCTGTACCATAGGAGCAAGACTAGCGCAAAATGTGACAACAGATCTAAGACAGCCAAGTATTCCAACACATTTTTGGACAGATTCATCAAATGCTCTATTTTGGATAAAAAGAAATGAAAATTGGGCACCTTTTGTTTACAATAGAGTGCAAGAAATTAGATCCCTCAGCCATCCAGAGAAGTGGCAATACGTACCAGGGAGGCTCAATCCTGCCGATTTGCCATCTCGGGGCTGTTCTGCTGAATTTCTCCTAAAATCCCGGTGGTGGGAAGGACCTTCTTGGTTAAGAAGATCTTCAGAATTTTGGCCTAACGAAGTTTTAGAACCTGATTTAAATGTAATAGAATCAGAGAGAAGAAAAACAATAGTTTCTGCAGCCAATGTGTCATCGGAAAACATAGACTTTTACGAGAAATGTTCCTCCTATAAAAAGATGTTAAAGGTCACAGCATGGATACTCAGATTTAAAGAAAATGTTAAAAAACCTAAAGAAGCAAGAGTAATGACCAATTTAACAGTTGAAGAAATTGAAAAGGCTGAACTTACGATTATGAAGTTTGTTCAGAATCAAGATTTAAATTTTAAGAAAAACTTATCCTCTTTGTGTACATTTGTTGATGAAATGGGAGTCATCAGAGTTCAAACTAGAATATCAATGCGAAAAGATTCAGAAAATTTCAGATATCCAGTAGTTTTGCCAGCGAACCATAACGTAACCTGTAGAATTATTGAAAATGAACATACAGAAATGAAGCATGCAGGAATACAAATTCTTATGTCAGCAATTCGAGAGAAATTCTGGATAATAAGATGCAGGAAGACCATTAGAAAGATTCTGCATAGATGTGTCCAGTGTCAGAGATTCTCTTCGAAAACTGCTGAAGTGCTGAGTTCACCTCTGCCTGAAGATAGAGTGAGAGAAGCTGGTGTTTTTGAAATTATTGGAACCAACCTTTTTGGACCACTATTCTTAAAAGATGGCAGCAAATGTTGGGTAGTTTTGTATACATGTGCAGTTTTTCGAGCTATCCACCTAGAATTGACGACTTCCTTAACAACAGAGAATTTCATACAGACCTTGAGAAGATTCATTTCACGTAGAGGACGACCATGTACCATCTACAGTGATAATGGAACCAACTTAGTTGCGACAAGAAAAGAATTAAATTCTGTGGATTGGGCACAGATTGAAGAATTTGCCACTATAAAAAGAATTAAATGGAAACTTAACCCACCGGCCTCTCCGTGGTTGGGTGGATTTTGGGAAAGATTGATTCGCATTATCAAATCAATGTTAAAAAGAGTTTTAGGAAAAGCCCATTTGAACTATGAAGAGTTATACACCACGATTTGCGACACAGAAAGTATGGTGAATTCACGACCACTTACATATGTATCTGAGGATACTGAAGATTTAACACCTCTCACACCTGAAATGTTTTTGAAAGATCTCCGTGAAACAGGAGTACCTGACTTGGATTTTATAGAGAGAAATAACCTGAGAAAAAGATTTGAATACCGACAAAAACTAAAAGACGATCTTCGCAAGAGATTTAGAACTGAATATTTGGGATCTCTTCGAGAATTTAACAATGTAAAGAAACCTCCTAACAACAATATTAAAATTGGAGATTTAGTTTTAGTGCAAAATGACAACTTAAAACGCATTCAGTGGCCATTGGCCAAAGTGGTGGAACTCTATCCTGGTAAAGATGGACAATTTCGTGTTGCCAAACTGAAAACACTGAATGGTGAAATTTTACGACCACTACAGAGGATTTGCCCTTTAGAACTTAGTGATACAATTGTAAACAAGAATCAAATTCAGACCTCTAGTTTTGGTAGAATTATCAAACCAGTGAAAAAACTTTAATATCTAAACTGACTATATAACTTTAAGTCCAAAATGACTTGAACATTTTTCTGAACTATTTTTATATTATATTGTTTATTATTATTATTTTTTATTATTTTACTAAGAATATTTTAGAATGTAAACAGTTTTCCTTTTTCTTTAATATTTTGTTGAGCATGTACAGAATCTTTCCATGCTCAAGGTGGGAGGATGTTGCAACATCAGTGCTTTCCCCCCCATTCTTTTCCCTCTGTTTTCGCCACCTGTCGCGACAGAGGGAATGTTTTTATTTTTATTTTTTATTTCTCTTTTGGTTTTATTAGTATAAGATGCACTTTCGATTCGAAAGTGGAGTGTTAAAAAAGATGTAGACTTGAAAGGAAAGGCACTTTTACGGTGTCTTAAAATTTATTATGATTCTGTTTTATTAAAGAAGAAGAAAACTGAATATTTTGAATATACAGAAAGTTATTCATTATGTGAAGTAGAAATAATTTGAAAATTGTTTATTAATCGTCAAATTTTGTACATATATTTCATTGTACATAGTACATAGACCTCCATCATCATCATTTAATTAAATATGTTAAAAGCAAAAGTTCCAGAAATATTATTTTGTGTCATCGATATTCTCTTCTAACTCCCTAAGTTTCAAGTCGGCCGTGAAAAGAAGAAAGGGTGAGTAACCTTTTCGATAATTAGTTGATAAATAATGAATATGATTATAATTTTAAAAGATATTTATCGCTAGTTATAATCTAATCTAATTTAAAAAGAACCCATGAATATAAAGATTATATTAAAAAGACAATACCGAGGTAGACAAACTTTCCTATTGTATGGAGCAGAAACGACGATTTCTTTTCAAAGAATGTAGTAACATCGTTTTTTATGTGTCCACAAAGAGTAAAGGATTAAAAATGGACGATTGGAGTAGGCAGTAGGACTTTTTAAAGAGTGGATTTTTCAAGAATGTTCCTTCTTCTATAGAGGCAGATTATGTGTGTGTGTGGGGGGGGGGGGAGAGGGCATGCAGATTTTCAAAATTCTAGGCATTTTTTCTTAAAAATAAAAAAATAAATAAAATAAAAATATCTCCTGTTCTCGCTATGGGCCCCCTTGCTTCATGGGCCCAGGTGCGACGCACCGCTTGCACCGCCGGTTTTTACGGCACTGGGTGGCCCTAGGTACAGGAGTCTCCCATATATATGTATTTTTTTTTTCTTTTTGAGTTTTCCCTCTTCCCTTTCACTTGGCCTATGGTGCGAACTGTGGTTCATACCAATGTAGGTACAAAACCTTACTTCTTCTTTCGAGTGCAAGGAGCTACAAATACTTTTCTGACTTTGTGTTGACCAATAATTGTTGTATTGCTTGGGGCTATACAATCACATGCGATTGATTTTTCTCCCTGAGAGATTCGTTGTGGTAATCCTTCTGATTCCTTAAGCGAATGTTATTTAGTTATAGGTGCATGGCGACGGATGATGGTAGTAGTGCAATAGTTTGAACGATGCTGATGATGCATGGCCACCTATGGTGGCTTTTTCCGCAAGTGTATTTAACACTTTGATTTTCTTTTGGAAAACAAGGAAAATTGCTATGGAATTTTTTTGACAGAACCTGTGGACTGCATGTACCCACAAGAGTCTGGTCCAGTCAAAGCTCAGTCTGGTTTGGGAATCTGGACATTTGTTTGAAAATCTGCCTTGCTGCAAATATGAATTCTGAATGCTATACTCTATGATGTGATTACTGGCATTTTTGCTTTGAGTAGGATTAGATACTGCCATCTTTCATCACATGTCTTTCTGTAAAGTAGACTTTATATTGGCTGTTTTTTTTTTTTGTTCGAATTTATACTCTATGGAAGGTATACGACGTGCATAACTAACAAAGCTAGAAGTTCCATATGCAACTGTGATCTTTGTTAATGACGAATCTTTTGTCTCACATGAAATTAAAACGCTATTTCTGGCAAGAGAAGTGTTTAAAAGAAAGGAGACACATTACAGTGTTCAACAATAAGTACTATAAAGATCTCTTTTTAATGTTTTTTACAAAGAGCTAATATTCATTTCGGTAATTTGGACTTTAGAAGACAGAAAATTGCTAATAAATAAGGTTTCACAAGCAAACAAACTAACAACGAAAAAAAGATGTTGTGGAGAAAAAATTAATTTTTTTTTCTGGTCAGTAGAACATGAAATCGGGGGCAGGGGGTCGAGCCCCCAGAGCCCCCCCTCTGGATACGTCCCTGATAATAGATGCTGAGATACAGTTGTCTTTAAAATCGTAGTTCTTAAATAACAGAAGGTCCACATGTTGTCGATAAATACCCAGAGTGAAGTGCCCGGTAAAGACCTTTCTGCAGACAGTGGGAACCTGGACCCGCTGCAGTACAGGCGGAAAAAAACTGCAGTACGGACCGGAATTACGCAAGTTTCGGAGAAAATCATGGAAAAGTCAGACATAAATCTTTTTAAAACAGTATTTATATTACTTTTGTATCTCAGCTTCTAATTAGCATAATTTCAAAAGTAATGTGTCATTTTAAAACTTATATGAATTAGATTTGAAGAGTAGACATCACAAATCACTGTTGCCAGATGTCGCTTTAATATTTTAAAATTTCAATATCTTCAATTCTAATTATGATTAATGGGGGTTTACCACGATCATAATTTTCAAGGGTCGTTTTCACGAGGAATGAATCATTCATATCAGAAATGCAAAGGGGTGTTGCAGTCGCCACAGAGCAGATATTTGCAATAATTAGAATTTCCACAGTTATTTGCACTATAAGCGAGGAAGGCGGCGCCACCGAGCAAGAGTTTACATCGATGAGACTTTTAAAGGATCGCTTGCATGGTGAACGAACAGGCTGTTACAGATCGTGAAGCGGGAGTAAAGCGCCACAGGCGCTGCTAAGCGGGAGTTTGCTATAGATAGAAGCTTAGAATTCTCAATAAAGCTACTTGAAGAATAAGTGAATAAGCTGTTATAAGTCCTGAAACGGGAAGCACCGAGCGGGACTTTGATATGGTCAGCTTTTTCAAGGATCACGAACCAGCTGGTCACCGAAGGCGGCTAGTAAATAATAAAATGAAAAAAAAAAGCTGGATTGAGAATTCCCTATGCAATGAACTACTTCAGAAGTATTTTGGTAAATTGTTTCAATAATCAAAGCATGATTAAAAAAAAAAAAAAAAACTTGAGGCCATAATTTGCAAATTTCACCTCTCCAATCTCTAAGTATTTGTAATTGTTCTGCAATACAGCTGCTTGTTCTGCAACGTACGTTCCAAATTTTGACCCCCCCCCTCCCCCCTAATTTTCACTTTCTTCTATATTCTACAGATGAAAGTATTGGATTCATAAAAATTTTTGACCTTGGGTTTTGGATGGATTTATACGTTTTGAGAGGTCTAGAACACGATTTGACAATTTTTTGAAAATGTCTATGTGTGTGTGACAAAATTTTGTGATAACTGTATCTCAGGAGCTACTGCAGATAATTCTATAAAATTTGATATGTAATTGAACCTTGATATAAATTAATGCCTATATAACATTTAATGAAAATCATCCAACAGGTGGTGTTGCCACCCTGCTTTTTCGAAATTTTTAACATGGCGGTATAAGATAAAATTTTGTATAAATGTACATAAAGAAAGTTATCTTTTAATAATCATTATGAAATTAAAAAGAATTTTTTACAATAGTCATAGTCAACTGGGAATTTTTTTTTTTGTATATGTAGGAGGATCGCTTCTTCCCCCTGTGAGGGAAGTTCCCCACGAGGGGGACTAATTTGCATTATGGGTATCTTTCAAAAGAGCTCATCAATACCTGTAAAACGAATGGTTTAACCATCGGTCTGCAATAATTTAAAATAAAGTTATGGATTATTTTCACTTTTAACAAATATAAAATATATATATATTATACATATGTATTTAAGATGTCATATAGAGAATAAAATTGACTTTCTTTGGATAAACAGTGTTATATTACTTCTCTTGGATGGAAATCATCAGCATTCATCATGGAAGGTAATTTTAATAAATAATAATTATAACAAATTACTCTTACTGAGTGAATTTGTATAGGAAAATATAGAAGAAAATCATGTGGTGGCCACAACCTGCTAGTTTTCCTAGTTTACTACAACTATTATAAATAAGTCATATTATTCATAATCATTCGTTAAAAATAATTCATTATGTGCAGCCAGAAAAAATAAATAAAGAAAAATAAAGAAAAGCCACCACCCCCTCCCAATTAATTTTGCAGCAAATCGTCTTATAAATATGCGACTGGTGGCAATCGATTATTACTAACGTTATTTATAATGGTATGGTTAAATTTTGCTCAGGAGTCAGTCTACATATTAAAACCATAGATATAGTAATATATATAGATCTATCATCCCCATGTTCTCGAGCAAAAATTTTTGATGCCGAAAAAAAGTTCTAAAATCGGCCATTAGAAAGTATTGAAAATAAGAAAAGAAAGAAAATGAATTCGAAACTGTTTTTCATTCACCTTTAGTAAATAAGTTATTCATAAATTTTATTTACCAAATTATCCGTGTGTATTCCTGTGTGTAATTTATTCAGGGAAAGACAGCCATTAGAGTGACTTTTCCAGAGAAAAAATGCATCACTTTTTCCCCCTCCATGATCAATCTGTGTCTTATTACTATACCTATGATTAAAACTGGCATCAACCTCATTTTTATTTTTTTTTTCCCATTGGCAACACCTGAATTTTTTGGCCATAAGGCTGTGCCAATTAATTGATTCGGTTAATCGATCAATGTTCAGTCCAGATCAATTTTTTTAATCACGTTTTTAATGCATTAGAATGAATTGACTCAAATATATTCCATGCATATTTTTGATTAAAAAACATTTTTTGAATTATTAAAATTATTAATAAATTCATATTCGAAAAAATCCTGACCTACATAAATTTTGGCATGAATAGAAAGAACAAAGAACATTATCAAAAATATGGGTTTCCAAATTTACAGCTTACAGGCTGTTCGCACATTTTTTAGATGATTTTATTTCGCAGTAAGAAAAAATCGTTTGCATGGAGAATTTTATTTTCACAACAGTTATATTTTTGGAAGTTTTATTTATCTTCTGATATTTATAATTTTTGTTTAGATGCAAAAATGCGCTTTTAAAATGGCAGTGGATGGAAGGATAGGTTTCCACTCTTTCCAAAGATAGTTTTTAGTGAAATCTTTATGAAAAGCATTTATCAAGAGAAAAATGGAAAAATGTTGCAACAACAGATGAATCTTGGGTCTATTTAAGTGGTTGCAATAAAAAAAGATCAATTTATTATCACAAAAGTGGAGAAAAAAAAAATTGCTACATGGCTCAAAGCATCAAAAGAGAGTTTTTTCTAAAGGATTTATGATTGCCACTGGTTTTTTCATACAAGCGCAAGATAAAAGCAAAAAAATGTCAAAATCAACTCTAAATACTCTCAAGAACATATTTTAATTCCAATTTTAAAAAATGAAAATCCAGATCTTTATCCACAATGCTATCAATCCGATGAACTGCATCAAGACAAAACAAGCAACCACACATCGCAATCCGCAATTGCTTTTCTAGAAAAAAATGGAACAAAAAACGGAAATTAAAACCATACCCTTCACTGACATTCCTGCTAAATCTTCTGATGTATCACTGTTGGATTTTTGTGTTTTTCGACTCTTAAAATCAACATTATCCAAACACCGACCTACAATGCTTTGTGGACTGTGGAAAACCGTTCAAGAGGAGTAGAAAAATATACCTCTTCCGATATTATAAAAAGCATTATTATCATAGAAATTATGATGTAGAATGTTAGTTAAGAACAAGGGCTATCAAACTGAACAAATAAAACACGAAATATGAGGGAAATTGCTTCAGTACACTCCATCAAAATCGTCTAAAAAATGTGCGAACAGCCTCTGTATTCCTATCATTATTTTTCGAGTTACAGTGATATTCCATTTTTACTTTCCAAACAGACCAGGGTTGACAAGTTTCTTCCAAGGAGGAAAAAACCGCAGAAAAAACCAGCCGGAAGAAATGGAAGAAACTCTTTTTCTTAAAAATGTATCCGATAAATTGCAGATTTGTAAGATACAGTGGATTCATTTATCTTATAAACAACTTTAATTAACTTTAATTATACCTATAAAAATTTAATTAATAATTATGAGACTTTTACTGAAGTGATCTTTGGTATCTGATGATCACATTCCAAAATACTCAAAATCCAGTAAAAAAAATTAATTTCAATTTAAGCAGTGTAAAGTTTTATAATCTAGATGCTTTTATTTCTTTAACTGGTAATAAATAATAGTTTGGATCACTTGCTTATAATTTCTGATAAAACAGCTCTTAACAAACATCCAGTTAATTAAGAGTACTAATATTCAATAATTACTGTATTACAAAATGTCATCAAAAACTTTATTTTCCTTATAGTCATATACAGTACAGTCAACTCCCTCTAATCCGCAGATTTATAATCTGCAAATCCTTCTAATCCGTAATTGTTTTTTGAATGAAAAAGAAATTTACATCTTATATTTCAAAAAAATTCACATTTTTACTTCTTTAAAACTTAATCCTTACTTTGAAACACAATTAGGGAGGAAGGGGAATAACATTCTTGTATTTATTATCCTGCAATTCATACAGACTAGTGCTTAAAACAAATCACTATTGCATCAACGTTTAACAAAATTAATCAGTGATGAATATTATTTCCGAACTTTCAAATATATTTTGTTTTGTATTTTTTAAATTTGTTTGTTTACATTTTATATGTGCCTATTATTTAAATATGCTTAAATTATTTACCATCATATATGAATTATGATAGATTAGTTTTATTAATATTGAAGAAATATTTTATTCTAAAATTATTAGAAATTGTCTTTCCATTTTGATGTCTATTTTTGAATTAATAACTGATTCTGTATCTGCAAAAGAAAACTGTAAACAAAGGCAATGATCTCTAATCTGCAAATTCCTATAATCCGCACAACCTCTGGACAAAACTTTTGCGAGTTAGAGGAAGTTGACTGTAAAACAAATGAAAAGTTTTTTAGTAGTTCAATACTGCACTTTATTTTTCAATTTAAAATAGGTAAATACAAACTACGGATTTTTTTTTTCTTTTTTAAATCCTAGAGAACCTGCAGGAGAGTTTAAAAATAGGTATCTTAGTACTTATTGATACAGTTTGTTGGGTACCAGCTTCGAGTTTATACAAAAAATTGTATACTTTAAAAAAAAAAAAAAAAAAAAGTGCAAATATTATGGCTAATTCCGTAATTATCACTTGTACTGTTTGAAGGTATAGTAATATGAGATAGTATCTACGCAAAAAATTCTCAAAATATTAGCATTGAAAAGTAAAAACTCATCACTTGTATATATTTAGTGTTTGTTATCAAATAACTTATTTTTTTTTTAAATATTTTTAATATTAATTAGATTACAGTTTAGATTTGACATTATAATTATGCTTTGAGTGTATATAGTCCATAAATTTTAATTTTGAACATCTGTTTTGTCTTCTGGTTGGTTTCTTCCATTTCTTCTGGTTTTTTCCAGTTTCTTCCACTGTCCTGGAAGAAACTGGTTTCTTCCGGAAGAAACCCAACCCTGGAATAGACATATGTAAGGAAAGTATTGTAATCATGTCAACGATCCAACTTTGAGATTTTGATGTTTCTATATGTTTTAAGGTTACCTGAATTCATTTTTACTATTTTTACGGTGATGTATGTATGTATGTATGTAGTACGTATATGAGCAAACACGGTAGTGTCTAGACTGTCTAGACTCTTTGTTCGAATGAGTTGAAAGTTGGTATACATGTTATAGGTAATGTAGCATGAATCCCATTGATTTTGCTAAATCTAGCACTTAGTTTTTTTTTTTTTTTTACAAAGACACAAAGAAAAATTCTTTATCATTATGGCAAATGGGATCAAATTTTTTAAAACGCAATAGTGTCTAAACGTCTCATTCTGTTGAGCTGAAATTTTATACACATATTATAGGTCACAGTTGTACGAAATGCATAAATTTTGGTGAATTTAACATGTATATATATAAATATATATATATTTTACAGGGACACAATGAAAAATTCTTTATGTTTATGTCCTATGGGTTCAAATTATTTAAATTTAAAGTGCCATAGCATCTAAACTCCATATCTGATTGAGATGAAAATTATATACATTAGATCACCGTCACACGTACTGCATGAATTTTGAAGAATCTAGCACTTATAGTTTTTTTTTTTCTTTTACAGGGACACAAAGAAAAATTCTTTATCATTGTGGCCTATAAGCGCAAATTATTCAAAGTGTGATAGCCTCTAAATGCTTCATCCGATTCAGCTGAAAATTTATATATATATGTTATAGGTTACCATCACACAAATTGTATAGATTTTGGTGAGCACAGTACTTACAGATTTTTACAAAGACATAACAAAGATTTTTTTTTTTTTTTTTTTTCATTATGCCTTATGGGCTCAAATTCTTTAAAATGTGATAGCGTCTAAACATCATATCCAATTGAGCTAAAAATTTATATACATGTTATAGATCACTGTCACACGAACTCTATGAATTTTGGAGAATCTAGTCCTTATAGTTTTTTTACAGGGACACAAAGAATAATTCTTCATCACTGTTGCCGTTGCTTCAAATTAAAGTGAGATAGCGTCAAAACGCTTCATCTTACTGAGCTAAAAATTTATATAAATATTATAGGTCACTGTACGACAAATTGTATAGATTTTGGTGAGCCTAGCATTTATAGATTTTTACAGGAACTCAACAAATTTTTTTTTGCCATTATCACCTATGGGTTCAAATTATTTGAAAGGTAATAGCCTTAATTGAAACAACATACTATATAGAGAAAAATACTGAAATTCTCTATTATAATTTATATTTTGTTTATTTAACGACTTCTCTTACTATGTTTATACAATCATTAATTACTTAATATTTGGAAAGTAGAGTGGAGTCACTTTAGACTTTTTTTTTTTCAGATGTTACTAAATTAATTAATTTTGTACTTATTTATATATTTCGTCTGAAAAGGAAAAGTTTTCTTTTCAGACCTTCCCCCCTCCCCATTTTTAACACTTCATGAAAATTGTATCTGGTTCTATAAAGTAGATATGACTATGGAAATTTTCATTATGATATTCTAAAGCGTATGAAAATAAAAACAGTAGCATGGAAAAGAGAGAGCAAGAGATTTTTATTTATACTAAGTAAGATATTACTAAGTCTCCTTTCCTTGAAATAAAATAAAATAAAAAGTCTTAATAAAGTACTTAATAAAATAAAGTAAAAAGTCTTACCTTTTATATAAAAACAGAGTGCCTTCTATATCAGTACATTCCTGAAACACAGAATATTTTGCAAATAAAATCAATTTATAAAATGCAATTTGACATGACATATAAATCATAGAATATTTAAAAAATAAAATCTTAGAAAATATGTAAATAAATGAGTATTTTTCAATAGATAAATACATCCCCCACCCCTCCAAAAAAAAATTCATTTAAGAACAAATACTTTTAATACAGATAAAGATTATTCAAGTAGTATAATTTACAAATATAGAGGGAAAGTGACAGAAATTCACAATAATAATAAAAGCTACATTTTATTCTACAGCCTAAATGATTGATTAAAACTAACACAAATAATAAATTAGAATCAAGATTATATTTATTTTTCATTAGTTTTTCATACTTTTGTCACAAATCAGTGGGTTTTTAAAATTCTTTAATCAATATTAATAAAATCAGACTTTTGTCTGTAAATTTGTCAGAATAAAAAATTTTTGCTATATCTTCACGTTTCACACACCATGAAAGCCGAAAATGACCCCAGAAAATTTTGTCTGTGTGTGTGTGTGTCATGGTATCTGTATATGTCTATTTGTGCTATTTTTGCCTGGGTATCACTTGAGAACGGCTGGGCGGAATTCAACAGCGCTTAGCAGGAATTTCGGTCTTTAGCAACTTAAAATTATATCTATCAACTTATACGCTTTTCTGAAGTACGATTCTTTGTGTTGCGCTTCTAATGATGAAACTAGTTAACTGCGGCGTTGGAATGCAATAAAATGATCTTAAATGTGATCTTGATAGTGTTTTTGATGGATTTACTTATTTCAGAGAAGAGAGGAGGGGGAGAAATCTGAAAAAGAGTGTTTTTGGAATAATAAACGCATAACTACGCGTGCCTGTCTGAAAATATAGTAATCTAAAAACATTATAAAAATTTCAATAGTATTTTTCTTATGCCTGGCATTTCTTTTTCAGCTGTTTATCTGCAGTCTGCAGCACTCCCTACTATGTTGCACTGTTTCTGCTACTGAGGAGTAGGAGAGGACAACAATATCACGATACATTATCGAGACAAAATTGCGATACCATCATGTATCACGATATTGGACTTATGTATTCTCAAATCTTTTTCATAATGCTAATTTAAATGTTAATTCTGAAGATAGAAAAAAGACTTGATTTGAACGTGACAGAGCCATTATATCTTAAAATATACTAATTTATTTTATATGTACAATTTCCTATTAATGCAATACCTTATCAATATCAATACAGAACTAATGGAAACGCATTTGTACAGACACAGACTTAATTCACACATTACTGTGTTGTTATGTAACAGTATTATATCATTTAAACACATTCAACCACCTCAGTATTTTACTTAAAAATGTTTCTAAAGTACATAATTAATACAATAAACTTTTGTGAAATATTCTTAATAAAAAAAGCCTAAGTTTCCCCAAGATAACGCTGAAACTAACGTCATAGCTGCACGAATAAAGGAAATGAATATTTATCATTGGTTTAGAGGGATGAATAAAATAATTCAACAGAAAAAAATTGATGTCACAATTACAAGGATGTATTGAGAAAAAATAAATTTTACCTGCAATATAAAACAAATACATTGAGAATAAAAGATAATTTACATGAATAGATGTAATTCTATATACGGACCATCAATTACTGATTTGTCGGTTTTCTTTTTCAGCCACCGCTGTAAACTGCCAAATTATTATAACATAGTTTTTCAAAATATCCATTTCACATTTTAAGTTTGGTGCATTTATGTATATCATAGAAGTTGATGTATTGCTTTACTGTAAGAGTAAACAGAGTTATATTGCATCATAACAGCATAATTTCTCAGCCAATACATACACCCTGATTTAAAAAACATAGTTTTTCATCACGACTATCACACATATCAAGTTTTGTGCATTGATACACTGTAGAATATATAGTCTTATTTTACATGCTGGAAATTGCAGTATAATGTATTTAGGTGCTATATCCCAAAATCTAATCAGCACCAGTTTAAGTAAAGGTCGAACCAAATATAAAGTTTTCTTGAATTACGTCATTTGATTAATGAGATACAGTATCTACAAAATTATGTTGACGTCGACATACGGCAGACATTATTTCTAAAAAAGGTTGAAGCCTGTGTTAGGACACCTGAAAATGAGTAAATATCCATAGAAATCTAGAAATAGAAAATTCTCATGAACCCAATATTTTCGTCTTTTGTAAATAGAAAAAATTAATAAAAACATACCTAAATTCACAAGCACACACACACAAAAAAAAAGTAAATGATTAAATAAATATAATAATATAAATTATTTTAGGAAGGCCCGGGTTCGATTCCCGGCTCTGGTATTTTTCACATAGTTGGTATAAAAAATTAGCCTTCCATTCCATAATTTTCTGAAATGAATTTTCAGGCTTGATGAATAAATTTCTAAATTAAAATAAATTATTTTATTATGGTATAGAATATTAAGATTTCTAAAATAAAGGTTATTAGCGCTTAAAGGGCAAAATTAACGGTCGCCACCGGCCACGTGGCGACTAAATAAAAAAAGATGGCGATTAAAAATTATACATCGATCGCCACTAAAGTCGCCACTTTTTGTGATCATTAAAAGATTCTAAAAATCGAGCGACGATAGGAAATCTAAGCCTTGTGATTTCCAATCTTTTTCCATCCATGGCATAAATGTCAATGTTCATTTTAAACTTGCTTTATTATGTTCTACAACCTATAAAGAAGTAGAATTGTTTAATATATCTCACTCATATAATTTTTTGGACCCCCCCCCCCTTTCCCTCCCCCTAACGATCTGTGATCACACAGCTTCTAGAAAGATTTATAATTTCTAACCATTTTCCATTTGCTGCAAAAATAGAAATATCTATTTTAAACTTAATTTGTTAGATTCTAGAATCTGTAAAGAAGTAGAATTGTTTAATATCTCTTACTCATAATTCTTGTAATCCCCCCCCCCCCCCTCCAATGATTGGCAATCAGATGCTCCACTGAAGCCTTGTGATTTACAATCTTTCTCCATCCATAACATAAATGTAAATATTCATTTTAAACTTTCTTGATTAGATTCTAGAACCTATAAAGAAGTATATAGATGTATCCCCCCCCCCCCACACACACACACTCACATGCGCGCTCCATTTCAACTAGCAGTTAATGATCAAATGTCCTGCAAAGTACAGTCTTTTTCCATTATCTCCATAGTATTTAGTGTATATTTAACCCATTTAAGATATTTGACAAATGTGTGTATCAAAATTTGGTTTGACTTAAATGTGTATTTTTCAAAAATTTTTGTATTTGCTTTCTTTTGAGTAGAAATCGTCCTTTACCCTTCCATTTTAAAGTAGAAATCTCCCTATTTTTAAAGCTACAAATTTGGCAGCTAAGTAAATTATTTTTAATGAAGCAGCTAAGTTTCCATACCTATACTTTTTAAGAGGAAATATTTTAACTCTATTGAAATAAAATCATTTAAAAAAGTGCGTCTTTAGAAATAAGAAAAAATAATAAAATTGCTAACTGTATTTACACATGACCATGTAAAAGGTCGTGATGATGATGAATCATTCATTTACTTAGAAAATATCAATGTGAACTGTGAATGATAACAGCTTATTTTACTTAAATAAATTGAAAAAAAAAAAAAGTACTACTAAATTATCTAAAAGATAAAAACTTTTGCGGTTATTATTACAGCCCTAAGCAGATTTCAATTTAGGATGTGCAATTTAGGATTTTTAAAAAGAGCGTAATTACAAATTACAATTTCAGTGTCCCTGTGTTAATTTATTATATGTATTTTTTTATTTTCATATTTTTCTTGTGGTAATTATACAACAAAATGGTGACAATGCTTTTTGCAGTCTGAAAGAAATAGTCTTATCATGTGAAAAGTGGCCACTAACTTAAAAAAGTGGCTACTAATGAAACTGACAGTACCGGCCACTGGCCACTAATGAATTTTCCCAGTTTTGCCCTTTATTAGCGCTTCACTCCCCATGCCTCTGAAATTAGATTCTCCGTAGAAAACAATCAGTACCCTGAGTAAAGAAATTGCTTTGATTTGTTTAACAAAATAAAAATATAAAAATAAATAGCACCAAATTTTTGCTAAATTGATTAGAAATAAATAAGATATTTGAAAGAAATTAAATAACTTAAAATATTAAAAACAAGCTCAGAATAAATTGATGAAAAAAACTTTAAAGTGAGATCATGATCATAAATGGTGATAATGAATATTCAAATTATTGCCATGAGTAACTATTTCAGATGAAACCAGTGTCTAATATCACACATGCCTTATGCGTGTTGTATCAACCACTCCCCTTCGTATCAATGATTACCGGCTATCAGGGAATGGAAAGCTGAGCTCACGGAAACTGATATGGTTGCTTGCAGTACATTCACAGCTGAGTTCGTGATAATCATGGCGGCTATGATACATCGTTGACTTTGTTTCAAACTGCATGCTTTAAATAGATGTATCGCCCAGTCCTACTGAGGGGGATGTACATCCCTTTGATTTTACCCATAAATATATGTTAAGGAGAGGAGATTCATAAGGAGATAAGGATATTCATCCTTCAGATTTCCTCTTTCTTTCTTCCCATGTTAAAAAATAGGATTTCGTTGCATTGTTTTATAAGACTATCTCATTAAAAAAAAAGTTTTTCAAATTCTGTTTTTTGAATATGTCGCTTTTGAGTTTAGTAAGCAATTTTTTGAAAAAATAAATTTAAATAATTTGTTTAAAGATCTAAACTTAGAGTCCTAAATTTACTTAATGAAATAAAATATGTAAATTATTTTTTTTGAAAATTGCTCACTAAGCTAAAAGGTGACATGTTATATTCAAAGAGCAATATTTAGAAAATGGAATTTGAAAAACTACATTTTTGAATGAGATATCCTAAAAATTGAAGCAACGATAATGCCATAGGATAACATGGAAAAAAAGAAAAAGGGAATTTGGCTGATGTACAGACTTAAGAGCAGACATTACCTAATCTTGCCAACAGCCATGTTATTCTATTGGAAAAATTTGTTTCCATAATTGCTTATTAGCTAATATTTTTATTTTTTTAATTCAGTTTTCCCATTCAGAAAATTCACAATTTTTAAATAGTACTCATTTTCTAAAAAAATTGACTTTTTTTAAAATTTTAATTTTGAGTTCAAAAATGTGAATTTTTACTCTGAGCATTATTCTTTTTTTTATTATTATTTATGACAAAACGAAATACTAAAAATTTTAAAAATCAATTTTTGGAAAATGAGTACTAAATCAGTGATTGTGAATTTTCTGAATATAGAAGCAGAATTTAGAAAAATACATTACATAATGAGTAATTGTACAAACAAATTTCCTATAGAATGACACGAGCCACAACTGTCAGCGAGATCAAATATTATCTGAAGAAAAGTATTTTTGTATAAAATAACAAAATAATTTACAGAAGATGCAAATAAAAAATAAATAAAATAATAAAAACTTTCTCATAAAAGTATTTAAAAAAAAAATGAAGATGGTTTAATATCAAATTGATTTTTGTAACGGAATATGAAATAAATTCACCATCACATCTTTAAATATATAAATTCTAAATTCAAATACAGTAATGAATGGCCTTTTTTCCCTATTATTAATTTAATGATTCCCTAATTCATGATGTTAACAGTTCACTTCTAAAAATTGTGGAATCAATAACATGAAGTTCATTTCTAAAAGTTGTAGAATTATCACACAAAAAGGCAACTGAATATTTATGCTTTATTTAGCATATGATAACAGTGATATACTATTTAATAAAAAATAATTATTTATATGGTTTTATTTTTAATATTAATAAAATATTATTATTTAACAGCAATATTCTAATAAAATATAAGAAATTGATAAGGAAAAATTATTTTAAATAGTAAAACAGTATTTATTAATGCTAATCGAAAGAAAAGAATTAGAAATAATGAATGCATGTGACTCAGATTTTATTTCACTTAATGCTAACAAACAATTCATACTTAATTGCATTAAGAAAGCTTTCACAAATGGAAAACTTTTTTTTTTCTTATTCTCCTCTCACTGATGAAATAAATTTGAATCGTTCATAAAAATATTGCAAAATTATTTAAATTTTAAAATTCCTGCGTTTATTAATTATATATTATTTGATATTGAATCGCAAAGACGATGATAGAGATCGATACATATCATTTCCTAATTTATTTTTGCTATTAATATTACAGATTACAGTGAGTTGAGAATTGTGAGTCAGTTTAGATACGCACCAGGTTATCAGATCACCAAAGATTAAAGTTTGAGATCTGTTCAAAAACTAACATAACAATATTAAAAAAGTTGTCAAAAGTGATATTTATAATCGCCGATTGAATTTTAACGGAGGAAAATATACAACAAACTTACCCATTTATTGAGCTTTCGTTCATATTTATAAATAGCTACTTGACTAGCATTATCAATAATTTCAACAATATTGGAATCAACTCTTTGCAAAGTTTTTAAATTTATCTCAGTTTCACTATTAACGGCCATTTTCCCAGAAAACTTCCGTAAAATCGAAAGAGCAGACGACACAACGATATTACAACACAATAATTAAAAAACTAATGACACATATTCAGCAATATAACAACAGTTTCGAAGAAGGTTAAAAAATTAAAACATTTTTTCTTTTACAGAAAAAGCAGAATAAAAAAGCAAAAACGATGATAAAATTCAAAACAAAAACATTAAAAGCCGACTAGAAAGACAAGTTGAGATGTTTACATTTGTATCAAACGAAATTAAAAAACAGGGACTATAGGCTACAGTTGATAAACCAAATTTAATAAGTTGGTTGGTTGGTGTCATGTCATGGATAGATAGAAAATAATTTTAAATGGGACCAAGGCTGGGATTGCGGTGCCTCGCTCAACACTATCTTACGCACAAACTCTGTCTTAAGATGTAAACAAAACGCAAGTCGTATTGCAGTGCTTCACTATCTTACGGCTGGGATTGCGGTGCCTCGCTCAGCACTATCTTACGCACAAACTCTGTCTTAAGATGTAAACAAAACGCAAGTCGTATTGCAGTGCTTCACTATCTTACGACGACCTCAGAGCTATCTTAAGTCGAATCGTAACTGGATGCGCGCGCAATCACAACATAGCTCGCTCTGCGTCTCCCATTGGCTGGCTGGCTTTCTCTTAGGAGGACACGCGGAGGACTTACGCTTGAGGCACCGCAATACCAAGTTAAGATCGTTCTTAACCACGCCCATTTACGAAAGTTAGTAAGATTTAAGATCAGATTTAAGAACGAGGCACCGCAATCCCAGCCTACGACAACCTGAGAACTATCTTAAGTCAAATCGTAACTGGATGCGCGCGCAATCACAACATAGCTCGCTCTGCGTCTCCCATTGGCTGGCTGGCTTTCTCTTACGAGGACACGCGGAGGACTTACGCTTGAGGCACCGCAATACCAAGTTAAGATCGTTCTTAACCACGCCCATCTACGAAAGTTCGTAACATTTAAGATAAGACTTAAGAACGAGGCACCGCAATCCCAGCCCAAAGGTCCTATCACGGATTAGGAGATCTCCTAATCCGTGGGTCCTATATAGAGCATCTGCGATTTGAAGGTAATTTTCTTCATATACTAAGTCTGCCCACGGATTGTCACTTATTTGCTACAATTGCGCCAGAATAGCGAGACAGTTGAAAAGATGTTTAGGGGTTAGTTCTATGTCTGGGCTAGAGATGCAAGTCTTTCAAAACACCCGGTTTTTTCCCTGGGAATTTTGAAATTTCCCCAAAACTGGGAATTTTGAAATTATGAATATTTGTATAACTCTTGTTAATTATTTAGCCTCTGATCTTTAAATTAACTTAAAGTTTAATTCCTGCATCAATTTCCTTTTCGTTTACCTTTCCAGCTAATTCGAGCATCTTCGATGTTTATTCAGAAAACGAAGAAAATAATTAATTATAATTAATGCGGCGCTAACAGTAACAGTAAGTTTCTGTCATTATTCATTAATATTATTTTGTTATGTTCTTGAGATATCCTTTCCATTCTTAATGAGAATTAATAACATTTAATTTTTTTTATTCATAATTCGTTTATGAATGTACTATGAAACAATTAGAGAATTGGACTTAAGATGGAGATGAGAATGATAATGAGATGATTTTACGTCGCACATCAGCTGCGGAATGCGCAAACGGAAAATTGTTATACATATATATATATATATATATAATAAACGGAAAGATTTCCCATTTAAAGTAAATTTTTTTACGAATTTTAAAACATGTTTACATAAATCTGTTTTTGTCAATATTCTTAATTTTAATCTACGGATAAAGTACTTAGTTTCTGATAAACATCAAAACGTACAATTTCGATTCTTTAAAAACTTAGCATTAATTAATGGATATCTCAAACACTTAATTAAAAAAATATTTTTTAAAATTATTATTATTATTTTTTTTTCCTCTTTCAATTTTATTCCAATTTAAATTGATTTAGGTCCAGAAAATTTTTTATTCCAGTAAACTGTATTTTAAGTCTAGAGATTATGATACTTGATTTTAAATTAGGTATTTAATGGTTAGTTTTTATTCCCATTATCTTTCAATCTTCGTGGCAAATTACAATCGTAGATGGCAGCAGTATTCAAATATCTATATTGAATATCTGAATCCAAAACAAAAAAAAATTTCTTTTTAGCCTGAATAGGTTTATGTCTTCTTTACCTTTGCTCCATGCTTCCTGGCCATTTTGTAACAGACATTATATGTATTTTATTTCTTTTTCTTTTATTATTTATTCATTTTCTTTTCTTTTATTTATTTATTTAATTTTTTTCCATTATTTTCATAGCATTACTGTAGATGGCAACACTATTCATGCTACTATAATTAATATGAATCCTAATTTAAGTAAGGATTCAACCTGTTTAGGTTTGTGAATTCTTTATTTTACTCCATGTTCACTGCTAATTTTGAGCTGACTAACTGTGCTTTTAACTAATATCTGCTTGTTAAATTTCACATGTGTCTCGTTTTTCATAAACTGTGAGTTGCCTCTTTTTCAATAATAATTTTTATGTAATTTTTGGATTAATATTTGTAGTGGTGAGTTTATTTTGATCTACATTTTTAAACGGTTATTGGATTATCATTTGTAGTGATGAGTTTTATTTTGATCTTCGTTTTTTTCTGGTTTTATTTACAATGGGTGTTTCGGGCCTGAGAACAAAGAAATTCTTAACTTTTGCTTTCTTTGTGACAGAAAAACATCCATTTTTTAGCATATTTGCATTCTACCAGGCCCTTGATAACGTTAGAATGCAAATAATGCTTTTTTATCATTCAAATTATAACATTGCTTTCAAATTATTCAATTATATTTTCGATAAATTTTAGATTTCGATAAATGTCCAACTATCGAAAAATGACACCGCAAAAATCCCAGATTGAGACTAATAGTCCCCAGTCCTAAAAAAAAAAAAAAAAAAAATACATTTTTTAAATAAATAACTAAATATCAACAATTCCTTAACATTTTCTTTTTTCCTATATTTTCATTGCATATATGTTAAAAATGTTTTATAAAAGTCAATGCTATCTTACTAGCACAATAATGTAGGATGAATGCTTTACCGTACCGACGCGACTACGACTGGAAACATTTGCTCCAGTCTGGAGTTATTATTCCAGTTCAGTGATATTAATACGCAAGCACAAAATTTGTTGTGCGTTTTTTGCCTATGTTTAATAAGAAGAAGGGTTTAAACGTAATATCATTTGAAAGATATTGTTAATTTGCGTCGCAGGAAAAGAAAAGAATATATATATATATATATATAATGCCAAGAAAGTAGAAAAAATACCTTTATTTATATACTTTTTTTTTTAATACAAATCTTCAGTTATTTTACAATAATCTTCTCCATTTAAAATTTCTATAGAAGAAAGTTGTTAAATCTGTATGTGTACTTATTTAACACGTTGAGTGCCACGCAAATTCTTAAGGAAATCCCCGTCAGGCCACATGCTCTGCTTAGAAGCGCGTTAATCGCGTTATGCAAATTACAGAGTTTGCGAACAATGGAATGATCCGTGCGATGGGAATTTAATGGGTGAAATATCTTGGGTTGATTTGAATCGTACCAATCTTTTTGTACGATCATTCAGAAGGAATAGAAATCATCTCACTCTCAAAATCTAAAGAAAGAGATTTGACTGATTATTAAAAGTGAATCAGGATTCAGATATCCATCAATATATTAATCCAATTCAAACAGATGTAACATTATTTATAGTACCGTTGGTGGTGAACCTTTTAAACGAAATCTATAATAATCAAGGAAGATGTCAGTCTCTCTGTCTGAGCATCTATATATTCAGCCCCTACTGAACATAGAATTATAAAATTTGACATACGGGTGCTCAGAAGCCTTCCCAAGGGGATAGTGAAAACAGAATTTTTTTTAATTAGTTCCGGAGATATTAATTAAAACGTCAACCTATGTCTAACCAAAAAGCGAGCAGATAATATTTTACACCCTCCAAGTAGAATCCAGCGCGTTCCTCAGAAGAAGAAGCACAAAGGGAAATTTTCGCGCGCTTTTGTAAAGCGATCCCTCGTCAATGATTCGAGATATTGAAAATAACCCTGTATCACGAGAAAGAGCATTCATTACCGATTCTTACAATATAATTAAAAAAAAAAAAATACAGATATTTTTCACATTTTTAAAAATGTTTTAAAAAGGGTCCAAAATTTCTCTTTTTCTCGATCGTCTTTTTTGAATCGCCCTATACGAAAGAGTTATGAATTAGATGATAGGAAGAGCTTAAAATTCGAATTCAAATTTTTAAATGGAACTGAGCCCCCCCCTCCCCCTATGGCACCTCTCCTAAATTCGTGTCTGCTTGAGCATGTATTGCCATCGGTGTTGTACATTTACACAAAGCTTTATACTCAACTAGGTGATAGGAAATGGTTAAAATTCAAAACCAAATTTTTAACTGGAGTTCAGAACCCAGGGTCCTAAGTTTCTGTTTCAGCATATATTGCCATCAGAGTTTTATAAATATATGTATGTAGAATTTCAGATCAATCTGATGATAGGAAGCGAAACAAGTTTCGAAAGCATGTTTAATTGGATTTGGAATATTTAACTGGATGATGAAATTCGAATTCATGTTTTAATTGGAGTTGTAGAAAGTATTGTAGAAAGAAAAAAAGAAGAAGATTGTTTGAAAAAAAAAATGTTGATGTATGAATTGTCAACAATTTAATATATTGTTTATGCTTCTATGCACTTTGGTTCATTTATAACTGATATTGGGGAATTTATAACTGGCTTTAAGATTGGATGGATGGTTGGGTTTTACGTCGCACTAGTGCTGCGCAGATGGGCAATTGGCGACGGTCTGGGACACACCCCTAAAGGTGGTCCAGAGACATGCCATCACAATTTTGATTCTCCACGGAAGGGAAATCTTTAAGATTGAACTTGACTGCATTTTCCAACTTTAATTCTATTTTTTTTTCTCAAAAATTCACATAAATTTAAAAAAATTATTATTTTTCAAAAATATGTAAAGCTTAAAAAACTGAGTTTAGTTTTCAAAACATTCAAGCATATATTTTTTAAAAGTTTTAACTAAATAAAATTAATTTCATTATATTGATTAATTCTGTAAATATTTATATGTGTTTAAAATTAAGTTTAAAAGGAATAAGTTTTTATTAACTCACTTTCTTGTCTGTACATCTGTTCAGGCAGAATTTTGAAATAGATTTTAAACTAACTTCCACATTCCAGATCAGCTAGATACCTGAAACTTCAAACATAGCTCCGGACTTGATGACAATACAGTATCAAGCAGTAACGAATTTAGAGGCAATGTCCTTCGCGTCATGAGAGGTGTTAATATTTGCCGAATACTCCAAGGCAGGCATTCAGTTGGTTAGGCTCTATCATCTTAATTAACGAAGTTAATTAAAAAACATCGTGTTAATAAAAGTATTCTATTTGCCATCTTGCAAAAAGTTTCTCTTATGACTTTTTTTTCTGTCATGACGTCATTTTCCACACGGAGATTAAAATGTAATAAATGATGTAAAAAAAAGAATAAATAAATAAATAAATGTCAGTGTTGCTATTGGTATCATAGAAATTAGATATTTTTAATGAAAAAATGAATTTAGGATTATAATAAATTGTCTGCAGATACTTTTACTTTAATTTTAGAAAAATAATTTCGCACTGTCAATTTCTTATGCTATTTATCGATTTTTTTTCATATGTTTTCTTTTCCTTAAAAAATCAAACAGTGTTTGTAGATAAGTGTTTAATTTTGTGATATTTCCGATATTTACTTTTTTATTATATCAAGTTTTTTTTTTTTTTTTTTTTTTTTTTTTTTAATTATTAGAATAGTGAAAACTACTAAAATTGACCGGGATTTTAAAAACATTTAATTCACATGAAAGGCTTATATTTTATTTGAGTGTCAGGTTAAAAAAAAAAAAAAAAAAACTTAGTAATGAACATCATGATTAAGTTAAACAACTATTGCTATAATGTTTTAAGCTAAACCCAGAAAGTTTTAAATTGGAATTTGAAAGAATCAACGTAGACTAGATTACATAAATTAAATGGTTGAATAAACGGGAACAGCTTTAGTATAGGACCCAACCCATTTGGCGAATTTTAAGAGTTAGCGGTGCAATAGCCAAAGTTTTCATTTCCGCTATTACGTAGCCATTTTAACTCTAGCCCTGCATTAAAAATGTAGCTAAATTATAAAGTACTGGAAATGATAATAATAATAATAATAACAATAACAATGAAATATTTACAATATTCACATAAAATATTTATTTTCAATGTGTCTCATTAGATCATATTGTAGAAAAAAAAGCAGTTTTAAAATTTGCATTTTTACTGCTACAAACACCATTTAAAACCTAGCTGTATATTAGATACAGAGAGTATTGCCTTTTGTGCCCTAAATTAAGTAAAAAATAGGTTCTAAATTCTTTTAAAAAATCCCTTTTCGGCAAGCTTAAAGGCAAAGGTAGATTCCTTTACGTTAATGTTACAAATGTAAAGAAATTTTACATATGCATTAATACTTAGCCAATGGCTTTGTTCCCACACATTGCATTATTTACGTCGTTATTCTGTTTTCAAGAAATTTAATTTTCAGCTAAAAAAGGATTTTATTCAATCTACTTAAAATTTTAGGCTGGATTTATTGGTCTGTAAATGCTTCATTTTTTTTTTTTTTTTTTTTTTTTTAATTCAAGCTCATAATCATTCAACAAATAGAAGTCTTAAAGATATACAATCCCAGCAATGGTGAATCCCGGAGGGGGCTATTGGGCTACACCCCCCTCCCCACCCAAGCCTTTATAGTTTTTATATAAATTCCATATAACTGAAGTTCAATATTTTTCTTTTAAAGAAAAAATAATAGAAACTTGAAAATGCACTTGTAACCTTACTATGGTCAAGCACTGATAAGCCTGGCGTTACTATGGTCAAGTCAAATACAGTTAAGTGGTAGCGGTTTTTAGATAGTTATTTCATTGTAATTTTTATTGAATTATTGAAAGTTTTGTATTGTGTTTTTATTATTCTTATTGTCAGATGAGTAAAAATTGTAAAATGAAACTGTTTTGGTTTACATAAGCTGGAACATTAACATTAGTTAACATTGGACCATTTGGCATCGCTGAATTTCAATGTTAATTGTTATGAATTTAGTAAATTGTATGATTTGGCGAGGTTTTAGTGGCAAAACTTGCGACTTATCAATGAAATTTGTGATTTGGCGGCAAAATTTGATAGTTAACGACGAAATTTTTTGACTTGGTGACAAAATTCGTTGTCAGACGACAAAATTTGGCGAGCTTGGCGATGGAGAAAGGCAGCTTTGGCGTCATTATATTTTCTTTCCACGCGAAAACCTCATATCTCTTCACAGACCAATATCTTATTTCGTCGAGATAAAAAGTCAAAGGAAGCTGTAACGTATTACTCTCAATCGTAAATTTTAAATTCTTGCCTAAACCGACATTCTAAATTATTCACCACAAACGATATTTGCATTAAGATTGACGTATTATTTTAATTTTATATTTTTAAATGATTAATTAAAGCGTTTAACATGGTTTTTAATTAACACACTTTTATTAACTTGATTTGATGCAACTATTAATGTATGTAACCGAATTTTCCAATTCAATTTTCGGTAACTTCTTGTCGTCCGAAGAACCTGAAATTTTGCACACGACTTCATAATCAATGACAATACTAGATACAAGTATTCCCAGGCACTTTTCTCATCAGGGGCAGGTTCCAGGGGAAAACAAAATATCTATACTTATACAAAACTATCGTATGTGACACAGGATTTGGATGTATTTATATAATGTAGAGTGGCAACAATTAATTTTTTTTAATAAGGATTTAAAAGTATGTAATAGTTTTCTAAAGTCTTTATTAGTTCACTTTTCAATAAAAGAGTGTTCTTTATTTTTTTAAAAATGGTATAATTTTATTTATCAAAATAAGGGAATTCGAGTAATGAAATACTTTAGTTTAAATTTAAGTTTTTATGAAAGTATACTTCAACGGGAAATTCATTAAAATCGTCCCTAGTTTATTTGTCAAAGGGATAATACCTAAATGTCCCCACATTTATTACTTTTTCTATCATGCCAGTTTAATTCGTTTAGCATCGATTTACACGATTTTTTTTTTTTTTTTTTTAAACGATGACATTTATCTTTTACATTATAGCATCTATGTCATAAAGCTAAGTCTAAATCTGCTTAGCCCTAAGATATGTTGATTTTATTTACATATTTATTTATTTATTTATTAACTTTCATTTTATTTGTTTAAAATCATGGATAAAATTTTATTTCATTTTTCTCAGTAGTTCAGTACATTGTTGTAATTGTGACGTCATATTTTCTGTTAAGTATAACATTTTTTTTTTTTTTTTTTTAATCAGGTTATTATACTCGCCTAGTATATTATATTGTTTAAAAACACGATTAAAATTTCATTATATTTTCAGTGATCTTTTTTATTATCGTTTGCACGTGACATATGCATCAGATTATAAATTTTTGCAATGAAAGCTATATAGAAAATGTCGGCTATATAGAACAATTGACGAAAAATCACTTTTTAGCTTGTAACTTCTAAGCAATTGAAGCTATCGAAAAAGTTTAAATACAAAAATTGTTCTTTAGGGTAAGGCGGTAATTCGCCTGATTTGAAATTTTTTCCTATTTTCAATATTAAAGAAATTATGGGCAAATGAAAATTTCCACCCCCCACCATTTCCACCCCCTTTGAGCTGGATACCTCATCTACGAACTCGACCGAGATTTTTACTGTCCTGACAACATATCCTGAGCTGGTTAAATTTAAATAAAAATTACTCTAGTTATCGTGTTCACAACTTAACATGGGAAAAAGCGTTATACATATATATATATACCTATATATATATATATATATATATATATATATATAAACTTTTGAACGGAGGGAGGTTTTGGGTTCTAGGGGTCATGATCGGTGAAGATATGAAGAAATTTTCCAGAAATCGTGTCATGAGAACCATTGCAATAGGTAGATCTCCTATAAGGAATCTACCTAACAAGCAATTAAACCAAAAAATTCATCATCAAATAGTGACAAAAATTTAAAAGTCGTCAAGAGGGTAGGGTACATACTAAATCTGTAACGCAAAATGGTCTAGATATTACAAATTTCTTTCTATTTAAAAATAAATAAATGAATATAAATACTTACTTTTAGCATAATATTTTATATATAAAAAAAATGTAGTATTAAATATTACGTATTAAGTTATTGACGAGTTCTTTTGAATGACACCCATAATGAAACCCCCCTTCCTCCCCAGGGGAGAAGCGGTGCTCCTACATATACAAAAATATGTTAACAGTTGACTATTACTATTATAAATAATTGTTTTTAATTTCTTATTTATTTGTTAAGAAAAATTCTCTTTATGCACATTTATAATATAAATTACGTAATCATTCGCAGTAATTTTTTTTATAGTAGTATAAACCATCAAGTACAATAACTGAGTATGATAGCAACCATCATGTACGATACTATAAGAACGATAGAACGTAGCAGAGAAAAAATACGATTTTTCCTTCATACCTGCATTATGTATGTTTAACGCTTCGCATGTTTGACTTCTTAGTAAATATAACGGAAATAAAATTCTTAACGATATATTTTAAAATATTTTTTTCACTTATGGTATGGTACGGTATTAGGATTAAGGCCGATTTACTGTACTCGGATCCTAGGCCTGAGGAGGAGTGCCCTCTTTGGGGGTCTTTCTAAGGGGTCCTAGTTCGTATTTACACAAGTTTCCTTTTTAATTTATGATACCGCGTAGATTTTTAAATACATAATGTGTGCAGTCGGTATAACAAAAGTCTCCGAACACTAGCAAAAATTCCTATGTAAAAAAAGTACACTTAATACAGTTTTGTTAAATAATCCCTTGTCGAATCCTGTTTTTAGACTGACTAAGAACAGGATTCGACAAGGATTTATTTAACAAAACTGTATGAAGTGTACTTTTTTTTACATAGGAATTTTTGCTAGTGTTCGGAGACTTTTGTTACCGACTCTATATTCATGTACACAGGCAGACTTGTAGATATAGAGAAATGTTATTATTAATAATTTCCTTTTTCAAGTAATAAGTTTTATAAAAATACACACGCACACACACACAAAATAATAATAATAATGATTAAATAGATAAATAAAAATAAAAATAAAAAAAATACTAACACGTTTGACATGCAAATAATCAAAATGCCTCAGTTATTTTTTCGTAAAATGTATCCTACAAAAAAAAAAAAAAAAAAAGGTGACATTTGTTGCAATATAGGAGGATCCCGTATATCTGCGTTTGATTCTAAAAAAATTTATAATAATAATGATACTCTTATCAAGCTTTTCATACATTTACAATTAATGAATAATTCTGCGATATGGTTATTCATGTATGTATAAAATGATAAATGCATAACTGCTGATATAAATCTACAGTTACGAACCAAAATATTTAATTTAATAAGAATTTAACAAGAAATATTTGCAATATATTGCAAACGAATAAATTCGTAAAAATATTAGCACTATAGTATTAAAAAATGTGGAATGACTCCACTCAACTTTCCGAAAATTAAGCAATTAACTGTTTGTATAAATAAAGTAAAGTAAGAAAAGTCGTTAAATAAATAAAAGAGAAAATTATAATAGTGTGTTTCAGTATTTTTCTCCATATAGTATGATGTTTAATTTAATGCTATTGTACTTTAAATAATATGAACCCATAGATCATAATGATAAAGAATTGTTCGCTGTATATTTATACGAAATTTTGCTCTATACCGTCATGTCAAAAATTTAGAAAAAGCGGGATTGCAACGCCACCTGTTGGACGATTTTCGCCAAAAGTTGATAGGCATTAATTTATGTCAAGGTGCAACTACATACCAAATTTTATGAAATTCTGTGCCTGAGATACAATTGCCACAAAATTTTGTCACACACACACACACAGACAGACATTTTATAAAAATGAACAAATCGAGTTCCAGACCTCCCAAAACGTGTAAATTCACAGTAAAACCGAGGTCGAAAATTTTTACCAATCCAATACTTTCTTCTACTGAATATAGAAGAAAATAATAATTTGCACACTTTAATCCGTAATTGAATTTTGCTATGAAAACGTCAATAAACAGCACATATAAAAAATGTTTAACCAAAAAGTATTTTTTTTTTTTTTTTTTTTTTTACCCATGTAATTCCCGATCGTGTACCATTTGATGTTATTAGTGAAAAGGACTGAAATAAATATTGAAATAGTCGTTTTCTCAAATTAAAAAGGTTAGACAGTACTTTTATCAGATGGAAATTAATTTTGTCTAACAGTTTTGCTCTGGTGTTTGATGTTGCATAAACTGAATTTGCTTCACTGCAATATACATCATTTATAAGTACCCAAATGAAAAAGATACATAAAGACAGAGCGCGAAATTTCCTCTCGCCAGCTCGCCATTGGCGAGTGGAATTTTTACTGTGGCGAATAAAAATTTGGTCTAGTTATAGATAGAATTCTTACACGATACGGTGACAGAAAACATTCTTTTTATAGATTTAAGTATGACGAACTCTTGTCATCTTATAACCTCATATTTATCCTCTCCTTTTTAGATTGTCGGAGGGCCGAGTCTGTTTGTGCGCTGCCCGAGATCGCCCCAACCTGGGAAAGGAAAAGTGCATACATAAAAGTTTTGATCTCTTCGACAGTTTCGTTTCTCCCACTGTTATTTCTCCTAGCAGAGTGAGAATAGACAAGCAGAGAGCCTCATATTCGAGCCTCATATTCCGTCGCCCAATATTCGAGAGAAGAGATATGCGAAAGTTTGCCAATGCGATATTGTCACATGAAAATTAGCGTGAGCCCAATTAAAGATACTGCCTATGATTGTTTTGTTGAATAATGATCAAAAAACAGTTCATATTTTCCAGTTTTTTACTAAATCGCCAATGATTTGCACTTGTAATGATTTGTAAGATGGAAAGAGTTATTCCGAAATGACAACAATGAACAAGTTATACACATCGACATTCCGTCTGATTACAAAAATAAAATGGACGAAAAAGACATTTCTAATATAAAAAGTTAAGTAAACAAATAGATAAATAAGGAAGCTTAATCTTTCGTAGTAAAAAGATTTTCACAGGATATTGTTTGACAAAGATTTTTTTTTCTTCTTCTTTTTATTTAATGACTCCTTGCATTTATGTTATTAGATATTTTAATCTTTTTAAAATATCAAATACGTTATAATGATTTTTATTTATAGATGATTATGAAACATGATTATATACTACACATTTTTAATATATATAATTTTAGACATATTTGTAAAAGCCTTTCAAATAGTTAGGAAAAATAAAAAACCCAGAATGCGTAAAAAAATAAAAAAAAAAATGGCAACCCTGTTTTGTGGCGAGTAAAACTTTTTTTCGGCGAGTGTAATCTAAGTTTAAATTTCGGCCCTTGCATAAAGACATTTTAACTATTACCTACCCCCCGTACCATAATAATAATAGTAAAACAAAATTAATATGGAATGCATCATTTATTATTAAAAGGCTAGATAAAATTAAATTATACGAGTGTTTAATGTTGTGTAGATTGCATTTGCTTAATTGTAATGTACAACATTTATACGTATTCTTATATAAAAGATACATAGAGATACCTTAGCTGTTACTTACTCAGTCCCATAATAGTAGTAGTAACGAAATAATAGCATTTATTATCAATAAACTAGGTTAAATTAAAAAAAAAAAAAAAAAAAAAAAAAAAAAAACACTCCTTTTTTTTTTTTTTTTTTTTGTGTGTGTGTGTGTGTGTGTGTGTGTGTGTGTGTGTGTGTGTTGAGATAGTTTCTGGATTTTTTAATAATTTCATTACTAAATGCTAACCTTGTTTGTAGATAAGATTCTTTGGCTGCGAAGCTTTGCTTTCTCTATATGCGTGAGCTTAAAATTATTGGAGTCATTGTTCTTTATTGCTTCCAGCTTCATTCGTTGAAGTGACAGAAATGTAATCCGATGCTATTCAGAGGCTATGTTTACTGCTTCTATCAACTCAGTATTATTAGGCGAGGCTTAACGTTGTACTGACGGCATTGAGTTAAAAAGTCTAATGCATCAAAGTCTAGACTACTTGGTGGTCCTAAAGTTAACTTTGGTATTGCAAAAATTTGTCAGAAAAAAAAAATATATTTTTTTTTTGTATAAAATATCTTTTGTGTATGTTCTACTGATGAACTAACTCGATTACAGTCCAAATTCATAATTTATAAGTATACAAACTGTTTAATATCAAAAGTTTAAAATGCATCACTTTTATAACACGATTTTGTTCGTACGTGGGACCCCCAAATTACTATGCATGCCACAGGCCCCACAGGAAATTAACCCACTTCTGCTTATGTGTGTATATATATATACATACATTTGAATTCTGAGGCGTAGTAAGTTCCGTTACTACTTTTATTTTCTGTATAAAGATATTTTCAAGGCGAGACCTTTTCCCACAAAATGTGAAATTGGCAGTTCTTTTGGATCCTATCTCAGTCAAATTAAAAATGTAATTTAAACTTATTTTTACATCCTGCTCAGTCTTGTTACTAATGCTGGAAAACAAAAATATCCTTTTTAATAACGTGTTCTCCGAAGTTTCGATTGCGATCCAAATATGCAAATAACAGCTCTTAGAAGCACTTAAATATATTGCTTTTAATCATAACGCTCACACAAAATGGGGATTACATTGCAATTTGTCTGATGCGTTGTATTTTGAAATATTTAAGCCGTCATTAGGAAGGTGTGGTCTTCTATAGTTTACTCTTTCTAACTAATTACATATATTTGTGCTACCTATTTCTAGTCGCATATTCTGTTGATGGACAAATAAAACTTATTTTTTAAGCATGTGTTTTGAATGCATAATATTACTAGCATGAAATGAGGAACAATAGAATTGTTTCGGATGATTCATGTTTCAAATTAACTTGCGGTTATGAGTGTTTACTTTAACTGTAACATTTTATTATTTAAATGAGGGTTTTCATGAGAAGAAATACGCACTTCAACAGACTATTTTTATAAACAGAAAATATCTTTTTAAATAAATATATATGTATAGGGGAATGTATTCTGTTATGGATTTTCTCCAGTTATGGGCACCCCACCATATCTGTTAACAGAAAACAAATATGGTGAATTAGCCCAGGCAACGAAGGCCAAAATTTGACGAATAGAGGAAAAAAATCGTGTAGTTTTGAAATTTTACATACTCATAGCCGAGAGGGTCCTGAACAACATACTAAAAGTCCCCGCCCGTGGGGGGTGAGCGGGGGGCAGGGGGGCATTTAAAGGGGGCAATTTTCAGTTTTTATTTAATATCTTAAAAACTATCGCATTTAGAGAAAAAATGTCAATTACAAAATTAATCTACGTAAAATTTCCTACAAAAATGTATATTACATTTTGTTTGTACGATCATTAGTTTAGAAGATATAGGGAGATGAAATAACACATTTTCTTGAAAAATTCTTTTTTGCAATAGTAAAATCAACTAAAGTGTGCAATTAAAAGGGTTCTTGTCAAATATTTTCTAATGTAAAAAACAAATATATACATAGGGAATATGCAAGGATAATACAGCATGTTTTGTAAGTTTTAAATAATTTTAAGGCTAGTAGGCGCAAGTGGCGGTTTGAGTAAAAATCTGGATAAGTCCAGTCAAAATAGGAAAAATAGAAAAAAAAAAATCGTGTAGTTTTGAAGTTTTGCACACTCATAGCCGAGAGGGTCCTGAACAACATACTAAAAGTCCCTGCCCGTGGGGGTGAGCGGGGGGGGGCAGGGGGGCATTTAAGGGGGGCAATTTTCAGTTTTTATTACATATCTTAAAAACTATCGCATTTAGAGAAAAAATGTCAATTACAAAATTAATCTACGCAAAAATGTATATTACATTTTGTTTGTACGATCATTAGTTTAGAAGATATAGGGAGATGAAATAACACATTTTTTTGAAAAATTCTTTTTTTGCAATAGTAAAATCAACTAAAGTGTGCAATTAAAAGGGTTCTTGTCAAATATTTTCTAATGTAAAAAACAAATATATACATAGGGAATATGCAAGGATAATACAGCATGTTTTGTAAGTTTTAAATAATTTTAAGGCTAGTAGGCGCAAGTGGCGGTTTGAGTAAAAATCTAGATAACGAAGACCCAAAACCGATCAACATTAAAAAAAAAAAAAAATAAAATAAAATAAAATAAAATAAAATAAAAAATCGTGTAGCTTAGAAATTGAGCACACTTATAAAGTTAAGTGCTCTGAATAACATACTAAAAGTCCCTAACCATGGGGGGGGGGCATTTAAAGGGGGCACATTTCAGTTTTTATTAAGTATCTTGAAAACTATCGCATTTAGAGAAAAAAAAGTCTCAAAGATATAAGATTTTTTTTAATGTTGATCAGTTTTGGGTCTTCGTTATCTAGATTTTTACCAAAACACCACTTGCGCTTACTAACCTTAAAATTATTTAAAACGTACAAAACATGCTGTATTATCCTTACATACTCCCTATGCATATATTTGTTTTGTACATTAGAAAATATTTTATCAGAACCCTTTTAATTCCACAATTTAGTTGATTTTACTATTGCAAAAAAAAAAAAAAAAAAAAAAAAAAAAAAGAATTTTTCAAGAAAATGTGTTATTTCGTTCCCCTATATCTTCTAAACTATTGATCATACAAACAAAATAGAATATACAATTTTTTTAGGAAATTTCACGTAGATTAATTCTGTAGTGATAAGTATAAAGGATTTAAGTCCATATTCTTGATTTTTCAGGAGACGAAAAATAAAGTTTAACTAGCTGAAAACAAATCAGAAGAATGGATTAGGGAAAATGTATTTCGTTGATTTTTACCCTTTATACCATTCAGTGGTTGTCAACCTTCATTTAATAACGGGAAAAATTGAATTAAATATTTTATACCATACATGAATGGTAAATTTCTAAATTGGTCCTTTTTTTACCAATGGATTTTCTCAGAGACTAAATGACATAGAATTAAATCCTTTATACCAATCGATAGAGAATTTTTTTCTGAGTCTGACTATGTACTTAACTCAAAATCGACATTTCTGGACTTAAATCCTTTATACTTATCAGTACAGAATTTTGAAATTGAGATTTTTTTTCTCTAAATGTACTTAATAAAAACTGAAATGTGCCCCCTTTAAATGCCCCCCCCCCATGGTTAGGGACTTTTAGTATGTTATTCAGAGCACTTAACTTTATAACTGTGCTCATTTTCTAAGCTACACGATTTTTTTTTTTTTTTTTTTTTTAAATGTCGATCGGTTTTGGGTCTTCGTTATCTAGATTTTTACTCAAATCGCCACTTGCGCCTGCTAGCCTTAAAATTATTTAAAACTTACAAAACATGCTGTATTATCCTTGAATATTCCCTATGTATATATTTGTTTTTTTACATTAGAAAATATTTGACAAGAACCCTTTTAATTGCACACTTTAGTTGATTTTACTATTGCAAAAAAGAATTTTTTCAAGAAAATGTGTTATTTCATCTCCCTATATATTCTAAACTAATGATCGTAAAAACAAATTGTAATATGCATTTTTGTAGGAAATTTTACGTAGATTAATTTTGTAATTGACATTTTTTCTCTAAATGTGATAGTTTTTAAGATATGTAATAAAAACTGAAAATTGCCCCCCCTTAATTGCCCCCCTGCTCCCCGCTCACCTCCCACGGGCGGGGACTTTTAGTATGTTGTTCAGGACCCCCTCGGCTATGAGTATGCAAAATTTCAAAACTAGACGATTTTTGTCTTCTATTTTTCTTATTTTGACTGGACTAAATTTGAGTGCTGTCAAACATGCATTGTAACAGTATGCAGTTTTTGTGCTAACAACGAAGTGAACAGATGTACAGTCGTTACCAAAAGTGTCCGAACACTAGCAAAAATTCTTATGTAAAAAAAGTACACTTAATGCAGTTTTGTTAAATAAATCCTTGTCGAATCCTGTTCTTAGTCAGTCTAAGAACATGATTCGATAAGGATATATTTAACAAAACCGTATGAAGTGTACTTTTTTCACATAGGAATTTTTGATAGTGTTCGGACACTTTTGTTACCAACTGTATATGCTTAGTAAGCGCGAGCATCGAAAAAAAATCTGAAAAAAAGCAACACAAAAGTAATCTATATAATATTTCTCTAACGTGGTCCAATTACGATTAACTTTTTTTTTTTTTTTAGAAATGATACGATTGTGACTTAATAAAATACGCGAGGATAAAAAGTAATACATAAGCAATATTTAAGCAAGCGGACTCAGTTCAGTAATCTAACAAAAAAAAAAAAAAAAAAAAAAAAATGACGACATTTGTTTGATGAGATCGTTTTTTGAAAAATGTATTTTTAAAAGTTGCATTTTTACAATCTTTGCAGGCTTCATTTTAAATCTAGCAATATTTTAATGATATAAGCTCCATATAAACGTTTGTCATAAATTAACTAAAAAACGAAATAATAAAAAGTATAATCAAAATAGGTGCTAAGTTTTTTTAACACAAAATTTTGCCAAAATTAATTAATTAATTAATAAAAATATATCGCCAAAACATGGTCACAAAAATTTAAAAATTGCCATGGGGGTCCTATACTAAATCTCTCCTGCCTCGCCAAGTATGAAAATTAGGTCGTCAAACATGAATTTTATTAAGCCGTTCGTGAATGATATTGGTTTAATTATCATTATCATTTCATCCCACAATATTAATTTGTTTCTAATAATAACTTGGCTTCTGATGAATTAAAATCAGGGGTGGAAATTGGCCTAAGGTTTATGAGTTTCAAATTTTAAAGGTAAATAGGAAAAGAAATAAAGTGCGAAAGTTTCGAACAGGTTTGCTAGTATGCGAATATTTTCAGAGTGCGATAAATTGAAGTGAATTAGTTCAAAAATGTGAGTGTAATGTATATTTATGCAGTATATTCATTATTTTGTGATGTAAGATTGAATTCAGCCAAAATGTGGACCGAAAATTGCCTTTTATGCCATTATAAAAATGGCTGCCATTCCCGGTTGTAGGCACCTTCATGTAACCAGTTGTGGGCACACTTGTATTTTTCATTTAAAACATGTGTTTGCCTTACAAATTATCAAATACGGTCGTTTGTGTCAAAACAGCATATTTTATTCGTGTGTTTATGTATGTTTATGCTTTTTCTGCCATATCAACCTCGAAAAAGTTAACCGATCCAAAACAAATAGATTTTAATGCACTGGTTAAAGCCATTTAGGATTGCTTAGTGGATAAGAAATCCATAAAATCGACTGCCCGAGAATATGGACTTCCTTGCAACATCTGATTCCCTCCAGAAGAAGCCTGGAGAAAGTGAGGCAAATCCACCTGTCAATGTGCCGGCCAAACACGCAAAAAATTGGAGTCTCCACAATCTGATGATGCTGTCGACTTCTGTATCATCTATTTGAAGCATCTGCCACCATGCCTAACAACAGCCAACTTAATCAAATGCAACGCGTGTGATCGTCTGGTGCATTTGGAGTGTGCCAATATACATGCAAATTATTTTACTTGCAAACATTGCACTTCTGAGTTGGAGGACGAAGAAGATGACAAATAAATCTGGAAAAATGCCATTTTCTGTTATATTTTGGCCACTGAATTTTTACAAAATGAATAAATTTTGTTGTTTTTTGTATTTAGGGTGGTTTTTTCTTATTATTTTTCCATTTTTAGCAGATTTTTCATGCGTGTCCACAACCGGGTACACAACTGTTTTTGTCCAAAAATTAACACTTCACAAAATTGGTGATAATTTTTTTCTGATTGACGGAATGAAAACAGTTACTTCATCAAACATTAGCTAAGAGTTCTAGCTTTCCATTGATATTACTGTGTTTGCATAATATCCATACTCTATCAAAAATTATAATCCGAAATCAAAACTGTGCTCACAACCGGAGACATTACCCTATATATAATACATATATAATCTAATTAATTGTGTTCAAGATGATTATATTGATTCACAGAATTTTTGTTATATTCAAGCTGGAAATAGAAAATAAATTTTATGCTGAACTTTAAAGGTCTGAAGGAAGTGACAAATCTAATATTTATAAGTTACATGGAATAAGTTGTACATTTTTTAGTGTATATAGTATTATGATCGGAGATTTAAAAACTCCAAAACTCATTTTAGCCGGTAATTCAACTAGAGAAGAGCGTATTTTGCAAAAAAATAGAGTTACGATCATAATGCTCGATAACCGAGTACTGCCAAGCACATAAATAATGTTCTATGCCGATATGAGCAAAACATTTTGCGAAAAAGGGAAATTTTCTTTGCTTTAATTTATAAAATCTACGTTCTACGTTACAATGAGCCTACGTAATTAGTGCAAATTCTTGTTTATTCTCTTCTTTTCTTTTTTTTGACTAGTTGTACATTTTATTACCCAAGTATTAGTAGTCATAAAGAGTATTTACTGTTTTTCCCCCATTCGTTAAAAATAGCAGTAATCATAAATTTTAGATAACATTTAAATTTTTCATGAACAAACACACATAAATATTAACAGCATGTTGGACTTTCTAGTTAAATAGCTTATTTTTTCATTGGCAAAAACATTAATGTATTCAGCATTCCAAATTAAACTGAGTGTGTTGATGGTGATAGTTAAGCGGTGATTGTTAAATATTTCTTAAAATCATTTCTTAAATTAACATTTCTTAAAAACTGAAAGAGGTGTTAGATTACCTCACACAATAAATGGTTGATGAGTTTGGCTGATAAAATCTATTTACTATCGGTTATGGTTAGATTATCTTATTTTTGAGCTAAGAAACTGGTGAGAGCTAGATTGATAGAAAGGGGTTGGGGACAAAATCTTGCGATGACAAAATATCGCCTACAGAGATGAACGGAAAGAAAAAAGGAGTAGGTAATTATAAATAATGTTGTATAAAATTTCATGAAAACACATACCCTAGTCAGAACACTGACATACAGACAAACCCACCTCAAAAAGTATTATAAATTTTGCTTAAAAGAGGTTTAAAACTATGTTTATTAATTTTGTCAAGATTAATCATAATATATTCAGTCCTGCTTATCAATTTAAAAAATTTTAATTTAGATTTGTGAACAGTGTTCAGCTTTGATGTCAACAGTGATGTACAATATTTTTAAAGTGTATTTGGAATGGTGAAAAGCAAATAATAAAAGAACTTAAATATAGATAAAATAATACTCTATGATATAAATATGTATATATTTATTTAATTATTTTAATTAATAAATTAATATTTATAAGGCCCTGTGTCCCCCTCCAGAGATTACACGTCACACATATTCAAATTTTTAAATAGATTATATTATTTTTTTTTTGACGCGATATTTTGTACGGAGAGATTTTGTCCTGCGAGATTTTGTCCGGATCCCGATAGAAAGAAATCTGTAGCAGAGTTTAAATAAAAAATTAAAAGGACAATGAGTTAATTTTAAATTAAGTTTATTGAAAAGACAGAATTTTAATATTATTAGTTCCCCATCATACTATAGGTATGGGGAACTTAGGTAATCGTGAAAATTTTCGACCTCGGTTTTTTGACTTTTTTACACGTTTCCGGTGTGAGGAATCCGAAAATGACAAAATTTGTATGGTGTCTGTCTGTAGGGTGTCTGTTAGTCTGTTAGTTCGTTAGTTTGTTAGTCTGTGTACACGATATCTCAAGAACAAATTGTCGCAGAGAGGTCAGATCAGTTTTAAAATATTACTTTCGACACTGGCAAGAACCATATTCATTTGCAACATTCGAATTTAAAAACTTCGTAAGTTATTAGAAATTTACGATTTTCTCAACATGGGAGAATAGGACAAAAATTCACTTAAACGTGCATTAAATGGAATCTTTTTACTGTAAAAATGTCAGACCAGTTTTAAAATATCCGTTTTGATGCCGGAATGAACATCAGTAACTATAAATATGCTACTTTGAAAATTTCGCAAGTTATTGGAAATTTACGAATTTTTTAATATGGCAGTATAGGTCAAAATTTCACATAAACGTCAATTTTGAGCGATATTTTCATCGTAAAGATGTCAGACTACTTTTGAAATATTATTTAGGACACTGGCATGAATATTAATGACTATGAATTTTCAAATATAAAAATTTCGTAAGTTATTGGAAATTTACGAATTTCTTAACATGGCAGAATAGAGCAAAATTTCACATAAACGTCAATTTTGAGGGATATTTTCATCGTAAAGATGTCAAACCACTTTCGAAATATTATTTAGGTTACTGGCATGAATATCATAGACTATGATTTTTCCAATTAAAAAAATTCGTAAGTTATTTGGAATTTACGGTTTACTTAACATGTCAGAATAAGGCAAATTTGAGCATAAACTTCCATTTTGAGGATAAATACATTAGACAACTACAAAATTACATTTATGATATTTTTTTGAACATGATTGAATACAAATATTCTAATAGGAAAATTTCGTAAATTATTCGTAATTTACGATTTTATCAACATAGCGAAATTGTAATTTTTTCATATAAATATGAATTTTGAGGATTATTGCATTGGAAATAGTAGCATGAAACATAAACAACGGAATTGACCTTGATAAAATAAATTAATAGATTAGAATAAGATAAATATATCGAAGTGAACGATGGATAGCCTATTAGGCGGGGATTTCTTTTTGTCACTGTATCAAGCTTTGGTCAAATTCATTTTTTTTTTTTTAACATGATTATAATATGTCTCGCACTAGAAATTTATGAGACCATAAATATGATGGGGAACTGAGCAGAGTCCACCTATGCTAACTAGTTTTTCAAAGCATTTGTAGCAAGGTAGTTGGATCTCTGGAACAGCATCATGATTTCTGAGATGATGCCCTTAGATATCTTGGCATGAACCCCGGTTTCCCTTTTAGACCTCCTGAACCCGACTCTGAAATGGTCCTGCTTCATCCCTGCTGCGTCTCATGCTCAAGGCCTCTTGAGCCCTGCTCACGAGTCCCATCTACAGTCGGTAACAAAAGTGTCCGAACACTAGCAAAAATTCCTATGCAAAAATAGTACACTTCATACGGTTTTGTTAAAAAAATCCTTGTCGAATCCTGTTCTTAGTCAGTGTAAGAACACGATTCGATAAGGATTTATTTAACAAAACCGTGTGAAGTGTACTTTTTCTACATAGGAATTTTTGCTAGTGTTCGGACACTTTTGTTACCGACTGTACGATGGGAGGAAAATCTTACCCATTTGTTCTTAATTTTTTCGGGACTTTTATTAAAAACACAATTATGTTTAATTATATAATATTAAGTTGATACTCCTAATTTCCTTCATATAAGAAAATTGTACAAATGCACCTGAATTATGTTAGATTAAATAAGCAAATGTGTGAAATTAAATATGTATCGAAATTTTTTTCAAATATTTTCAAATAATTATATTTTCACAGGAAAAAAGTTAAAATAATAGAAAGTATTTATTATGCCATTTTGCAATCCGTTAAACCTCTGAACGTGGGTATAGAATTAAAACGCACAATTATTTTTACGGAAGTCAAATTTATTGCAAATTGTGTATTAAAGCACTAATACTGGCAAAAAGGGATTTAGTTCGAAAAAGATTTTACTGTAAGTATGTATTTTGTACCTTTTCCACACAGCCAGAATGAATTAACAGAGAAACGCGAAAACTTTGGAAACGTTTATTTGGTGAGAAGCCAGTGAAAATTAAATAGGAAGAAAAAGAAGAAGAAGAAGAAGGATTATAAAATTACTAGCTTGTAAGAAAAGGGCGTAGGAAAAGAAAATTAGGAATGTATATCCGAAAGTGAATCAGTATTCATCAGAGTTGGGAAAATTTCTAAAGACAGGCGTATATTTAAAGGCAAACTTAATTTAAAACAAAAAGAGTAATTGTAATGCAACTTCAGTTGTTGGTATTAACTTCAGAGGCTAAATCGTATTACAAGTTCTTAGCAATATGATTTAGCTGCTTTTTATTTTCCGAACGTACATATGTAAGAAAAGCATTGTAATCATGACAAAAATTCGACTTTGATATTTTCGTGCATGTATAGGTTTTGAGGTAATCTGAGTTCATTTTTGCTATTTTTATGGTGATGTATATACGTGTGCATTGTATGTGTGTGAGTGAACACGACAGCATCTAAAGAATTTGTTCAAATGCACTGTTCAAGTACAAGTGTATGTTATGGGTTACCGTAGCACGAACCTTATTGATTTTGTGAATTTAGCACTTATACCTTTTTTTACAGTGATACAAAGGAAAATTCTTTATCATTATGGCCAATGGGCCCAAATTTTTAAACTGCAATAGCGTCTAAATGCCTTGTTCGATAGAGCTGAAAAGTTATATTCATGTTATAGGTCACCGTTGCAAGAATTGTATAGATTTTGTGAATCTAACCCTCATAGTTTTTTTTTACAGGGACACAAAGAAAAAATCCTTATCATTATGACCCATGGGCTCAAATAATTTAAAGTGCAACAGCGTCTAAACACCTGATTAGAATGTACTGAAAATTTATATACATGCTATAGGTTACTGCCGCATGAACAGTACAGATTTTGGTGAATCTAACATTTATAATTTTTTTACAGGGACACAAAGAAGAATTCTTTATCATGATGTCCTATCGACTCAAATTATTTAAAGTGCAATAGCGTCTAAACGCCTTATTCGATTCAGCTGAAAACTTATATACATGTTATAGGTTACCGTCGCATGAATAGTACAGATTTCGGCGAATCTAGCATTCATACGTTTTTACAGGGACGCAACAGACAAATTCTTTATCATTATGACCTACGGGCTTAAATTATTTGAAGTGAATAGAATTGAATTCAGCAACATATTATATGGGGGAAAATACACAAACATTCTATTGTAATTTTATTTCTTGTTTATTTAACTTCTTCGCTCACTTTAATTTATTGAAATAACCGTTAATTACTTAATAATCGGAAAGTTCAGTGGAGACACTCCAGGTTTTTTTTTTTTTTTTTACTTTCCGAACATACTATGTAAGAAAAGTATTGTTATTGTGATTTGTGAAATGGGTTTTGTATATCCCATATCTGCGTCTAAGCGCTTTGTTCGAATGAGCTGAAAGTTGGTACATATGTTATAAGTCACCGCAACACGAACCCTATTGATTTTGGGAAGCCTAACACTTATAGTTTTATTTTACAGGGACACAAAGAAAAATTCTTTACCGTTATGGATTATGGGCTGAATTATTTGAAGTGCAATAGTGTTAAACACCTTATTCGATTGATCTGATTGATTTCACACTTCCCTTACTTTAATTTATTTTAACAACCATTAACAGGCCTCTCTACTTATCGTCCCCAGAAGCCAGAGCCAATGCTATTGTATGGAGAATTTCGCCCCATTATAACTTATTAACTAATACATATTTTTAAATTCCGTTTTCATATTCAGAAACTTCGAAACTATTAAGCAATTTATCGCTTTATAAAAATTATTTTTTAAAATTTTTAATATTTTATTTTGAGGTTGTAAAGTGCGAATTTTCACAAAGTGAATTTTTTTTATTTTTGAGCTCAAAAATGAAATCTTAAAAAAAAAAAAAAAAAATCTATTTTTAGAAAGCGATAATTTGTTTAATAGTTGTAATTTTTCAGAAAGTTAAAACGAAATTTAAAAATATGCATTCGTTAATGAATTATAATGGGGCAAAAATTTCCCATAGAATAACATTGGCTTCGGCTTTCGGAGACGATAGGCAGAGAGTCTCCTTAATTACTTAATGTTCGGAACGTCGAGTGGAGTCAGTCCATACTTTTTTTTTTTTTTTTTTTTTTTTTTACATAGAGTAGGTATATAGACAACACCTCCTAAAATAAAACTATTAATTGATTGAATAAATCTGCGATTCTCAACTCCCATCTGGAGGAAGCAATGTCTTTAAAAAGATTTAGCCATTGCTATATTTATTTATTTTTTTTTTTATTTAAAACCATTGCCTTATAACACATACGTTTATATAAAAAAATATTTTATTTTATTTTATTTTATGTGAATCCAGCACACTCGATCTAGTCAGAACAAAAGAAAACTTGTTTTTGACAGGAATAATAAAACCTTTTCTGCTTCCCAAGTCTGTCTCTCACTATGAATCAATTAATTTAGTTAAAGGATCTAACTCCACAAACAGAATTTATATGGGTGGGTTTTTTGTTGGACAACGGTTATGAATGGCCATTGGCTAGATTGGTGGATCAATCGTTAGCAAGGAGTTGGTCCATATGCAGTATTTTTCTTTGGCTATATATTTTGGATTTTATTACTTATTATTTTTTTACTTTCTTGCGAATAATCCAAATTATTTACGATATTTTAATGCACGTAATAAAATTATATATTTTCTTTGAAGTTACACGGTTAGAAAGGAGCCGTTATATGCAAACTTAACACCTCAGTTACTGTTGGGCGTACAACGTTCTTCATTATGGTGGGCCAACCATTGCTACCCCAACAAATAAAATGCAAACAGAGGAACCCCCCCCCCCCCCCCCAGGAAAAAGAAATGACTGGACCAATGTCACTATCCCATCTAATCAAGTGCTATGATTTTTTTTTTTTTTTTTTTTTTTTTTTTTTTTATGAGCTAAATTTGTGTATACTCTTTGTTGAGCATATAGTTTATAGATAAATATATGGGATCACCCCAGATTAGTTATTAATAGTTTATAATTACTTAAATAATTTGAAATAAAATTTAAGATTCAATAACTGTCTTAAATAGAAATGCTACTTGTACAATGTTTAAACAGAAGGGGTGGACGGGTTAATTTATGTTAAATAATTTAACCTGTTAAATTACTTTAAATAAATTAACTGCTTCTGAAACTATACTGAGATGATTTTGGAAATATTTTGAAAATATTCAACTACATATCCTCTTATCGCACACAGGGTTTGACTATCACACGGGCGTACTCTGGGCATAAAATTTTACACAATTTGATTTCAATTAATATCAAGATTTCTAATTAACAGTATTTCTATTCTAAATAAACAAAGTGTGTACAGAAAATGTGCCTTTTCTCATTAGAAGCTAATTAAATCTGTTTTGCAAAACGTTGATAGCTAAAACTACAAATAGTTTATATGAGTTTGTTAAAAAAAAAAAAAAAAATTAAAAAATAATCTAGCGCGGCACTTACGACATTTTATTATCTTGCATTTCAATATTATAAAGACAGATTGTAGATTAAGGTATAGGATAACAAGTACTAGATATAAAACTACGTTAAAAAGAATTCAAACTAGATTTAGGAATAGTTTTACTTGACATATAATTCTGTAAACCCCCGTTTGAATATATTGCCTACATTTATGTACAATTAAAAGCTATTGTTAAATTTAAAAGTTTATTTCAAATTATTTAGACAATTTTCACAAGTACCACTCCGTTAAATGTATCAATCTTGATCAAACTGTTCAAGTAGCAACCTCATATGAGCTTCAAAATACAACATTTGAATTATCTACAATTATTTGTTTTTAAGTTACGCTGATAAAAGGCATATACAAAAATCAACTGCTAAAACCTTGACTTTAGTATTCAGGGAAAATCAAAACGCCTATAAAAAATTATAGAAAAAAAAAAAAAAAATCTTTCTTTTATTGTATGGGTATGAGGAATTCCTGGGGAATTTTCCTGGACATGGTAAAATATATAAAACACATCACTATTTACATTCCATAGAAAAGAATATTTTCTCTTAATTATTGATAGCCCTATATGCCATCTATAAATTATGTACACACCACATTGTGTACTTAAATATAGTCCTGTACAAATAGCACACAGCACAATCTCAAATGAACATCCAGCAATTTCCAAATATAGTCACACTATATTCTAGATCTTATGGGTAGCCCTGTAAACTAATGGTGAATGATTTTTATACCTCATTCTACATGAAACATATTTTTATGAATTCAACGAATTGATGTCACTGAAAATCAGTGTAATACTCCTACATGATATTTATTTATAAAACTTAGTTTGGAGTTTCTGCTACTATTTGTTACTGAAATATGCTGATAGAAGACACACATAGAGGCCAACAGCTAAAAAATTGTTTGTCAGATTCATGTGACCTCAAAACGTGTAAGCATAACAAAAATTCAATTTTAAAAATTTACACAAGAACAGTATTTTCTCTATCATATGTATGGGTAACAGAAAGTGAAAAATCTGATTTAAATCAATAAATATTCGATATACTTGATTCTTTCAAGAAAAAAAGAAAGTTAAGACTTTTATTCAACATATTATTATTATTATGAATTTAAAAATCATCCAACATAACTTTTGTTCTAAATGGTTTCTTATGTTTGTGTCTAAATAAATGTGACATCTTTTTGTGTGGTAAAATATTACTGAATTTTCATGAATTTATATTTAAAATGTTTTTCTCTAATCTAATGTTATAATCATCATGAGACTGTAATTAGCTCCTTATTATAAATTTTCATTGGGAGGGGGGGCAGAGAATTACCTTGGTCGGACACTGATCTTACACCTTAAATCTGTAGCACTATGTCTACAATAATGTAGGGTAATAGAAAATACCATGAATGCCACACAAGATGATTTCCAAGTATTTTTAATCATTATTTCTCTGAACCTGATACACGTGTCCTTTGTTATTACTGAAATATGTTACCGAAAATTCCCCATTCCACACGACATCGTACGTTTTCAGCGTTAAAACACTTGCGTGTCTTTTGTAAGATATTTAATTCGGCAAAAGTCTCAGCTTCTGCGATGTGAGAGCATAGAGAAAATCCCGCGGTTGCTAAAAACAAACCCGGCTCGTTGGCATCTTGCATCGATCAGCAAACTCTTCTCCATCTGACTACATTGTGGGAGCATTTGGCGATGTTCATGCTATGTAGGTGGTCCGATGTTTGGCAAATTAGCGCTCGTTTGTAAACCTCGCCAAGTATTTTCTTTTCTCCCACAGGATTTATAGCCAGAAGTGTTTGTTGGTGGTTCCAAAAGAAAGTTATCAGTTATTACGATTGTATCATATAGAAAAAAGTCAATTATCCGGAAAGTTCATGTAATAAAAATTTCCGGACAAGTGAAGTCTTAAGTTATTTGAAAACATTTTGATATCATTAAGGAATACATTTCATAGTTGCTGCTGCAAAATTTTATAAAAATAATTTTATTTAGTGTATAATTTAAATATCATTAATAGTTGTACGCTTGAGTTTAAAATATTTTTGATTCGTACACTTCTTTAAGCGCACTACATACATTTCTTCTTTCAGAGTGGATTCATCTGATATTTTGCTAAACTAATTTTATGTTTAGCTTCACGTTTATTTAAGCAACAAAACCCATGAACGGTCCTTTTTTTTTTTTTTTTTTTTTTGCACATGAAGAATACATTTATTTGCATGCTAATCTATATATATATAATCGTTCTTCCTGACTGACTGACTGACTGACTGACTGAGGGGGTGATTCATCATCGCCCAGACCAAACCCCTAGACCTAGAAGCATGAAATTTTGTAACAATGTTCGTTCTATAAATCTATGACGTAGGCATCCACTAAGAAGCTATTTTGCAAAATTCGCCCCCCAAGGGGGGGAGGGGGGGGCAAAACGTGATTTCACAAAATCCTTCATATCTCAAACAAAAAACAGATATCCGTAAAATTTTTGCTTTAAAATATAGCTAATACAAATGTCTAAAAATAAATTTCTGGAATTTTCAAAATTCGGTCCCCAAGGGGGGCGGGGGGGCAAAATGTGATTTCACATGCGTAAAACGTGATTTCGCAAAATCCTATATATCTCAAACAAAAAAATAGATATACGTGAAATTTTTGCTCTAAAATATAGCTAATGCAAATATCTAAAAACCAATTTCTGGAATTTTAGAAATTCAGCCCCCAGGTGGGGAAGCAGGGGGGGGGGGCTATGGGGCGAAAACAATTAGAAATACAGTTAGGGCGTTCAAAATTGGTACAGATAGGTTTTAGAGGCCTGCAAGTCGAATGAGGATATTTTCGATTGTGTAAAGTTATGAGGAGGGCCGGGAAGGGGGAGGGGGGAGGGGGGCCCAAAAAATAAAAATAGAGTTATATCGTTCAAAATTGGTATATAGAGGTTTTCGATACCTATAAATCTATTGTGGATATTTTCGAATTTGTAAAATTCTTAGGAGGGGCAGGAAGGGGGTGGGGCTGCAAGGGGGGGGGCTATGGGCAAAAACAAATAGAAATACAGTTAGAGCGTTCAAAATTGGTACAGATAGGTTTTAGAGGCCTGCAAGTCGAATGGGAATTTTTTCGAAAGTGTAAAGTTATGAGGAGGGCCGGGAAGGGGGGAGGGGGGGGGCAAAAAAATAAAAATAGAGTTAGATCATTCAAAATTGGTGTAGAGAGGTTTTCTATACCTACACATCGATTGCGGATATTTTCGAATTTGTAAAATTATTAGGAGGGGCGGGAAGGGGGTGGGGCGGTAAGGGGGGCTATGGGCAAAAACAAATAGAAATACAGTTAGGCCGTTCAAAATTGGTACAGATAGGTTTTAGAGGCCTGCAAGTCGAATGGGGATGTTTTCGATAGTGTAAAGTTATTAGGAGGGCCAAGAAGGGGGGCCGAGGGGCAAAAAAAAATGAAATAGAGTTAGATCATTCAAAATTGGTGCATAGAGGTTTTCGATACCTACAAATCGATTGCGGATATTTTCGAATTTTTAAAATTATTGGGAGGGCCGGGAAGGGGGGGGGGCGGAGGGGCAAAAAAATAAAGATAGAGATAGATCGTTCAAAACTGGTGCATAGAGGTTTTTGATACTTACAAATCGATTGCGGATATTTACGAATTTGTAAAACTATTAGGATAGACGGGAGAGGGGGGGCGAAGGGGGAAAATAATAGAAATAAGAGTTAGAGCATTTTGGGAATTTTTCCGAAGGCAGTAAAAACCCGGTGCGACATTTTTCTTAATCAGATTTTGTTTCTCTTTTTTTTCACGTGATAAAAATTAATGCAATTTTGAGAATTGAGTAATTATAGTGATTCATTTAAAAATAGGGACCAGCGAAGCGGGCGTTGCCTGCTAGTAATTAATAAATCTACAATATAACTTTATCAAAATTTAAACGTGAATGGCACAAAATTTCTAACAAAACTGAAGTAATTTTTCTCTTTCTCTGCTTCTATTTTTTTTTTTTTTTTTTTTTTTTTTTTTAACTTTGTTAAGGTAGTTTAATATTTTATGAGACATCCATATATATATATATGACAATGGAGATTAATTTATTCAGTAGAAGCGTTTTTTCAATATTTAAATCTTTAATATGTTTTCATTGCTCCTGTTTGTTTTAGAATATAGATGCACACTCTTGAATTCTCTATGTAATTACATGCTTTATTTCTTAATAAAAACTTTAGTGTTAAAGCACATTATTGATGAATATCATTATTTAAATTTTTCATACACGACTTTTTTCTCAGGACCATGTTTCGGTGAATAATCGTTGTTTTCATACCTTTATTAAAATGTTACTGGTTATTATTTTTTTTATACCTTTTTTAAAGCTGTTATTAGTTATTGTAATTTAGTTATTTATTAATTAATTTTTATTCTTGCGCATTTCGATGGCATTTTATCATCTCTTTTTTTTTACATTCTACTACTTTGTTACACATTACCACCAGTGGTGGACCTACAACTCTCGAGCTACGGGGTGGAAAACTCATTGGGGGCCCCCTAAATGAAGCCACCGCCCTATATTGAGGGCCCCTTGCACTTCTCCGTTTAAATATCTTTATATATTACAAAAAAGTTACTGTCACTGGCATCAAATTTTTTTGTCTGCGACACCATCTTCTAACGGAGGGCAGGGTCCTTCGCGTCATGAGAGGTATCAATGTGTTCCGAGTACTCCAAGGTAAACATTTCAGCTGCTTAGAAATTTTTATCATTTTAGTTAAATAAGTTATCAACTAAAAACGATAAGGTTATGAAGGTACTCTATTTGCCATTTTGAAAAAAGTTTCTCACAGTGACGTTGTTCTTCTGTCATTAAGTCATTTTACACGAGAAAATTAAAATATGACCCATAATTGTACGTAAGTAGGTAGGTTGGTTGGATTTAACGTCGCACCAGTACTACGCTATGGGTAATTGGCGACAGTCTGGGACGTACCCCTAGAGATTTTCCGGAGACATGCCATCGCATTTTTGAACCTTCACGGAGGGGATCCCCCTCCGCTTTCGTGATCCTCAGAGGTATAGTGGGGATGGGAACATGGAGGACTTTGCGACCATGACAGATTTTATGTGCACCAGTCACCGTTAATGTACACGACGGTCTTTGGCCGGCTCAAGTATCGAATCGGCAATCTTCCAGTTACGTTCTCAGCGCTTTACTGACTAGGGTACCACGGCCCAAAACCATGGATGTAAAAAACAAAGAAAATAAATATCAACTTTTTTTCTCTACTTTTAGAAAATTAATCTTCTTGCATGGGAAAATTAAAATATGAACCATGGTTGTAGGTAGGTAGATAATTAGGTAAGTTGTGATGGACGTCGCACGATTACTGCGCTATGGATAACTGGCGACGGTCTGGGACGCACCCCTATGGATGTTTCGGAGACATGCCACCACAGTTTTGGTCCTACACAAAGGGGATAACTCCCCAGCTTCGGTGGCCCCCAGAGGTATAATTTTGATGGGAACTCGGAGGATATTGTGGCCACGATATATTTTACGTGCATCAGCCACCATTAGTGTACACGACGGTCTATGGTAGGCTCGAGAACTAAACCCACAATCTTCCAATTACGAGCTCCGGATTTAAGGTTGTAAAAAAGAAATAAAATGGTCATATACTAAAGCTGTAATTCAAAATGGTCTAGATATTATGATTTTCTTTCTATTAATATCTGTATATACATATAAATTACGTGTCACGATGTTTGTCCGGGGTAAACTCCTAAACTAAGGAACCGATTTTAATGAAATTTTGCACACTGTGTGCAGTTTGGTCCAACTTGAGAGATAGGATAGTTTTTATCTCAATTTATTGTCACAATATTGTTTTATTGCAATTATTTGTTAATTTTAGACCTTTATTAAAGTTGCTCCAAAATATCTGTGAATTCCATTAATTTAATTGTTGCCAAAAAAAAAAAAAAAAAAAAAAAAAAATACGAGTTCATTTTCTTTCGACATAAAAATAAATACATTTAATCAAACGTGAACGTTAAAAAATTATAAAAAGTTAAATTATGCATCTCACGAAAATTGACGTCATAATCAATTTAAAGATTTTATACACATTGATAAAGTGCTAATGTAGTTCTATCCGCGATTGTAATGAAATGCTCGCCCTCTGGTGGGCTAAGGTGAAATTATCACACCACTGCATATCCTCATATTATGCAATCGACTTTCCATGATGAAATGGCGAAGAAAGAATAATAATTACATGTGGCTGTTATATTTACTAACAACTGCAGTGTTCAGAGAGCGCCATCTATCAATCATTACAAACGCGGATCATAGATATAGTAATATATATAAATCTCTCATCCCCATGTTATCGTACAAAGATTTTTGATGCCGAAAAAAAAATAAATAAATAAAAGCTTTGGAAACAGCCATTAAGTGGTATTGAAAAAAAAAAAAAAAAAAAAAAAAAGAAAAGAAAAGAAAGAAAGAAATGTGAATTTGAAACTGTATCTGGAGTCTTCCATTCCCCTTTAGCAAATAAATTATTCATAAATTTTATTTGCTAAAATATTAGTATGTATTCCCGTGTGTATTCACTCGGGGAAAGACGGCCATATTTTGGTAAAAACGTCGTCTTTTCCCAAATGAAAAGGAATAACTTTTTTCTCCCCAATGATCACTCTATTCTATATATGCTATACTATATCTATGAGTTCTATACGCAAGCGAAGTGTGACTCACTGACCGTCTGTGCAGCCAAGAAAAAGATTTCCTATGTTAATTGCCCACTGGATTTTTTGTAAGAAATTATTAAAAATCGAGGAAATTTATTTCCCGATTTTAATCCTTATATTTGGGTATAGATATGTATTAGTTATCGCGGGTGTTAGATTGAATTATTTTGCTGTCAAATTGACAAAATTTTAATTTTAAATTTCAAAACTCTGTCGCCCTTGGCTTTTTTTTTTATTATTATTATTATTTGGCGATCAAAAGCGTAACACGAAAATATACATGCCAGATGTATGCATTGTACGAAATGTAATATGTATTATTCATTGTACGTATGTATGACATGTAATATGTATTGTTCGAAATATTGTTTCATATTATTCATTACTCTTTTAATATAAGTTGTTAAAATAACCATGATTTTTGAAAGGAATTAAATATTTTCGCCAGATAATTTGGCGATATTTTTTTTTTTCGCCAAGGATGACAGAAATGAAATCTATTCCGCTGCAAAATATTAGTATCTTACATCAGATATTTTATTTAGACATTTGAAAACAAATTTGACTTCAAACTATGATAGAATATTTATCATTTTCCTTTTAATTAGTATATTATTAGTATATTAAAATTTAAAAGCATGGTATATAAAAAGTTTTTTTTTTTTTTTTATCTTATAATTATTCTTATCTTAATCCCCAATGTTTCCCATCTTTATTAACTTTTACTATTAAAATTTTAACATACTCAAAAACTTCTCATCACTTCGTTAAAATACACTAAACTTTTCCAAAATCTTTTTCTATTTAAAATGATACATGTATTTACTTTAAATGTCCAATATTTCATAAGATTTCCAATTTTAAAGTTTTAAAATATTTATCAAATTTACTTATTTTTCTGGTTTAGCCTTATTGTTTTCCTTTTTATAACTACAGCTGTTGCCCTCTTTAAAATGTTCAAAATGATGAGGTCATTTTATAGTAAAATTATCCATTATAGCATATATTATATTTCACTCCTCCATAAAAATTGATTTTAAAATCGTCTGTTTCTTTTATACTTTTATTTTAATAGAATTTTAATAGAATTTAATTTATATATTAGTCATTTTAGCAATTTTATCCAAAGTAGCATTAGAAATAATATATATCACTTCTCCATTAAAATTTATAGGACCCTACAATAAAATTAATTTGTGCTTAATATCAACACTACGAAAATTTTTATCAATCGCTTCCAAATTTTGACCTAAGTTTCAAATCACAACCCTGTGGGTTTTTACATCGGCTACAACGTTTTTGTCTTTGTTCGTAAATAATAATTTGACTGTACTAAATAGTTTACAGCCGTATAATTCAACGTATAACTTAGTCACAGCAACGCGTGGCCGGGTCTGCTAGTATATATATATATATATATTACATATTTCAATTTGACATTGAATATGAGGATTTCCATAATAATTTTCTGCTTTTGTCTTGTAATATGCACTATTAATATTCCTATCCAGTGAAAGACAGCAGCGAATTGGCGGGCAGAGTTCTGCATGTGTTAATAATTAAAGTGAGTCAGGGAGGAGGCCTCCTTCGGGGTTTGGTGAGCGGAGCGAGCAGGGGGCAGAGCCCCCTAGTATAGGCTGACCATATGTCCTCGAATCTCGAGGACAGTCCCCGAATCTCGAGGACAAAACTACCTTCGTCCCCCGAAAATTACAACACATTTGGGGACGCCGGTTATAAGGTTATTAATGTTTTATTATAGTATATGTATAATAAATGAGCTGAAATAAGTTCTTTTAGGTGCTTTATACATAAAAATTACTAAAATTTTACAATTTAAGGTGATTTAATTATTTTTTTATTTTTTTGTCCTCGAAATTCGAGGACGCCGCCATCTTTGTCCCCAAATTCAATGAAAAAAATATGGTCACTCTACCCTAGTATTACTATAAAATCATTGCAGGGATGGAACACGGGCGCAGAATTCATACCACTATCAATGTAAGAATATTGTCTACTTCTTAAATCAACGGTATTGTAGGTAGAGAAATTTCTTAAACAGATTCCGGTATGAATTCTGCGTCCGTGTTCCATTCCTGTCATTGCAGTAAGTTTTAAGACTGATTTGGAAGCCAAACCCAACAAGAAGGCCAGAAGCATTAGTCCTGCTTGCCCTGCCTTAGTCAGGCTTTGCTTAACCCTTTGCGGCGCAGGGCAATTCAGATTATTTAAATTACTCTGCCACCGGAATTCACGAACAAAATTAAATTAAAAGAATTTTTAAATTTTAAGGTAGAAAAAAACGGCCTTTTACGCTACGTTATAAACGTAAATTTTTGCTAAAAAATTTCTGGGATGAGTTTTTGCACTTGGGAATTAGAATTAGGTGTTCCAGGAGCTGGTACACTGCGACTGAAAGGGTTAACTGAGGAATTGCAGGAAATATTTCCGATTAAAATAATGGCACTACAATTTTCCCCAGTAATGCACTTAAAGGTTAAGCTTCTTCGGAGGCCACTTCATGATAAGAGGCCCGGTGTGGCCTGCTCTCTCCGCCCTACCCTTGGTACGCCACTGGTTACCACACATATACAATTTTATAAGAATTTTATTTAATTATTAATAAATAAATAGCGACAATTACAGCAATTTCACCACTTAAAGAATTTTATTGCTTTAGAGTGGATTCATCTGATTCTTTGCTATAAAATATAGGGTGTTGATAATTAAACTTAGCATTTTAGAGCGCTCTGTATCCAAAACTAGGATGTAGAATTTCATGAAAATTGAGTAATAACATAATCAGATGAAGAAGATGGTAGAATTTTATCTAGTACAAAAAAGTTCCAAAGAGCACCTTTAGAGGCGTATTAGAGGAGGAAAATGTTTCGCCATTAATTTCCTGCAGCTTGGCCTGCAAGGTTATCAGATTTGAATTCTTGTGACTTTTTGTTGTGGGGATACATGAAAGACTTGGAATACTGTGATGTGCGTAACATTCCCCAGCATAAACTGCTTTCAACAGTTGAACATGCAATTTTACGCATCCAGATGTTGGCAGAAAGGATGGACATAATATCGAGCAAGTTTTGTAAACAAGATTATATTTTGCAGATTTTCCATTTGTTAAATATTGTACATTCTTATTATGTTCTCAATAAAAATATAATACTATTGGTGATTTTTGGAACTTTTTGGAACTAGATAAAATTAACATCGTCTGACTATGCTATTACCCGATTTCCATGAAATCCTGCAGCATAGTGTTTGATACAGAGCAATAGAAATGCTAATTATGGACACACTGTATTTATGCATTTTAGCGCCACGCTTATTTAAATATACATATGAAATGACTTTTTTTTGAAGTAAATACAATTCTGAGATTCAAAAGAAGGTCTTCCAAACATAGAGAAAGTTAATATTTTGTGTGCGGGATTACACAAAATGGTTCAAGGTCCATTATAGGTTATAAGTGTAAATGCTTGTCAATGCTTTTTCAGTTGTGCTATGCTATTATTTTTTTAATTTGTTAAACTTTAGTACAATGTATGGTACTTATATCATACAGAATGTGCAGCGTTACTATTTCTTCTCATTTTTTCTATTTTCCATTTCTTAAATTAAACATTTTGACTCTTTCCTGATGCAAATAAAAGAGCAGAAAAATGGTCAACGAGATTTGGAGAGTTATTGGAGTGGGGCATGGGGTAGTGCCTATAATAAAGCGATTAAGTTTTTGTTTTATAGTTAGTACGTTAATATTTTTTTGGTGCATAATTAAGTTTATGTACAGTAACCGCCGCTTAATAAACTCACTGGTTAATAAAATCAGCCGCTTAATCTGATCAAATTGCCAGCACCGGAATCAAATCAATGCAAATTACTTTTAAAACCGCCGCCTAATAAAATCAGCATCGCCGGTTAATAAACTCAAAAATATCTCCTCAGCAGCCAAAAATATCATTTATGCACACTAATTTTATTTTATTTTATTTTATTTTATTTTATTTTGTTTTTTTAATTTACATTGTGATTTTTTTTTTTAATAAGAAAAGAAATTAAAGCACAACAATACCTCCGTTATCGCTCACTGTCGAAGATTTTACACTCGTAGCACTGTTACAAATTAAACACGTCCCATCACTTATCTCCTTAGCAATTTCAAGGTACGTATTCTTCAAAACGCAGTAATAAGTTACAAATTTGATTTGAAAGGATATATATATATATTTTAATTTATAATATTAAAAGGCAATTTCTAGTTCTTATTTTAAAATTACTATAATTCATGAGGTTTAAATGAAAAGATTTTAAATTTATAAGAACAACGTGAACGTTTGGTAAAGTAATGATGATTTTCCTCAAAGGAAAGTGCATGGGAACTTCGAATGCTTTTAATTTATTTATATCGAAGAAACAATTAATTAATTACCTATCAAAAATTAATCAATATTTACTAATTCCATTATTCGTCCCCTTTTGAATTTTCCTTCCAAATTCAGGGAAGTAATACCTTTTCCTTAAGTGCAGGAACATTCGCCGAATATAAAAATCAGCCGCTTAATAAAATCACTTTGGCTCAGAACGAATATGATTTTAATAAGCGGCGAGAACTGCACTTCGGCTCCAAAATGACTGCCATGAACGAAAAAGCATGAAATTACAATACATAAAATAGGGGAGAGTAGGGAGGGATGGGACAGTTTTGACAAAAATATTTTTTACAAATTTACTTTTACTGGTACAACACTGTAAGTTTCAGAGAAACAAATTGAAACATTTTAACATCTTTTAAAAATATAAATTTGATGGTAATTATTGAAATATTAATTTTATAAGCCAATTAACATAGTCATAAAAATGTCCCATCCCTCCCTTATATGAGGGTGGGATGGGACATGTTTATAAAGTTAAAATAAATAGATAATATACAAACATACTATGAAAAATGTCAAAAACAGTGGGACAAGATGTATGTAAGGTTAATTAATTACGAATACCACCTATTTTACCAACATTTGAGTACAATGTACCACTTAAAAAAAATTTTCAAATGCCCAATCAGTTCACCTTCTTTTTTTTTTTTTTTTTTTACTTGTAGCAGGGAAAATACTGTTTTTTAATTCAAATATTCAAAATTAAGTTTTTGTTACATTTGTATGTTTTGTGGTTCCCTGAATATTAATAAGGTTTTTAGTGGCTTGTTTGAGTGTGTTTCAGCATACCTCGAGAACAAATATTACCAAGAAATCCTAACTGTAATTGGTGAGTGTAATTTCTTTTGTATATTTTACCATGTCTAGCAAAACTGCTCAGGAATGAAAAGGAATTCCTCATACACATATGGTAAATAAAGTATTTTTAAAAGTTAAAAGGTTAAGCAAAAGTCGTGTGAATGCCACATCAATTATTTTCCATGATTTTGAATTTGTTTCGTGCATTTTTTCTTACATCTATTCATTCATTTGCCTCTTGATATTTTCTGTTTAAGTAGTATCAGAATCTTCATTATTCTTCCTTTTCTTACATGTCCCATCCCTCCCTTTTCATTATTTTTCAAAAAATAATTTATTATTAGACACATGCTACTTTTAGGCTTAATTTAGCTACTAATTCATAAAAGTTATATTATTAGGTATATAAAATATGAAAAGTGATTATGCTGACATCAGTGAGTGATGTTGAAGACTTGCAATGAAAATTCAGCAATTGTTTACTTTTAGTGTTATAAAATAGTTTTCTCTATATATTAAAAAAAAGTTACTGTCACTGGCATCAAATTCTTTTGTCTGCGATAGCATCTTCTAGCGGAGGGCAGGGTCCTTCGCGTCATGAGAGGTATCAATGTGTTCCGAATACTCCAAGAAAGACATTTCAGCTGCTTAGAAATTTCTATCATTTTAATTAAAGAAGTTATTAACTAAAAACGACAAGTTTATGAAGGTACTCTATTTGCCATTTTGAAGAAAGTTTCTCCCAGTGACGTTCTTCTGTCATGAAGTCATTTTACAAAGGAAAATTAAAATATGATCCATGGTTGTACGTAGGTAGGTAGGTAGGTAGGTAGGTTCGATTTAACGTCGCACCAGTACTGCGCTATGGGTAATTGGCGACGGTCTGGGACGCACCCCTAGAGATGTTCCAGTTATATGCCATCACAGTTTTGATCCTTCCCGGAAGGGATCTCCCCCCCCCCCCCCCGCTTTGGTGATCCCCAGAGGTATAGTGCGGGTGGGAACATGGAGGACTTTGCGGTCATAACAGATTTTATGTGCATCAGCCACGATTAGTGTACACGACGGTCTTTGGCCGGCTCAAGTATCGAATCGGCAATCTTCCAATTACGTGCTCGGCGCTTTACGGACTAGGGTACCGCGGCCCCGAAACCATGGATGTAAAAAAGAAAGAAAATAAATATCAACTTTTTTTTTTCTCTACTTTTAGAAAATTAATTTTCTTACACGGTAAAATTAAAATATGATCCATGGTTGTAGGTAGGTAGATAATTACGTAGGTTGTGTTTGACGTCGCACCATTACCGCGCTATGGAAAATTGGCGACGGTCTGGGACGCACCCCTACTGATATTCCGGAGACATGCCATCACAATTTTGGTCCTACACGAAGGAGATGGTGCCCAGCTTCAGTGGCCCCCAGAGGTATAATTTTGATGGAAACATGGAGTATATTGCGGCCACGACATATTTTACGTGCACCAGCCACTATTTGTGTACACGACGGTCTTTAGCCGGCTGGAGAACCGAACCCGCTACCTTCCAATTACGAAGAGGTACCGCGGTCCGGATCTAAGATTGTAAAAAATAAATAAAGAGGGTCATATACTAAAGCTGTAATGCAAAATGGTCTAGATATTATGAATTTCTTTCTATTAAAAATATATATAAATGTTATATATTTCAATTTGACATTGAATATGAGGATTTCCATAATAATTTTCTGATTTTGTCTTGTAATATGCACTATTGATATTCCTTTTCAGTGAAAGAAAACAACGAATAGGCGGGCTGAACTCTGCATGTGTTAATAAGTAAAATGAGTCGGGGGGGGGGGGAGCCGAAGCCTCCCTCGGGGGTTCGTGAGCGGAGCGAGCAGGGGGCAGAGCCCTCTAGTTTTGTTGCATAAACTTACAGAGTTCTCCAACTAAAATGATACATAGCAACAAATACGGGGCTGTAGTTACTTCGGCTGGTGGAAGTGTCAAAAATTAAAAACAATGTTTATTTTAAGAATAATTTTAGGTGTCCCATCCCACCCAATGTCCCATCCCTCCCGACTCTCATCTATTATAAAATTTAAATATGTATATGATATATTAAAATATAAGTGTGTGTTATTTTAAAATATGAATATATGTTTCATTGGCAAGTGCGTGTGTGTTTATATGCATGTATTAAAGTGTCTCTAGATGTACGCATTTTAAAATGGGTGTTTATGTATATTATTATGCTTATCTATTGGCCATTTAGCGACAATTTGCAACAATCTCTGCGTTTATCGCTGTGATGTAAACCGACTTTTTTTTTTTTTTTCTTTTTTGTAAGATTTTTCCTTTATTACGCTTCTTCACGGATTCCCTAAATTTTCTACGGATGCTTTATTTTATTTTTAGTATGCACAATTCCGTTAAAATCAAAGCAACTTTAAAACTTATTTAACCGATTTCATTCTACTATGTTCAAATTAAATGATTAAGATGAAAAAAAAAATATATATCGGAATTTTTTGTATTTTAAACATTAAGATGTAGACATTATGATGTAAAATATATCATTTTTGTTTTCCGAACATACATATGTAAGGAAAGTATTGTAATCGTGACCAAAATTGGACTTTGAGATTTTGGTGCATTTATACGTTTTGAGGTTTCCTGAGTTCGTTTTAGCTATTTTTGCGGTGATGTATTTGTGTAGTGAATCTGTATGAATGTGCATGTATGTATGTATGTGAGTGAACACGATAACGTCTAAACATTTTGTTCGAATGAGTTGAAAGTTGGTACGTATTTTATAAATCACCGTAGCACGAATCCTATTGATTTTTGGGAATCTAGTACTTAATATACTGCTCTTTTTAACACTTTGCAACAAAGTTTTAAAATGCTTATGACTTCAGTTTTCGTTCTTGTTTATTAAAACTTACTAATTATGTTAACTGAAATCAGTTTTTCTTCCAAAAAAGGCAAGTCATTTATTCTTGTTGTGTATGTTATTTAATTTGAAAGTTTTGAGATTGGATGTTATAAGCATATTATTTATTGTAGATAAATAAATCCAAGTACTAGTACGTTGGGGCAACCACAAGATTTTCCTCTACATTCACCTATACAAATTCCCGCAGTATAAATGATTTATTAAAATTATTTTCCAGTAATGACAGAAAAATATAATACTAAATGTCAAAAACAATCAATTTTATGCAATTTAGAAAATATTTTAGGAAATGTGATTAAAAAAAAAAAAGTTTTTGTTTAAAATTACTACATACTTACGGTTCAACCAATTGTTTTAAAGCTATTGACGGGTTCTTTCGAAAGATCAGTCGGTAACAAAAGTGTCCGAACACTAGCAAAAATTCCTACACAAAAAAAGTACACTTAATACAGTTTTGTTAAATAAATCCTTGTCGAATCATGTTCTTAGTCAGTCTAAAAAAAGGATTCGACAAGGATTTATGTAACAAAACTCTATTAAGTGTACTTTTTTTACATAGGAATTTTCGCTAGTGTTCGGAGACTTTTGTTACCGACTGTATATTGAATATTTACATCGCCCAAGGGTTACCCCAGCGTCCCAGCGATGATTCTACAAGACATATTTTTTTCCCTAGTTCACTATTACGATTATCAATAACACATTAATTTAACAATCAGTCGTTAAAAATAACTCTCGTAATTTAAATTTATACTAAATTTTATCCTATACTGCAACGCCAAAATTTTTGAAAAAGGTGGATGATAGCGCCGCTAGTTGAGCGATTTATCCAAACGTGTAATCAGCACCAGTGCAAGTTTAGGTCAAGGTCCAATTAAATAACAAGTTTGATGAAATTTCGTTCATTTGTTCGTAAGATACACTTTTCACAAAATTTATGATACACACACGCACAGACATTTTCTAGAAATGGTCAAATCGTGTTCAGAACAACTCAAAATGTGTAAACCCATCAAATACCGGATGTTCAATATTTTTTTAGAAAGTGAAAACGCATGAATTCCTTAAAAAAGAAGCGCTAAATCGAACAATTTTATTCTGGCAGTTGGATATAAAAAAAAAAAAGAAAAAAAAAAAAAAAGTTTCAGTAAGAAACAAAATCACAGCTACACAGAAAAATAAGTTATTTTCAATATAACATTTTTACTTTCTCTTATCCATAAGGTAGAGAAAGTATTGTTTTTGGGTCAAATTTTCGAACGCGAGATTTTGTTATATTTACACGTTTTGAGGTCCCCTGAATACGAAAATCATGTTTTTAGCAAATGGTCTGTGTGTCTCTGTGTGTGCGTGTCTGTTATCAGCATATCTCAAAAACAAATTATGGCAGAAAGTTCAAACTTGGTATTCTAAATGTGTATCATATAGGGATGCTACAGTAAGCTTTTCGTTAAGATCAAGCAAATGGTTCGTGTACAGGGACAATCAAGAGAATTCTAATACGTCTATGGGGGAAATTGCAGGTAAGTAGAGTTTAACGTCTATAGACTGCACTAAACCAAATAAAACGAATATATATTTTTTGTAATAGAGATAGTTAACTAGGAAATTTATTTTTGTGTATGTAGGAGCCTCGCCTCCCCCCCCCCCTGGGGTTGGGAAGTCCCCCTCGAGGGGAGTAAATTTTCATGATGGATATTTTTCAAAAGAGCTCGCCAATACTTTTAAAACAAATGGTTGAACCATCGATCTGCGATAATTTAAAACAAAGTTATCGATTTTTTTTTACTTTTAACGAAAAAATAAAAAACTTAGAAAAAAAAAATCGTATTTTTTTTTTTTTTTTAAATATTGAGAATAAAATGGACTTTTTTTTTGGATATTTAGTGTTATTCTACTTCTCTAATATGGAAATCGTATGCATTATCATAAAAAAAAAAAATTTTTTTTAATAATAATTTTAATATTTTTTTTTTTTTAAACAGAATTATTTTTTAATAACCGAATTAAATTCTATATAAATGTAGGTGCATTAATGAAACGGAAGGTTGAGGGGGGCGGTAGCCTCCCTCACACAGAACTAATTATCATATAAAACTCTGCAGAAGCCTAATATGAATTGTTTAACACAGGTTTACATAACAGTACTCGTTATCTTACCTTTTAATCTGCAACCTGTATTTATAGTATTAAATTTCAGGGTAAGAGAAAGTCGTGTGAGTGACACACCAGATTATTTGAATTAGGATTTAGGACTTTCTATTATCACATAGATTAAGTGTAAAAAAAAAGAAATTTTTTTTGCATTTACATTGAAAGAGGAAAGAAGTTTGCTTTTGAAATACCTAATTATATTAATATCAATATTTACACAACGTTAAAGAGGCCAATGTAAAAAATTGTTAAGTGCAGACTGCAGTTTCGGTAGCGTAAAGCGTATCGTCATTAGTACAGAATGACGAAGTGGATTATTTTTCATATATATAGGTAGAGAAGAGGATTATGGAGTCAGAGTAGCAACCAATAGGAATTCAAGAAACTGGAGCTGTAAGCCAACAGGAATTTGGGATGTAGAAGGCTATGTAGAAATTAAGAATATGTGGATTTTATGTAATTTTTCCAACAATCCGAGAGAGGGAGTAGAGCAAAATCGCAATTAATGATATTTTTTTAAAATGATTTTTATAGATATGGAGAGCTTAAAGAAAATCCAGTTCATGAAAGTGTTTAGGCTGACAGATTATTTTAGCTGAATTAAAGTTGAAATTATGGTTATTTTCCCAACAATGCTTAGCCTCCCCCCCCCCCCCTGGGGTTGGGAAGTCCCCCTCGAGGGGAGTAAATTTTCATGATGGATATTTTTCAAAAGAGCTCGCCAATACTTTTAAAACAAATGGTTGAACCATCGATCTGCGATAATTTAAAACAAAGTTATCGATTTTTTTTTACTTTTAACGAAAAAATAAAAAACTTAGAAAAAAAAAAATCGTATTTTTTTTTTTTTTTTAAATATTGAGAATAAAATGGACTTTTTTTTGGATATTTAGTGTTATTCTACTTCTCTAATATGGAAATCGTATGCATTATCATAAAAAAAAAAAAAAAAAAAATTTTAATAATAATTTTAATATTTTTTTTTTTTTAAACAGAATTATTTTTTAATAACCGAATTAAATTCTATATAAATGTAGGTGCATTAATGAAACGGAAGGTTGAGGGGGGCGGTAGCCTCCCTCACACAGAACTAATTATCATATAAAACTCTTCAGAAGCCTAATATGAATTGTTTAACACAGGTTTACATAACAGTACTCGTTATCTTACCTTTTAATCTGCAACCTGTATTTATAGTATTAAATTTCAGGGTAAGAGAAAGTCGTGTGAGTGACACACCAGATTATTTGAATTAGGATTTAGGACTTTCTATTATCACATAGATTAAGTGTAAAAAAAAAGAAATTTTTTTTGCATTTACATTGAAAGAGGAAAGAAGTTTGCTTTTGAAATACCTAATTATATTAATATCAATATTTACACAACGTTAAAGAGGCCAATGTAAAAAATTGTTAAGTGCAGACTGCAGTTTCGGTAGCGTAAAGCGTATCGTCATTAGTACAGAATGACGAAGTGGATTATTTTTCATATATATAGGTAGAGAAGAGGATTATGGAGTCAGAGTAGCAACCAATAGGAATTTAAGAAACTGGAGCTGTAAGCCAACAGGAATTTGGGATGTAGAAGGCTATGTAGAAATTAAGAATATGTGGATTTTATGTAATTTTTCCAACAATCCGAGAGAGGGAGTAGAGCAAAATCGCAATTAATGATATTTTTTTAAAATGATTTTTATAGATATGGAGAGCTTAAAGAAAATCCAGTTCATGAAAGTGTTTAGGCTGACAGATTATTTTAGCTGAATTAAAGTTGAAATTATGGTTATTTTCCCAACAATGCTTAGCAATGGCCGATTTTTTAGTTTCCTGTTTCTGAATATAACTCATGTGTTCGTTAAGGGGAAACTTGAGTTTACGTTTTGTTTAACCAATATATGATTGTCCACAATGACAAGGAATACCCCAGGAGTTACGTGTATCAATAGGGTCTTTTAATCTGGAAAGACCTAATTTATTTATGGATGAAAAAATTATTTTAAATTTATATTGTTTAAGATCTTTAGCTATGGCAAAACTAGATTTAGGGAAAAAAAAGCAAAACAATACTGATGTTGGAAGAGGACTTAGACGTAGAAGTGCGAGAAATATGAGGATTTTGTAATTAAAAAAAATCTTTATCAATAATGGATGGTTTGTAACCTCTATTAATAGCAACTGTTTTAAAATATTTCATTTCAGAATGGAAGGATTCAGGATCTGAAGAAATGTTAAGGGTACGATTGACAAAAGTATAAATTGCGGCCATTTTCTGGGTGGGTGGATGACATGAATCCACTTCGTCCTTCTGCATTGATGACGGTACGCTTTAGTCTACCGAAACTGCAGTCTGCACTTCACAGTTTTTTACATTGGCGTCTTTAACGTTGTGTAAATATAGATATTTCTGTTCTGCGTCAAGTCTAGTCATTTAACCTAGTTATATTCTCCAAAAATTTGTATATTTTGGATCTGCACTCATTTGTAGGGTATATATATATATATATATATATATATATATATATATATATTTTCGATTTCAAAAAGTTTGAGAGCCAGTGCTGTAAACATTTTGCTAAAACAGAGACTTCACTCTGACTTCTAGCTGTAAAATTATTTATTTATGGTATTTTAACTGTCTTTTGGAACATATTTGTTTTTGTAATTTCTATTGGTTGTGCTGTAATTATTTGCATATTAATTTCTATCTATCTTTATAAGTGTTTCTTTGCAGCAAATACTATGCTTCTCCAAAGGCATTGTCATTGATCTTTAATCTACACAAACTATAAAAACGGAATATTTTCAATAAAAAGATTTTAACAATTTAAATCAAGTGTGTTTTCTCTCAAGGTTTCACACATGAATATATTTTTAAAACTTTCTTTAGACGATATAAGTATACATAAAACTTGAATTGCTATAATGTAAAGTGACTTTCACTTCCTTATCTGAACAAATTTCAGCAGGAAAAATGCTACTAACTAATTCAAGAGATATCTGAAACATTTCCATCTCTTGAAAATTTCACTAAAGTGAAGAGCACTAGACTATTCAAGAATTTTCTTATTTATTTTTAAACAATATCACAAGTTTTAGTTTTCTTCCAATGAAAATAGAAAAAAGAAAAAAAAAAAAAATCAACATTTCGAGAAGGTACGCTACAAACATTAAAAAAATAATTGCTTATTGAAAATGAAACCTTTCTTTTATTTTATTCATATACTTTTTAAAAATAGTATTTTGTTTAAGTAATCATCTGATCGGATATGTATTTAAAAGACTTTTTATCATACAAAACTTTTGACAATCTTAGAGATTAAAATCAGACTAAAATCTGAAAAGAACAGTATTTTCTGCCAAACATGCATTTGTTATAGGATTGGAAAAGTATCATATAGATGCTTACATGACTCAGTAAAAGAGACAGTTTCTAACTCGTCATTTAACCAAAATAAATTTAGTTAAGACCCCTGCGACAAAATAGTTTTATTCTTTCTGCGAGACAATACTGACATATTTTCTAATTTACTTATAATATGTAAATATAATTATAAAGATTCCAATATTATTAAAAAACTGTTGAAGAATTCTTAAACATAATACATGAGTTTCTATTTTCTACTAAAATTTAGGAATATCTTTAATTTTTATAAGCAAATCTTTCTGCTCAATTAGTGAGCAAATTATTATGAGCAAATCTTTCTGTTCAAAGTGACAATTTCTTTTCTGCGACAATGTCGCTGTGTCACCTAATTTATGACACAGGGTTAAAGACGTTGAACTAAAAAAAAAGTCTAGTTTGTCATGACAACCCAAGAACTTTACTAATGGTGACTGAAAAGGTTCGACCACAGTATTTACAATTTTTCAAAATAGTATGATCAACAGCCAAGTGTTTTCAAAAGGTATTGTACAGTGTCTCGTCCAGATATGAACAGTGTTTTTGGTATTGGATACGTCTAACTCGTATGGATTTTCGAGATTTTGTTTATGTCATTACTAATAATATCTTGCGGATTCGGTGCTCGAGCCGGCCAAAGAGCGTCGTATGCATTAATGATGGCTGGTGCAAGTAAAATCCACGGTGTCTAAAATGCCCTGCATTTCTCCAAAAATACCTGTGGAGGTTACCGAAGCGGAAGGGCCATTCTCTCCACAGAGTAAAAAAATTGTTATGACATGTCTCCGGACCATCTGTAGGGGTGTATCCCAGACCTCGTCAATTGCCCACACTGTACAAAATATGTCCTATTTGCTGCCAGAAATTCTCTGTAATTTGAGAAAATACGCGTATTTTCTCAAATTACAGAGAATTTCTGGCAGCAAATAGGACATATTTTTTACAGTGCGTGGTATAGCTACAGTGTGACGTTAAAATCCACTCAACTCAACTAATGGTATCAATAACATATGTTAATTAGGTGTCTTCTTTTTGAGAGGACAGCCCGATTTTGTTAGTCGCTTTTCTCAGTTTTAAAAAAATTTATAGAAAAATTATTTATCATAATCATTAGCATTTTGGTCCTCATTTACGAAGAATATAAAATCATATTCCTAATTAGGGAATAGTCTGGTCGATAGAGCGCCGAGCTCGTTATTGGAAGAATACAGGTTCGATACTCGAGCCAGCCAAAGACCGTCGTGTCACGTAAAACCCGCTGGTGCAAGTAAAATCCGTCGAGGCCGCAATGTCCTTCATGTTCCCATCTAAATTATACCTTTGTGGACAACCGAAGCTGGGGAGCCATGCCCTCCATGGAACTGTCGACAATTACTAATTGTGCAGTACTAGTGCGACATTAAAACCCAACCAACCAACCAACCAACCAACCTACCTTTCTAAAAATGAAAGTAGACGCCAGATCTCTCAGCATTCCCTCCTTCTAGTATTGTAGCCCAGTGGAGTTAACGTGGGACTCCAAGTACCTTTACAATGCTAAGATTATTAGTAGAATAGTTAAATAACCACTCGGCTATGAAAGGACTTTATGGCAGTAATTTAGATTGTTTTCCATAAATTTCCAATATATTAACATACCAACACCAGAGGATGTCTCTGAGGTGAAGATGAGGCGGCAAAATTGTGATCGTATGTGTCCGGACTACACCAACGGGTGGATCCCAGACTGTGGCCAACTGCACAGTGCGTAGTTATATTGATACATTAAACCTACACCACTCCAAAATATTAATTGAGCAGGAGCATGTATTTTGCAAAATTTTATGCAAATATGAGAAACTTGCAAATTTAAATGCTACAACAATTTACCTATTTTGGTTTGAAAAAATAGAAAAATCCCCTCTGGATTCCAGTCCCTGTTTCCAAGAATAAGTATTAGATAAACTTGTTTGCCCTTCTAAGGTGTCCTAGTCAATATTCAAGCGAGTTTCAGAGAAAACTACAGAAAATTCCGTCCGGTTAAGCTGAAGAGCACGACTTGGAATCGAATTCGGCTCTTCTAGTCTTCTACTCATTTTCGAGACCTTTCTGCCACTGTTAGGAACCTTCTTTAGAATGCTTTTATTGAAGAATACTTGGATATAATTGGATTATGAATGTTAAATACTTTTCAGTTTTTTGAACGTAATTTTCGAAACCCGATTAAGCTTGCTTGATACTCAAAGCCTTGTATCCTATTGAGTATGCTGATAAGATGTCCCCTTTTTCAGAGGACAGTCTGTTTTTGTAATCCGTTTTTCTAAGTTTTAAAAATTTTTACAGGAAAATTATTCATCATAATCATTAGCATTTTGGTCCCCATTTACAAAGAATATAAATTATATTCCTAATTAGGGAATCGTAATAATTATTAATGCTTTTAATTTATAAAGGTACGCTAATCTGGTCACTATATTAAGCTGACCAAATGCTTTCTGGGGACAGCCTTTAATTTGAAGGAATTTTTCTAAGTTTTAAACAATTGTAGAAAGTAAATTATTAATCAATAATATTTTATTCTTAGTCATTATCTATTAGGAATGAAAAAATATATCCGTAATTGGACAATAGTAACAATTTTTAACGCTTCTCTATTATAAAGGTACTCTGATCTGGTCAGCCTACACTATATCCTAAACAGATTGAATGGGTTTAAGGTTGCACTATAGCTATGCTTAGAGAACCTCTAAGGAGAGAGATGGCAAATCATGAAAATATGCTACATGCTCATAGCAGATATATTTTCTACCAAACTGGTTGGCTGGGTGGGTGGGTTTTACGTTGCGCTAGTGCTGCGCAATAGGCAATGGACCTTATGCACGAGTGGCAACGGCTGCGTTGTATTTACAGATTTAAGCGGCTGGTATTGGCTGATAGAGAAGTAAACAAAAATTTCGAGCTCAGTGATTGGAGAAGAAACTTTTATATACCCGCAATGACGTCCGGTGCATAAGGTCCATTGGTGGCGGTCTGGGACTCACCCCTAGGGGTGGTCTGGTGACATGTCATCACAATTTTGATTCTCTACGGAGGGGATGGCTCCTTCACTTTGACGACCCCAGAGAAATGTATAATTTAAATGGGAACATGCAGGACATTGTGGCCACGATGGATTTTACAGTCGGCTGCAAAATTATTCGAGCACTAGCCAATAATTCCTATATTTAAAAAGTACACTTAAGACTGTTTCGCTAAGTAAATCCTTGTCGAATCATGTTCTTAGACTGATTAAGAACATGACTCGACAAGGATTTATTTAACAAAATGTACTTTTTTTTGGCAAGGATTATTGCTAGTGCTCGAATAATTTTGCAGCCGACTGTACGTGCACCAGCCACCATTAGTGTACACGACGGTCTTCGACAAGATCGAGGATCGAATCCGCAATCTTCCAGTTACGAGCTCGGTGCTGTACCGACTGGGCTACCGCAGTCCTCTACCAAACTGGGTTTTAGTTAAAAAAAAAAAAAAAAAAAAAAAAAAAAACACTTTTAGTTGATATATCAAAAAGAAAAAATTTACAGATATCGTTGATTTTTGGTAATAATCCTTTATTTCAGCTATAGATTTGAGCACAGTGCTTTAAAGTCATTAAAAGCACTTTTCAATATGGATAATAGTCAAAAACAGTTTTCAAACCAGTCAGAAGCTGACTCACTATTGATGCCTCTCCAGCTATTCTGTGGGCAATTAGTGATGGTCTGGGATTCACTCCTAGGAATGGTCCGGAGATATGCCATCCCAATTTTGATCCTCCTCTGAGCAAGAGATGAAAGAGAACACATTGGCTCAGTGTGAGACTCACGCACTTTTGCATTTGAAAGCGATTAGCGGAATGATCGATATAACCACTCGGCCACGAAGAAGACTGATTATTAAAAAAATTAATTTCAACATTAACAAAAAACAAATAAAAGGAAAAAATATATTAAACATCTATTATTTTATCCTCCCGAAAAGATGGTTTGTTTATTGCCTAAATGTTTTTTTTCAATAGAGAACATAATATATTCGTTTTTAGTGTATATGTGGAGCGAAAGTAACGCACAGTACAAAATAATCTGAACAATGTAGTATATTACAAAGTAGAAAGATTATTATTGCAATATAGTATTATTACAATATAGAATATAATATTACACTATAGTAGGTAATAGGACAGGTTATCAAAATTGCTGTTTTAACTTGTGGCACTTTTGCTTTATATGGAAGCAATAAGGTACATTGCTGGTCAGAAACATATTCAAATCTCATTGAATTTCTAGGAGGCTTTCCTTTAATTAAGCAGTACAGGTTTTGAATTTATTCTGTGAAAATAAAATCAATGCAACAGTCCTAAGCATTCTATCAATTTTCAGTGGTTACAAAATCTAGGCAGTAAACCTGCACGCAGGGGTCGCAGCGTTCCTGTATTTTTACGAGCGTTTGATCATTTTGTCATCACCCTTTTTAAAAAGACATTTTATTGAAATTGGAGGTTTTAATGCTATAGTATAGTATTATTTAAATAAATACTCTTCTGAAATAGTAGTGACAAAATAATGAAATGCACGTAAAAATATAGGAACGCTGCGACTTTCGCCTGCACGAGAAAATCTCATAAAATCAAGAGTTCCTTTCTCTGTTCTCCTAATCTCATAAAATTATGGGTATAGTTTTATGATAAAATAAATACGATTAAAATGGACATATCATAAAATCAAATGTTCCTTTGCCCGTCACCAATTGCCCATAGTGTAGCATTAGTGCGACATAAAATCCTACTCACTCACTATCAAGGAGAGAGGGGAGAGGGAAGCGAAACTACAACTCTAGATTATATTAAATTTCGTGTTTATTTGGAAGATAGGCATAAGAAAAATATAATAGATTAATTTACCATAGAAGTGATCTAAATTGTAAAAACCTGAGTCAGTGAATTTAGAGACAAAAACGTCAACGAATTTTATGTCAGAGAATTAGTAGCAGTTTTGCCTTAAAATCAGGCTTGAAAAGTCTGTTTCAGAACAAAATCCTGTTTATTAGTCAAATTTTATATTTTGTAAATCATTACTATGATAAATAATGTTACTACTATGAAAAAACACTATTATATTCACAAAGTACGTATCTGAAATACCTAAAACTGGGAATCACTAAAATTAATTGAGAGACAACCAGTTTTTTTTTCATTCGCACAAAAACAAGCAACTGAACAAATTAATAATAACAACTAGCTGATTTCACTGATACTTGTAAGTTAACGATTTAAATAATAATAATAAAAATAATAAAAATATCTTAAATCTAACGACTTTCACCTGCAATTATTCTTTATTTATCTTGTAACTTACTTGGTACATTATAATAAAAAGTGATAGATTTGGCACTTAAAGAAATTCATACTTCATACAGAATTACAATGTGGGAAACTGTTAATGAGTTTTAAAAGGAGACATGACATTTTAATTAGAGGGCAAAACACAGGATGTAAATTTACTTCCAAGAACATTTAAAACTAGTATGTTATGACCACCACAAGTCTTTCTTGTATATTTTCCAATACAAATTCACCCAGTTCAAATAATTTACAAAAAGTATTATTTATTAGTTCGCCATCATACTATAAATATGGAGAACTTAGGTAATCGTGAAAATTTTCGACCTCCGTTTTTTGACTTTTTTATATATTTTCAGGCGTGAGGAATTTCAAAATCACAAAATCTGTATGGTTTCCGTCTGTAGGGTGTCTGTTAGTTTGTTAGTCCGTTAGTGTGATAGTCCGTTAGTGTGTTAGTATGTTAGTCTGTGTACGCGATATCTCAAGAACAAATAGTCACAGAGAAGCCAGATTAGTTTTAAAATATTATTTTTGACACTGGCAAGAACTCTATTCATTTGCAACATTCGAATTAAAAAACCGTATTATTAGAAACTAAGTTATTAGAAATTTACGATTTTCTTAACATGGGAGAATAGGGCAAAATCTCACTTAAACGTGCATTAAATGGAAAATGTTTACTGTAAAAATGTCAGACTAGTTTTAAAATATCAGTTTTGATGCCGGAATGAACATCATTAACTATAAACATGTTAATTTGAAAATTTCGCAAGTTATTGGGAATTTACGAATTTCTCAACATGGCAGAATAGGGCAAAATTTAAAATAAACGTCAATTTTGAGTTTCATCGTAAAGATGTCAGACCACATTTGAAATATTATTTAGGACACTGGCACGAATATTTTTGACTATGAATTTTCCAACATAAAAATTTCGTAAGTTATTGGAAGTTTACGAATTTCTTAACATAAACGTCAATCTTGAGGGACATTTTCATCGTAAAGATGTTAGACCACTTTTCAAATATTATTTAGGATAGTGGCATGAATATTATTGACTATGATTTTTCTAATATAAAAATTTCATAAGTTATTGGAAATTTACAAATTTCTTAACATGGCAGAATACGGCAAAATTGCGCATAAACGTCAATCTTGAGGGATATTTTCCTCGTAACGATGTCAGACCCCTTTTGAAATATTACTTAGGATACTGACATGAATATCACTGACGATAAATTTTCCAATTAAAAAAATTCTTAAGTTATTTGGAATTTACGATTTACTTAACATGGCAGAATTGGGCAAAATTGAGCATTGACGTACATTTTGAGGATCATAAATATATCAGACAACTTCAAAATAACATTTATGATACTTGTTTGAACATGATTGACTACAAATATTCGAATAGGAAAATTTCCTAAGTTATTCGCAATTTAAGATTTTATCAAAGTAGCAAAATTGGGTGATATTCCATATAAATATGTATTTTGGGGATTGTTGCAATAGAAATAGTAGCATGAAAACTAAACAACGGAATTGAACCTCATAAAATAAATTAATAGATTAGAATAAGATAAATATATCGAAGTGAACAGTGGATAGCCTATTAGGCGGGATTTCATTCTGTCACTGTGTCAAGCGTTTGGTCAAATTCATTTCTTTTAACATGATTACAAAATGTCTCGCACTAGAAATTTATGAGAACATATATATGATGGAGAATTGAGCAGAGTCCACCTATGCCAACTAGTTAAAATTATCTATCATGATGAATGCAGACGATTTCCATCTTAGAGAAAACTAACACTAAATATTAAAAGAAAGGCAGTTTAGCTATCATCTTAAAAAGTGCGTTTTTATAATGATTATCTCAAATATCAAGTTTCGAACAGTAGCCACAGAAGTTGAAATATAGCATTCCCGTTCTTGGGAAAAATTTTACTATAGCAGTGCAACTTATTGGTAGATTTACATCCAATTGAATCGGCATAATGTCTCATAATGTCTTTCTCACATATCAAGTGCTGTTTGATTATACACATTAGAACCTTATATATAGTCTTCTCTTAAACTGAGAAAATCGCTGTATAACAGCGCCGCCTGTTGGGCAATTAGCACCAAAAGTTGATTCGTAGTAACTTATGTCAAAGCCACATATAACTTTTTATACAATTTTGCGAAGTAGTCCCTGAGATAACACTTCCTTAATTATGAAAATCGCTGCACAGCAGCGCCATCTGTTTCGCAGTTGACCGCAAAATTGATAAGCACTAACATATGTCAATCTAAAATGCATCTAATAATAAATTTGTATGCATTTTTATGCAGTAGTTCCTGAGATATAGCCTTCCCTTAAATTATGAAAATCGTTGCATAGCAGCGTCACCTGTTGAGCGGTTGACACCAAAAATTGATAGGCTTTAACTTATATCAAATTGCATCTATAAATGGACTTATATGCATTTTGTGCAGTAGTTTCTGAAATATACCTTCCTTTAAATTGTGGAAATCGCTGCATAGTAATCACTGCTACCTGTTGTACACTAGACACCGAAAGTTGATAGGCATTAATTTAGGTCAAGGTGCATATACATATATAATTACATGCAATTCTGTGCCGTAGTTCCTGAGATACAGTCGCCACAATTTTGTTTATCACAGACACAAACAGACATTTTCTAAAAATGGTCAAATCGTATTCTGGGGTCTCAAAACGTGTAAATCCACCGAAAACCGGAAGTAGAAAATTTTTACGAATCCAATACTTTCTTCTATTGAATATTGAAGAAAGTAAAAATACTAAAAGGGAGCAAGAAAGATGCCACCGATAATTTATACATTAATACTTGAGTGCCATGTCAGCCATGGGTGGCTGACACTGAACTTTCCATTTAGGCCACGTCAACCACCGTTGGCTGACTGTGTCAAATATGATATAAAGCCGCGTCAACCACCAATGGCTGACAGTGTAAAATAGGATATAAACCTAAAAAAATCATTTAAAATTTATTAATTTTTATTTATTACACGATTGTATCATTAAGGCATTTTGATGGATTTTATTGAAACATGATAAGCATAACGCGCTTCTAAGCAGAACGTGTGGCCTGACGGGGATTTCCTTAAGAATTTGCGTGTCGCTCAACTTGTTAATACACAAACAGAAAATTTTTACTACGTTTTTAGCTTTTCTTCAATAAGAAAAGGGAGCTTAAAGTTATTATCGTCAGAAAAGTATGGTTAATGTGGGTTGCAGAAAAAATATATATATGAGTCTAAGAAGGCACACAAATTACCTTTATATTCATACCACTTTTTAATTTTTTCATAATCTTTTATATTTAAAATTCCTATAGAAGAGAGTTGTTAAATCTGAAAGTGAAATTTTACAAAATGCATTACAACGAGTTTTGTTTCGGTAGATCGCGATCGGTATTCCTTTTTTTTTTTTTTTGTCTGGCAATAAAAGTAGGTATAATTTTATTAATTTTTTTTCGAACTTTCAACGTATCGTTTTGATACAGACAGAGCATTTTGCTATTGAAATGCCCGGACGAAGAACTTAGACCCTAGAAGTATTTTTTCGTAACATGTAGGACATTGAACGCAAGATCGGTTTTGCATGCACCAGCCACCATTAAAGTATACGATATTCTTTTATAGTCGAAAACCAAACTAGCAATCTTCCAATTAAGAACTCGACACTCTACTAATCGAGCTATCGCGGTCCCAAAAGTTTCTATGGAATAGATATCATTATTATGTTTTTATTTATTTTATTTTTATTTATTTAATATTTTTATAATGAAAAGACAAAATTCAAATATTTTAATTTTAATTTAATTTATTTTATTTTATTTTGATAGACTTTCCAACTTGCCAGATTTTTGAATACTAGTATTTTTTTTTTTTTTTTTTTTCTAGAAATATCCACTTTATATTTTAACGGAAATCATGTGATTGAATAAGCTGCAGAAAACTTTAAGAGTAGACAATACCTAATCTAGCCAACAGCCGTGATCCATGTTATTCAATAGGAAATTTTTTCTTCCATAATTACTCAATGTATTTTATAAAATTTCGTTTACCCATTCAGAAAATACATAATCGTTAAATTAGTATCCATTTTCCAAAAATTAATTATTAAAATTTTTAGTATATCATATTGCGGCTAAAATATGAGAAAAATACACTTAGCAAAAATTCGCATTTTTGAACACAAAATTAAAATGTACAAAATTAAAATGTACGAATAAAAAAAATAAATTTTTCGAAAATGGGTACTAATTTAATGGTTATGAATTTTCTGAATGTGAAAATAGAATAAATAAATAAAAAAATAATAATAAAAATAAATAAATTAGGTAATGAGTAATTATGGAAACAAATTTTCCCATAGAATAACATGGGCGAAGGCTGCCGGCGAGATTAGGTATTGTCCTCTCTTAGTGGTATGAGTTAATCTGAAGGGTGGGTAGTTCTGCTTGAAGTATCCGAAATAATTGAAAATGAATTAGCTAATAAATCAACTGGGAGCGACATTTGGATTTTTTTCTTGAAACTATCTGTTCTTATCTTTCTCCTGAAAAAATATTCAGAAAATTATTGTTGCCTAATGGAAGACGGAAGTTCTTTCTCTTTTTTTTTTTTAAATATATATTTTTTAAATTAGCCGTATATCATAACGTGAAAAAAAAAATAAACAAACATTACTGTAGCTAGAACAAGAAAAAATGTGTTCGGAAGAAAAAAGAAAAGAGTTTTCTTTAAATCTCCCATTTTCTTCAAACATAAAATTCAGCATCTGCGTAATTCAAACCATTCCTCAAATGTCGAATGAATTATTGAAACCTTTTTTTCATTCTCACCCCATTTGAAGATACCATACATTTTTCACCCCGTATCCTGTAATCACGCTTCACTGCCGTACAACACCGATTGTCACTGCGACTTGGCGCTTTTGGTTTTGGCTAGTTTGGCACAAATCAAGGGTTGCCAGTCTCTCATCTCTTCACTGCTGCTCCATCCTTTGCACGGAACGCCATGTCACGATGATGGCGCTCTCACCGCCCGTTTACGTGCTCACAAACCCCTGGATTGATAAATAAAAAAAAATAAAAAATAAAAAAAAATCACAACAACAAAAAAAGAAACAAACATAACAAGAAAAAATTCCCACGGCCTTACGCTCTGGATTATTTAAACAAAGTAGCCTGGAAACAACAATGACCACAGGAAATGAAAGTGAGTACATAACATATTTGGATGAACTGATTTAGACGTGATGTATTTTTCTTTTCTTTTCAAGTGTTCACTTTAGTCTACTCTGCGGTATCAGATCGCGGGCGGTATTTTTGGTCACTAATCTCGCTGCTCTTGTTTATAGCTGGTTTAAAGATCTTTCGGGGAGAAAATGTGAGACACTTAAATTTATGGACGATTATTAACCTTTTTTTTTTATGTTTACGTTATTTGTCCCAATTGAAAGTTTTGACCAAGTGTCACTGGTAGAATATAAGGTTCATATTTAATAATTACATATTTTATATATTTGACACCTAATATATCCTGATCAAGCAGGCCATTGAATATCAAAAATATAAACCCTCTTTCCCCAGTGAATAAATAATCCATCCGATACTTTTGAGGGAATGAAGTTTGAAGTATAGACGAACACTGATATGGAAAACTGTATCCTTATGAACTGAGCAGTTGTCAGATATTTGTATTTTGATAGTTTAACATAATTCACTGTTATTGGAACTCGTAAATTTTTCTTTAATAAAAATGTTTGCGAGTGAAATTTGCCTAAGTACTTTTCTGTATGATAGATTTTCAAAAGTAGTCTTCATTTTTATGTTACACTAAGTAATTTAAAAAGAATTGAGTTTGAAACATACATAAATATGAGAATTGAAAAATAAATTGTTATGAGAAAAATAACTTGATACACATGATTTTTTAGATCAGTCAAAGATATTAACCAAATTTGAAATTTGGTATAAATTTTTTAATGGATGTTTAATAATGAAATTTCATATAACAATGTTTCTGCACGATACATTGAAAATGGTATATTACTTTTCAACCTACAATGATTTGGGATATTTTACATTCTTTTCTAATTTTTTGTAAAGTTAATCGGCCGGAACTAAAAAGTTTTTTAATACAAATTACAAAGCATTAATTTACATTTCACTAAGTATTTCTGAGGGAATTGAAATTTAAATAAACTTGAATATTGAATTATGCTTGAAAACTTTTCAGACACATACCTACCAAGACTTACCAGATTTAAATCAATCAAAGATTTTGGATATTATTTAATTTTGAAATTCAATATGTATTTTAAATTTAAATACATGTTTATAAAGAAAAAAAAATCTTCTTTGTAATGATATTTCTGTATGGTAGTTTTCGATTCTTTCGATCTTTTACTTTTTAATTTACTTTGATATTGGATACTGAAACTATTGAGTTTTTCTCTATTTTTATTTTATGCAATTTTTATAGATCGGGCTAAAACGTTTTTATTTAAAAATTCCAATCAGTTAATTTATATGCAATCAAACATTTTTGAGTGAAATGAGTTTTAGATACAAATGATAATTGAATTGTTATAGTCAAACGTGCTTGTTTTGATCAATTAAAATAATTAGATATTCATCAATTCTGAAATTTCGTATAACGTTTTATAATATAAACTTATCAAAGCAATAAATGGACACTATAAATCGTTTTTATAAATTACTGTCTTATATTGATACAATTTTGCATACACATGGATTGAAATATAAGTATATTAAAATGTCTCAAAAATTATTTAATTTATATATAAAAAAAATAAATAAATAAATAAAATTCAGAATTTTAAACATCTTGAAAATTTTTAAAATGCTTTCTGCTAAGTTTAAATTTTTATTCTCTATTTCATTATATTATACATATATTTGAGTAATACTTGTATATTCATTGATCAGTTAATTAAAAAATATATACATTTTTATGTTTGAAAGTTGAAATTTTATGCAGATTTTTAGCATAAAAACATAAAAATATTTTTAACAAATTATCAATGAAGGCACAAAGAAATAGAATGTATTATAAATGAAAAATCAGAGGAGAAAAAAAAAATTAAAAACTAGTTAGCAAAAAGCATTTAAAAATTTTCAAAAAAATTAAATTTAGAAATTTATTTTATTTAAATAGTTTTTTAAGAAATTTTTATACATTTAATATTATTATATTTCAGTACTTAAGTATGCGAATTTTTACAATTCTAAGACAATAATTTACAAAAATGATTCATAATGTCCATCATCTGAACTATTATGTTTTAAACAATACGTTTCAACAATTGTATTGTTTTATTTAATTAAATCTATTCATTAATGGTAATTATGCCATGTGTACATTCAAATCCTTATAAAAATATGTACTTCGATCTGAATCAATATAAGCACAATATGTCAACAATTTACAAACAATGATCTGATATGATTTATACATCCAGATCTTTTGTAAACAACTATTTATGTAATATAATAAATATAAAAACATAATACACTTTAACACCGAAAAATCAAAGGAGAGGTAGTCAGAATTGGTACAAAATAGATTTTGGTGTAGATTTTATTCACCAGTTTTCCGCAATATATTACCTAATTGTGAAGAATTTCGTATCATAATAGTTGTAATGCAGTGGAATCGCATCTACACACATCCCAGTCATATGAACTTCCCGTTTATTTTCACTTGGCTTTGTTTCAGAAAATTAATTCGCACCAGATTATTGTATAATATTCATATGGCAAACTTCAATTGTAACTTTCCACATTTTGAGGTTGTTTTTTGATATTTATGTAAACAAAGACTGGATAATTTTTTTATTTTTCGTCATTTTAATGCTTTGTTTATAGTTTAAAATTTGATTCTTTAAAGTAGATATTTATACAAAGAAAGCGCAGATTTAGTTAAATGTTTTAATAAAATAGTTTTGTTAAAAAATAAACAAGAAAGTGAACATTAGTATATTGAGTTAGCGAATTTGAATTTCAACTTTCTACATTTTGAAGTTATTTTTTAATATTCGTATAAAAAATTCTGGCTATTTTACGTCATTTTAATGTTTTGATTATAGTTTAAAATTTAATTCATTAAAGCAGATATTTATAAAATAAGCATAGTTTTAGCTAAGTATTTTAATGAAATGCTTATATATCATAATTTGTTTCCTGGTTTCTTCTCATTTTCTTGATGAAACCATTTATAAATAAAGTGAATGTTAGTAAAACATGTTTTTAGTTGAATTAAAGTTATGCTTACTAATTGTATTTTTAAATAAGTAAGTCAGCAGAAACCAGACTTTTCAAAAAAAAAAAAAAGTGGATATTAGTATAACAAGTTTTTAGTTGTAATAAAGTTATGCTTAGTAATTATACATTTAAATGAGCAAGTCAGATGATAACCCAAAAATTTTAAAAAATAAGTTTAAAAAAAAAAAGTACAAGTTTTAGTTGAATTAAAGATATGATTGCTAATTATATTTTTAAATGAGTAAATCAGCCGATAAATGAAAATTTCTCAAAAAATAAATAGCTTTTATTAACATTGCGCAAGTTTATAATGAAAATGTTTACGTTTTTTGATGAAAAAAAAAATAGAAGACAATGCATAACTTATTTAAAAAGCTTATAAATACTGATTGAAGTATATTGACATAAGGATTGGCGTGTTGGTATAAATCTTTGTACAACAGGAGTAGAGCCAGTACACCAGTGTAAAATGTTTAAGAGAGTTTACCCAAGAGAATTCCCCCCCCCCTCCTCAAAAAAAAAAAAAAAAAAAACTATTTATAAATGGGTTTAAATGAGGCTCAGTTTTATGATTATAGCATAACACACATTTTTGACGTTTAAATTTCGATCGTATTATTTCATAGTACAAGTATTTTTTATTTATTTATTTATTAATTTATTTATTTTAATTATCATTTTTTCTACGCTAATACTATATATTTATATACAGTTATTTAAATTCGACAAGCTTTCAGGTATATTTGATACAGTTTTAACCATAAAAAATGTAATTTTTATGTACTATATGTAAAGAAAAAATTAAGTAAGTTTAATGCAATCTATATTTCCCCGCCAGATAAAAATTTTGTTTATTTACAATTTTTTGTATTTTTCTTTTGAAACTCGGCTTTTTAATTTTGGAGGGTTTGTTAAAAAATTACAATACTACAAATTTTAATACAAAAAGGAACAACAATAAATAAAGTAAAAAACATCCCTTTAACACATTATTTAAAAACAGTGTTACATTCTTAGGTTAGTATTTAATTTTTATGCATTCTAAATCCACCAGATTGAGTTCTAATAGAACATATTTTAATGAAAACTTCTTCCATGCCTATATAATTAATAAAGATTATCATTCCAAAAAATATTTTTTTAATTTAGTAAAAAAGATTTACTCTCAAAATATAATGTTCTCAAAAAGAGGTCTGATATTTAAAGTAAATAAAGATAAAACAAAATTTTATTTTCAATACTAAGATTAACGTTAAAATTATAATATAAAATATTACAAATTCAAATAAAATACTTAAAATTTATATAATACATTTCAAAAGTAATGTTGGCTAAAAAAAAAAAAAAAAAAAAAAAAAAAAAATGATTTATGGTTAAAATTATAGTTTATATGATTGTATAATTACAAATTTTATGTTTAAAATTATAATTGATGTAACATTTATTTTTCATTTCAATTAAATATATAAAGTGCTTAATCTAACTTCATACATATTTTCATAGTTAAAAGTTTTCATAGTTAACTCTCTTGAGATTTACTAATTACAGCACACTGGCATACAGAATACGAACTATGTAACGAGCATATCGCATATCAGGAAATGTATGAAAAGTATTACAATTAGAAAGTGTGCTGTTCAACCAACATTGCATGAGAATTTTCAAATGGAACCTCCTCACCCATCTCATTATAAAATGTGTCTATTGTATTACAGGAGAAATTCTTTTTCTCCCCCCCCCCTTTTTTTTTTCTAATAAAAACTATGTGAGCATAAAACAGATGTAGTAATGCAAAATAAATGTATTAAGTCTTATGTGACCTAATGTATGCAGTCTCTATATTAACCAGTAAAATTTAGAAACCCCCTCCCCCTACGGAGGGCATTCCACCTAGGATCCTAGCTCCGTCAATCGGCCTTAAATCATACAACCAACCCTCATACATGTACATTAATCAAATACAAAGCATGCTTTAGGTTCCCGTTCACATCCCACATAGTAAACTTTCAAATTTTCAGACAATATTCTATAATCGCATAAATCTTCTAAGATAATTTAAATTGTAAAGATTTTTTGATTTCTTTTATTTAATGCTTTGTAATTTAAAGCTTTGAAATGGTTCTGATTGTTTTATAAAATATATTGAATAAGAAGATTGAATGAGGGCGAAAAAAATAGAGAATAAAGCAAAGATATTGTTGTTAAGATTTTTTTATAAATAAATAACTATTTGAAGCATTGTATTATTCGATTAGTTTAAGTAAATTATTCAATATTTGAATCATTGTATTATTGAATTAGTTTAGTAATATTATGATTTAATTATTTTCAGATTTAAAAATGTGTTATATTTAAACTAGAAATTGAAAATATAATGTAAAATTATATTGAATTATTGAAACTAATTAAATTTAAAATGTAAATTAATTAAAATTTTCTCAAAGGGTAAATTTCAACTTCATATAAATTTTTAAGGAGTAGAAGAGTTAAATACATACAAACAAAGGGGGATTGTCTCATTAAAATCTCGAAACAGAAGAACTTTGAGATTAATATTGGAAAGTTCTTGTTAAAATTTCGCAAATTTTCTAAAAAAGGTTTTAAATAATATTTAGAAGCTTCTGTGTCATTTTCTATTAATCAAAAAATATTAAAATATAACTATTATGCTTCGATTTTTGAAATGTAAGTTTTTCTCTCTGCACACAATCTCATGAGAATAATATTTAGTTCTAGAAGTTAAAATAAAAAATTATAAGTGTTATATATATATATATATTTTCATTCATACAGCATAAATATTAAAAATTTATAATGAAATTGCATGATTTACTTTTCAAATACATTGTTTTCAAGATTTTATCCTTAAGGTTCCTTTCTACCTTTTACAATTTACGGTAGATAAAGCTCTTGTTATTTTTTTGGGTGAAATTTATTAACAATTATTGAGGAGCAAACATTCCAACCGTGTTTTCTTAAAAAAAAAAAAAAAAAAAAAAGAAAGAAAGAACAGTTAGTGATTTTTCTTTGAGCTTAACATAAAATATATGTCTGCATATATTCCTAGATATGTCTACATATTTTCCTAGTATCTAGTAATACATCTAAACAAACGATAATTAGGATTTAAGTTTAGTTATTTTTTAATTTATTAGTTTTAGTGTTGTCTGAAAAACTGTATCTGAAGGAGAAAACATGGCTTGAATGTTTGCTTCTCAATTATTAATGACCAAATGTATCTTTAAAACTAAATTTTCAGATTTAGAAAATTCACAACCATTAAATTTGTTCTTGGTTTTCAAAAACTATTATTTTTTAAATTTTGTTTCCTTTAAAGCTACATTGCCAAAAAAAAAAAAAAAAAAAAAAAAAAAAAAAGCCGTTAGTTCAGTTCTTAACTTTAAAATAAAATATTAAAAAATCTTTTTTTTTTTTTTTTTTTTTTTTTTTTTAAACCAAGAACAAATTTAATGGTTGTAATTTTTCTAAACATGAAAACGAAATTAATAATCTGGTGTGTCACTCACACGACTTTCTCTTACCCTGAAATTTAATACTATAAATACAGATTGCAGATAAAAAGGTAAGATAACGAGTACTGTTATGTAAACCTGTGTTAAACAATTCATATTAGGCTTCTGAAGAATTTTATATGATAATTAGTTCTGTGTGAGGGGGGTCTACCGCCCCTCTCAACCCCCCGTTTCATTAATGCATCCACATTTATATAGAATTTAATTCGGTTATAAAAAAATAATTCTGTTTTTAAAAAATAATTTATTAAAATTATTATTTAAAAAAATTATCTTTTATGATAATGCAGACGATTTACATATTAGAGAAGTAGTATAACACCATATATCCAAAAAAAGTCCATTTTATTCTCAATATTAAAAAAAAAAAAAAAAAATACGATTTTTTTTTCTAAGTTCTTTTTCGTTAAAAGTAAAAAAAATCGATAACTTTGTTTTAAATTATCGCAGATCGATGGTTCAACCATTCGTTTTAAAGGTATTGGCGAGCTCTTTTGAAAGATACCTATCATGAAAATTTGCTCCCCTCTAGGGGGGACTTCCCCCCCAGGGGGGGGGAGGCGAGGCTCCTACATACACAATTTTTTTTTCCCAGTTAACTATCTCTATTACAAAAAATATATATTCGTTTCATTTGATTTAGTGCAGTCTATAGATGTTAAACTCTACTTACCTGCAATTTCCCCCATAGACGTAATGTATTAGAATTTTCTTGATTGTCCCTGTACACGAACCATTTGCTTGATCTTAACGAAAAGCTTACTGTAGCATCCCTATATGATACACATTTAGAATACCAAGTTTGAACTTTCTGCCATAATTTCTTTTTGAGATATGCTGATAACAGACAGACACACACACACAGACACACAGACACACACACAGACCATTTGCTAAAAACATGATTTTCGTATTCAGGGGACCTCAAAACGTGTAAATATAACAAAATATCGCGTTCGAAAATTTGACCCAAAAACAATACTTTCTCTACCCTTATGGGTAAGAGAAAATAATTTCCTCATATAATAATATGAGCTTTAATCATCAGCGATAATATACAATAAGAGATAAAGATGTAAAATTCCATTTTCTTCCCTTTTTAAAAAAATGGCAAAGCTATATTTTTATAAAAATCTATGTTCAATATTAAAATGTATATAAAAAAATAAAATAAATAAATAAAAAAATTAATTAATTAATAATAAAGAAAAAAAATGCATGCAAATATTTAAAAATACAAATGTTTAATAAAAATAACAGTTTGCATTTTATTACCTTCAAATTTTAATAATATTTCTAAATTTGCCTTATCAATATGCAATATAATATAATGTAAATTTTCAAATTTAGATTTAGAATATATTTGTAATAATTTAATTATCAAATTGGGATTTATTAGATATTTAATTTATTGGGATTTATTGTTTCTCTTTGCATTTTCTATGTTCCTTTAAAATACTTTTGTTCTGATGACATTTATTACTTATTTTTTTGTAAGAAATGGATATTAATAGTTTCAAATAAAAAGTAATTTGAGTTTCTGTACATCTTTTGCTATTGCAAAAAATTTGAGAACTTATAAACTTAACATTTTTTTGTTTCAATAAGTCCGTATGTAATACGAGCAGGCATCTCACAAAGGAAAATTTGAATACCACTATTTTTATGTAGTAATTTTGGACTTGACGAATCATTAATATCTTACATTCTCTATTCCTATTTATTGTCCACTCTGTTACACAGCCTAACTGAATATGCAATTTGAAAGAAATAGACAATATATTGCACTGAAAGAAACACTTTAATATAATAATTTTTTAAAATGATATATAAAATAAACCAGATACTACAATTCTATTTCTTGTTTGTTTGTTTGTTTGGATAGGCTAAAAGAAACTAATATATTATTAAAAGAATTCGTGTCAATAACGCTCCTCATAATGGCACTTACGCGAAATTTTGCTCTATACAGGCATGTTCAGAAAATCTTTAAACTTCGAATAATTTACGAAGTTTTCAAAGTAGAATATCGGAATTTATTAGAGTTTTGGACAGTATACTTAGTTTTTTTTTTTTTTTTTTTTTAATGATCATTTTTGAAATAAAGTCTACATATTGACAAACTAACGAATGCACCAAGCTACAGAAAGGATACTACATAGAGTTTGTGGTTTTAAGGTTCGCACGCCTCAAAATGTGCGAAGACGTCAAAAAAAAAAAAAAAAAAAAAAAAAGAGTCAAACCTTTCACAATCTCTAAAATTCCCTGCAGTATGTTGTATAACCAATGAAGTGAAGGCTATAAAAAATATATATAAAAAAACAACAACAGGCGTCTACATGCTTGCAAAATTCAACTCCAAATGTATTCACAGAAAATTAATATTCAAGTATTCTATAATAGTACAAAAGAATATGAATGATCACGAAGTAAAAGTGGAGAGTTCAAAGACTGCAAATTTATTCAAAGCCAATCATAAAATATTCTTTTTTATGGATTTTGACTTGATCATTGAAATTTTATCCGAGATGAAACTCAAATTGTAAAATTGGCTACTATATTTTGATTTTTTGTTTTAATATGGATATTTATAAGAGAGTTAAAAAAAAAAATTCAGACAGATTTTTGTAGTTCAATAGTGTTTTTTAATACATAATCAAATAGTTCAAGAGGAAAATTTAAGCCTACTCGTTATAAAATGTGCCCATTGTATTATTATTATTATTATTTTGGGAGGAGAATATTGTAGAATAAAACAGACATAGTGATTGAAAATAAATGTATTAATTTTTTATGAAATATATTAATTTTTTAAAACATAAGCTAAATGCATACTATAAAAACAAATTTTTTCGTTCAGTTATAATAATTTGTAATAGAGTGGATTATATATATATATATATATATATATAATCTGCATATGTATGTTAATGCATGCATTAAAGTTAAACGTATTAGCGTACATTTTCTTGAATAAAGTTAATTTTAAATTGATAATTAAGACTAACAGAGTGGGCAAGATTTTTTTTAAAAATACAGTTCAACTCGGTTATATTGCCAACTTGGTTATAACATTAAAAATATTTGTCCCGCCCAATAATTCATTGATATACATGTTAATACAACTCCCTTTTAACGTCTTATGATTTTGTTTTAATATAAAAAGTGTATGCAGTTTTCATCACTCATTTTCCTCTTTGAGAAGAAAGCAGAAAAGTAAAACCATAAATTAAAGTATTTTAAATTATTGTATTTTTTTTTATATTATTAATTATTTTTTAACGTACCGGATGTCTATAAAAATACATACATTGTGTTTATTACAAGTAATTATAATATTAATAAATATCATACCTAATTTGAGTTATTTTAGATTAAATAATCTGGTGTGTCACTCACACGGCTTTTTCTTACCCTGAAATTTAATACTATAAATACAGGTTGCAGATTAATAGGTAAGATAACGAGTACTGTTATGTAAACCTGTGTTAAACAATTCATATTAGGCTTCGGAAGAGTTTTATATGATAATTAGTTCTATGTGAGAGGGGGCTACCGCCCCCCTCATTCCCCCGTTTCATTAATGCATCTACATTTATATAAAATGTAATTCGGCTATTAAAAATAATTCTATTTTTAAAAAATAATTTATTAAAATTATTATTTAAAAAAATTATCTTTTATGATAATACAGACGAGTTCCATGTTAGAGAAGTAGTATAACACTAAATATACAAAAAAAGTCCATTTTATTCTCAATATTAAAAAAAAAAAAAAAAAAACGATATCTTTTTCTAAGTTTTCTGTTCGTTAAAAGTAAAAAAAATCGAAAACTTTGTTTTAAATTATCGCAGATCGATGGTTCAACCATTCGTTTTAAAGGTATTGGCGAGCTCTTGAAAGATACCTATCATAAAAATTTACTTCCCCCCAGGGGGGGAGGCGAGGCTCCTACATACACATTTTTTTTTTCCCCTGTTGACTATCTCTATTACAAAAAATACATATTCGTTTCATTTGGTTTAGTGCAGTCTATAGATGTTTGCTTTTTAAATAAACGTCAGGCAGGTCTGTAGGGGGTTCTTCTCGGGACAGCCCACGTGAACTTCGGTTCTAGAAGCGGTGAGCTGGGGCTGCTCCCCTGTTCAGTCTATAGATGTTAAACTCTACTTACCTGCAATTTCCCCCATAGACGTAATGTATTTGAATACTGTACACGAACCATTTGCTTGATCTTAACGAAAAGTTTAATGTAGCATCCCTATATGATACACATTTAGAATACCAAGTTTGAACTTTCTGCCATAATTTGTTTTTGAGATATGCTGATAACAGACAGACACACACACAGACATACACACAGACCATTTGCATAAAAATGATTTTCGTATTCAGGGGACCTCAGAACATGTAAATATAACAAAAACTCGTGTTCGAAAATTTGACCCAAAAACAATACTTTCTCTACCTTATGGGTAAGAGAAAGTAAAAAGGTTTTGCTCTAGAAAATGATAATTTAATAATAGTATACATTATAATAGTGTTTTGATAGTATTTCATAAAGGAATACCATTCTAATGTTTTCGCTCTTACTTTTAAATTAATGTTAGTTACATATCGCGATTTCACTTGCTTTAAAATTTAAAACGAATTTTCGTTTTTACGTCACTCGGCTATAGCGTGAGAAATATTTCGGTCTTTTGAATGACGTTGCAATCGAATTTGACAGTATAAATTAATTTATCGAATTGAATTTTATAGCACGACAAAGTAGAGATTCTTAGTAACCATAAGAATAAAAAGTTGTTTATATTAATATACGTCGAATAAAATTAATATCGTATGCAGATATAAATTTTATTTTTAAGTTTGAAATTTTAATTTTGCGGAATGACCCACCGGCGACATGCATTATTCGTATGTAGTGCTGATTCGATAGCACCTATTTGCTATTGTTACCCTTTTGACGCATTTGCTGCTATGCAATATGCTTGTTGTTTACCTCAAAATGAACGATAATCAGTCACTCATGAGCTGGTTCAAACATATTACAAAACACAACAGTCTGAGAAACAAAATAATAAATTGTATGAAATATGTTGAAGAAAACGAATTTATTTTTCAAACTACACAACCAGCATTAAATAAAGATCCCTAAAAATATTTTAGTAATTTAAAACTCAAAATCCGAGGCTGAGGCGCTCAAATAAAGTTTAAAAACAGCATATTCCCCCCCCCCCCTTTTTTTTTTTTTTTTTTTTTCTTCTTCTTCTTCTATTTTTCTTTCAAATTAAAACTTAATTAACTGCAAAATTAAAAAGAAATGTTGAATGGTTGTAAAGGCAGTTGTGAATCCTATTGAGATCTTACTAAATAAAAAGGTACTATATTTATTAGAAGAAGAACATTCCTACTAATATAGTAAAAACTGTTGGAACAAAACTATCTCTAAAAATTAGAAATGTTCATATTCAACTGTTCACATCTAAATATTATTATAGAAAATCCCCGGTCGGTTGTTTTACAGATGGTGGATGGCCATCGCCGGACCATGATTCCTCCCCGATAAGGCGATTAGCTTCGGGCATGGTTCGGAGTCTCTGTATCTCTGCTTGTTGTGTAAATTTGTATCATCGCCAGTATACTGTATAATTAGTAAAAGACTCAAAGGATGATTCAGAGAAAATTATAAGATACTAAACTTCTTAAGAAATACTGTTAAAAATTGATGATGTTTATTAAATGTTATATTACGTGTATATTCTGTAAACATTTATGCTGTTGCAAATCTTAACTCATTCTTCTTCCACCGTTTTATTTATAAATAACAGTTTATTGCTACAGAAAGTGTGAGAGTTCATAACTCTAACACTCTTGATTGTCAATCAAAAGTTTTTAGAATTGACAATCTGCCTGCATTTTTTTTGATTCAATTGACATTTTGAAAGTCACTTTTTCCATGTTAGCTTTGGTCACTTAAGTGGTCTTTTCACAAATCAGGTTTGACCTTTTCATCCGTTATTGCGGATTTGGAGAGAATTTAAATTGAATATCTTAATTCAAAGAGTCCACTCCACAATGTTCCAAATTGTTTAACTTAATGCGTTTAAAATAACTTAACATAATTTGAATACATTATTTCCTTAACCAGTTTATGTATTATTAACTCTTTCCTTCTCCTTCCCGCCCACCAGTGGCTGAGAGGTTCTGCTCTCAAAAGTGGTAGAAGGGAGTTATCGGGTTCGATTTCAAGTAGCGTTTATCGTCCTATCCGTTTGGAGTTTTCCGTAGTTTTCATCGAAACTCGATTCGGGTTAGGTTAAGATCCTCACAGTGGGCACACCATCAAAGCCTGGACGCCTTGCGTAGTCGGCCCTAAATTTAACACCAAATCACTTTTCTCTGTTAAAACCCTCTAATGATCGAGAGTTCTGCTCTCAAAGCTGGAATACAAGAAGTGCAATAATTGAGTCTCTACTACATATAATAAAATAAGATGTGTGTGTGTGTATCTGTGTGTCTATGTATGTCCGTTGCTTTGTTTCAAACGGCTAATCGCAATTTTGCATGGAGGTCAGAATTAACTTTTTCTGTTGCACCTAAAAGTCTGGTTTTCGAATTTTTAAATAGTATAAAAAAAAAGAAAAGAAAAAAAAAAAACAATAAATTTCTGATATGATCAATTCTAGAGATTGAAACGTAAAAGTAAATAAACTGCCCCCCCCCCCCCCATTAACTTAGTTTATTGGAGCATCATTTGAATAAAGCGAAGATCTTGGGTTCGATTCCATAAGGGCCAATGCGTTTCTTTTGGCAGAACTACAGAAATTTGCTTGAGGTCCATTTTGATTTCTCTTGATGCACCTAAAAGCCCGATTTAAAAAAATTTCTTTTCTTTTTTTAATTTATATATATATATATATATATATATAAACCTAGAATGATTGTCTGATGATGTCACATGTTATCATAAAGTGAAGATTATAATCTGTCTGAGAAATATTTGTCCGAAAAACGTAGTTCTTGAATAATGGCAGCGACACATATCCTCCAGTTAGTATTTAAATGTCCGATTAAAGCGCAAATGCAAACAATAAGGATCCAGAACTAATATAGTGCAGGTGGGAAAGCTGCTGACGAAGGCAGTGGGACTTGAAACAAGTTTTCAAGCGATTTTATTTATTTATTTTTAAATAAAATGATTTAAAATATATACTGATTATTTTTTAAAAGTCCGTTTAATTATATTGACTAACGAAGCAGGCAAACCCTGCTAGTCATAAATAAAAATGTACTATTCAAATGTATTTATCTTATGTATCTTTATAAGATTTTTCCCACACAGCTAACTAAATAAAAATGTAAATAAATGCTGTTTTAGGACTCGTTACAAGCAATTCATAAAATTCTTCTGAAATCTGACATAGTTTTAACAAAATCGTTTTATAGAAGTTTAAATAAAAACAATTTTCAAAATTTGTAAAAACCTAATGCGATAAAGAGCATGTAAAATATGTTTGCAAGTAAAGACAAGACCTAAATGTGTTTCAGTCTTGCTCGACCCATAGACACATGCCAATTCCCAAACATTCATGTACGTGCATGCACGCCGTACATACACACACTTGTACGAACGAAGTGAAGTCTTGCATCACTTATGAACTATCAAAAACATTCCATATTTGTTAGAAAAGGCTTAGAACAGTGTAGGCGAAATTTCCAAAAGCCTGTATAAGAGGCAAATTTTAATTTTTGCTTCCAAATCCTTTAATTTTATTTTCATGTCGGGCTGACCGGCTCGGTCCAGTCCTAAATTACTATCATCTGGGTCGGGCCAAGATTTTAATTTTTACTTCGGTGAAACCGGGTCAAAATTGCCACCGTGCGGGCCGGAATCGGACCTGAAATTTCAGACCTGTGCTCTATTGTAAATCTTGTAATTCAAGAAATAATATTTTATCCTCTGTCAGGAATTTGTACAGATTTTCTGTTTTTATAACTTGCTGCATTTGATAAGCGATATAAATATTTTTTCGATATTTTCTATCAAAAATAACACATCGTGTAATTTTTATTTCAATGACTTTTACATAGATATAAAATGGCCTTTACAAAAAAAAGTAACATAAAAACAGATTCTTAAAATAAAAAATTGAAAAAGTCCTGATACCTTTATTTTTGTGTTTGAACCAGTTTTATTTTCTATGGGAAAAGGAACAAAAATAGGGATTTTGAAATACCTTGGGTATTTGTTAAATTTGTATCGAAGTTCAATCATTTGAAAATTCAAACTGAAGTTTGTTTTTAGGATAAATACAACAAAGTAAAAAATATTGACATTCTGTATCATCGATCATGGACATTATCGGAAAGAGAAATACTCAAAATAAAATAGAAGGAATATACAATCCACATATGTAACCCTTTTCAAATATTGGTTTTATTCGATTGCCTGTGTTTTACTCCATTTCTCTTTTAAGAGATCTGTTGATATTTAATAATTCCATGAAATATTAGAATTTCGTGTCGTGTTATGTATAAAACTTTGTAATCTTAACTAAGTTTAAAGAATTTTTTGAATACGAACCACAATTGTAATTCATTCATTTGTAATTTATTGCCATGTTCACCATAACAACAGTATTGGACATTCATTTAATAAGTTAGTGACTGAAGAATGAATTAGTTAATATAATTTTTGGAGGAGCATTTTGATTCATATTGGAATAACAAGTATGTCAATGAAAGTGTATTATTTATACTAATTAACTGCAATTTGCTGAATGATAAAAAAAAAATGATTACATATTTACATAATTTACCTGCAATTAATTGTTACATAAAAATTTAAATTATATAAGATTGATTTTAAGTTAAATATGTGTTATAAAATTTTATTTAGTCTTTAAAAATGTAATTTTTAAAAATCTCTATATTATTACAGATATTTCGATTTCTAAAACCGAATACTATAAACCACTTGACATAAAAAAAAAAAAAAAAAAAAAAAAAAGAAATGCTCAACAATTAATTTACTCTTCATAAAATCTAGTTTTGCAAAAATGATTAATCTAAGAAAAATTAAATAACAAATATAATATTTACTCTTCTTCAGTTTTTTTTAATTGAATATGCCAATTAATAATTGGAAGAAACGCTGTATTATTTTGTAAAGTAAATCCACATGAATATGTAAAAAAAAAAATAATAATCTATAGATTTTTAAGTATCGGAAAAAAAAAAATAAAATAAAATAAGAGTAAACTGAAGGGAATTCCGGTAATAGTGGAAGTCATTAAAATAATCAAGATTTGAAATTATTAAAAAAAAAATAATAATTTGTAATTAAAAATGATAATTAGTTTGACGTGTCTTCAGATTTGGTATACAATTTCATTTTCCAAATAAATGAATTATTCAAAAATAACACATATGTTATAGTAACGGATCTTTTTAAAGAAAAACAGCAGTGTGCACATTATATTTTATAACTTCTAAGTTATGTTATGATCTTCTGTAGTGTAAAAATGGGGTAATTACTATAGTAAATAAATCATGTGTAATGCTTAGAGGATTGCAGTGAAAACTCCCTAATATTACTACCATTATGTCATAGTAAATTGACCTTTTAAAACAGTAGATTTTTAATAGATGTTGGGCAAAAAATCTCAACTTAGGCAACAAATTCTATAAAATAAATGATTTTAATTATCGAGACATATTATTTGCCAATGTAGATTTGTTATAATCATTAATATTAATTGGTTTTATTTTTTAAAGCTTTTTAGCAGTAATTTTGTTTTTCAAGGATTATTTTATGTAATGGACTAAACTTTTCAAATTAATATATAGTTTCTGAGTGGATAAGATATATCTGAGGTATCTTGATCTATTATTTCTATTAAAATTTCTTGGCTAGCAGTATTAATATTTTAGCTTTAAATTTTTTATTTTAGCTAGATTTGATACTTTCATTTTGCAATTTAAATTCGATATTATTCATTAAAAAAAATATTGCATTTAAATTCATTAGTTAAATAATGGTATGATCACAAAAAAATGCATTTTTTTAAAGCTTGAAAATTATATCTAAATATGAAAATTCAGATATATGAAGTATTGCCACTCACTTCTTTTCTCTAAACACACATTATTGATACACACATGAAGATTAATCTCAATTATATGGAGATCGCTGGTCAGTTCGAGTCAAAGAAAAAATGAAATAAACTGCTTTTACAAAATGTGACCCCCTTACGAGAGGTACGTAATCGTACACTGACCTTTAAAGGAGGTAAATTTGTATTAAAACTTATGAGAAATATATGGGGCCGTGAAAAACTGGCCCTAAAGGAAGGTGAGTAACATGAATAAACGTGTATTTGTAGAAAGGTTTCACTGCATATGAAAACGCTGATACTTCTTGTGCTCTCTCAAATATTTTATTTTGGTTTTCCCTCTTTATTACTTAATAACACTACTTTATTAAAGAAAATGGTAAATATAAAATTTGTTAACAAATTTCTCGGATTTGATTTAGAAGAAAAGGCATTTTGCAAACAAGTCATTTTTTTATTTTTACAACAAAAATGGTTTTATTCGCGCAAAATTTTACCTTAAAAAAATTCTTGCATTTTGAATAACAGCAGATTTCACCATTTTTCTCGATATGCGCATAATGTGTGTTCCCTATTTTCAGAAAATTAAACATAACATGGAGTTTGGTGTGGCATCATTGTAATCAAAATCTTGTGTAATAACTGAAGATCTCCTTTTAGTACGTTTGGGATACGGTGCGCTATTCATTATGGGGTATGCTTGGTTGTCTAGTATTAATATAGAACCTCTTTTCATAATAAGGTCGATTTGCTTTTATATTCTTTCTAAAATGAATCTTCATCTTAACCCATTATCTGCCAAAAATTTTTAAATCTTTTTTTTAAATTATTTAAATTTATAAGCTTGATCAAAGGATTAAAGCAAATTTTAAAGAATTAAGTATATTACTTAAAGAGTTATAGAGCATCCCATTTTTGGAAAAAATGTGGAATACGCTACCTAAAATATTGCTTTTAATAATAAAAAATGCAACGTCCCAAAAAATGGACAATGGCAGGGTTAAAGTAGTGCGAAATCTGCTACAAGAGCTTATTTAATTTAAAATAAAACTAGGCAGCCTTAGTTTTCATGTTTGCGAAGAATTTAGAGTAATTTCAATATTTTATCGATCAGTATTAATGTAATTAACAGGAGAAAAGGTTCTAGATATTAACCAATTTTTTTTTAATCATATTCTATATAAAATTTATATTGTATACTAGAGGTCTACACGGGCCGAAATTTTGAGTCCCGGACCGGTATGATGTCAAAAAATTCGGCCCGGCCCGTTTATTTTTTAACTGTGTATGGCCAGGCCCGGACAAAACCCGATAAAATCAGGCCCGACCCGGCCCGGCTCGATTTAAAAATGTGTAAAATAACAAAAGAAAAAAAAATGCATGCTTTTCTATGAAAAAGATTTTTAGTATGTGTTTTGCAGAGGTTGTATATAACCAAACAATAGTACGTTCTTTAACAAAACTGCTGAACTTTTACAAGATTATTATTCTGTACTGATAAGTATAAAGGATTTAGGTCCATACTCTTGATTTTTGAGGAGACGAAAAATAAAGTTTAACTAGCTAAAAACAAATCAGAAGAATCGATTAGGAAAAAGGTATTTCGTTAATTTATACCCTTTATACCATTCAGTGGTTGTCAACCTTCATTTAATAACGGGAAAAATTGAATTAAATATTTTATACCATACATGAATGGTAAATTTCTGAATTGGTCCTTTTTTTACCAATGGATTTTCTCAAAGACTAAATGACATAGAATTAAATCCTTTATACCAATCGATAGAGAATTTTTTTCTGAGTCTGACTATGTACTTAACTCAAAATCGACATTTTTGGACTTAAATCCTTTATACTTATCAGTACAGATATATAAACAGAAATTCATTATTATAGACAAGGCACAAATTAAAACAAAGTCAAATCGAAAATATTAGCATATTGGATAGAAAATTTGTTTTTGACCATGATAAAAATGATGCTACTTCCATCCACTGGAGAAAAGAAAAAGGAGCCTTAGAGAAATAGTTACAACGGACTGACTTTTATAGCCTTCATACCACCTAAACTCAACAGACCATAGGAAACAAAGCCTTATACACAGTGACGCATCTAATTTATTTTGATATGTACGTGTACGCAAACTGGTAGTGACATGCATACTATTTTGAATGGGAAACCATCTAATATTACTTTAAATAAAATATATTAATTTCGAAGCATGCTAAAAGTATTTGCGAAAAATCAGATTTCGAGCAGACAGACTGACAGACAATTAAATTGAAGTTAGACATTTTTTTAACAAAATAGAACTTTATGTGACATACCAGCCTGTAAAATTATGTAAAATGACTGAAGAAATATTTTTATGATTTTCCTTTTTCATAGATTAACGAGGAAACCAAAAAAAAAAAAAAAAAAAAAAAAAAAAAGGCCGACACGGCCCGAAGAAAATTTCATTCAGGCCCTGCCCGGCCCGAGCCTGAAATTTTTTTTAAACCCGAGCCCGGCCCGAGAACAAATTAAAAAATTCGGCCCGACCCCGGCCCGTGCAGACCTCTATTGTATACTATCGGCCCGCGCCCGTCTAGAGCTTAATTTTTTACACATGTGTTACTAAATTTATTTGTCCTTGCCAGTTCAAATTACTAAATATTGGTTTACATGATATTTAAAATAAATGGCTTCATCTATTACAGTGTGATATTTACATGTTTTGAAGTCCAAAGGTTTCCAAAAATGACGGTGTAAATCTTTAAAATTCAAATCTTATAATCACGTGTCTATTTATTTATTTATATTAATTTTTCGAGACGTAAATTGAATTTTACATATTTAATTTATTATTATTTTCCCCTGACGTATTAAAATTCCGCATAGGAGCGAAAAATATTTATTTTAAAAGTAAAAACTCTTTTGTGTTATTTAAGCTTTGTTTTATGGATGAATAAATTCTGGTTAATCGAGTTTTGTTTTCTGCGTTAATAACAACTAATTATACACTACACTGGGAAAAAAAAAAACTTTGTAAGTGGATTAATGAATTTTGTATGTTTAATTTATTATTTGAATCAATGAATCAATCTTCAAAAACTAACCATTGGATAAAATTTTATTTTCTTTATCCGATTGTAATGTATGAATTTTCGTTAAATTATGATATTTTATTACGTAATTCAATTGAAATGAACGCATGGAAACCATAGATAAAATTGCTTTCTTTATTCCAATGCATTATTTCAGCTATGGCATCATTTTCAGCGTTAGTTTTCGAAAACTTGGCCTTTTTATTATTAAGAACATTCTTTGTTTGTTTTAGTTCTAATCCATTTTTTCATTATCAAAAGCATTATTAATTTTTTTCTCATTTAATTATAATATGATTATTAAAAATATTTAAAATTAAATATATTGATGAAATGTTTGTGAGGACTGAAAGACTGTTTATGCACCATAATTAAAATATGAAAGAAGAAATAAGTTTTAAATTGTGTCTCCAGCACTGAAATTCTTTTGAAAAACTGTATCAAAGTAATACGTATATATAAACTGTTCAATGCAGATAATATTTACCGCTCCATTTTCAACTCTCCAGAAAAGAAAAAGAATAAATAAATAAAAATAAATAAAATAACAAACTTCTCTATATACTTACGCGTACATTTTCAGCATAAAATATTCATGGGATAAAATAAGCCTGATAGATACAGAGCTTCATATTCATCCTCCCATGTTTCATTTTGGTTGTCATCTATTCTTTTCGAAATTCTTCTACATTTTCGGAATATTTGTTACCAAAGAAGATATTCAAAAGCCGCATATATATTTGACGCTTTTTTTTTTTTTTTTTTGGAAAAAGGAGGCTATGGATAAATTTTGTGTTTTTGTTATTACAATACCACAGTCTTTCTCTCTCTCTTTTTTACTTTCTTCTATATTCAGTAGAAGAAAGTATTGGATTCGTGAAAATTTTCGACCTCGGGTTTTTGATGGATTTACACGTTTTGAGAGCTGTAGAACATGATTTGATACTTTTTAGAAAATGTCTGTCTGTGTGTGTGACAAAATTTTGTGGCGACTGTATTTCAGGTACTACAGCACAGAATTTCATACAAATTGGTATGTAGTTACACATTGACATAAATTAGTGCGCCTATACACTTTTGGTAAAAATTGTCCAAAAGTTTACGTTGCCATCCCGCTTTTTCTAAATTTTTAAGATGGTGGTATAGGACAAAATTTTGTATAAATGTGCATAAAGAGAATTATTTTTTAATAATCATTATGAAATTTAAAAGAATAATTTGTAATAGAGATAGTCAACTGGGGAAAAAAGAGTTGTGTATGTAGGAGCCTCGCCTCTCCCCTGGGGTGAAGTCCCCCCTCGAGGCGAGTAAATTTTCATGATGGGTATCTTTCAAAAGAGCCAATACCTTTAAAACGAATGGTTGAACCATCGATCTGCGATAATTCAGCAATAACCACAGTCTCTCTCTCTGTCTCTCTTTTTTTTATACTGAAGTAAACATGTGTATCATTTGAAATATTTTCTTGTTTTATTTTCTTGTTATTTCTTTAAAAGAGATTTCCCTTTCATTTAATTAACAAATATTTTTGCCTTAAAAGGAAAATTGTTATGCTTTTTAACCCTTTAACGTTCACTGCATATATATATATATTTAAAAATTCTTAAACTAATTTCAAAAATGGCTATTAGGCAAATACATAGCTGATCTTAAATATGTAAAAAGAAATAAATTAGCATTTTTAAGTTTCCAGAAATATTTGGTTTAAAACATCTGTATGTTAACCTGATTAAATTCAAATAATGATTTATTTAATTAATAAATAACTTTACAAGTTAACACTTTAAATTGTTAGAACTCGCGACAATTGTTTCAGGTCAAAATAATAGCATGCACGTTTCCTCTAGTGAAAAAAACTTGGCATGAGTGTATCATCAAAGCAGCATGGTTCATTCACGCTTACTAAGAAAATTGATCAGTGGTGAAGCGTCCATGGAAGCGATGGAAGCAGCGCTTTCCCTATTTAAGATTTTTAAAAAGTAATGAAGTAACGTCGCCTCGTCGAAAGACTGAGTTGATTCTCCCTCTGCTTTTGGAAGCGCTTCCATAGTTTTCTGAACCACGCCTCGCCCCTGAATTTAATGTTACTCCTGTATATTTCTTATTCTAAAATATCATTTATTAAATTTCGGAATAGTGCTGATACTTAATGAACAGAGAATTAAGAAAAATTTAAAAAACGATTAAAACAAGGAAAAAATATTGAAAATATTATTGCATAAAAAATGTTAACTATTTGTTTTCAGCGACAAATTAATTGAAAGTAAAGAGTTAAAGTGACATTAAAAAGATTTCTGTTTGATTGATCTATAAAAATAATATATATGTATGTAAATTAATCTCAGAATAGCAAAAATTTCTGACTTTTGCTATTTTCAAATGCTATATTATTTCATATTAATGTATATATTCTAAAATTATTATTTTTTTTTATATTTATATAATGATAAAATAATTGTTATACACACGCATACATATTAAGAGTTTATGCATATTTTTCAAAGTTTTAATGGAAAAAAAAAAAAAAAAAAATTAAAGCTATAAAAGTTATGACTAATGTGAAAAATGGTAAAAACTTCTCTCTAGTAAAAAGAAACCAAAATGTTCAGGAAAAAAAAAAAAAGCCTTCTCTATTGAAGTATTAAAAAGAGAGATAGTATCGGAAATATAGCGGCGCGTGGTACTATAAATGTCTACAATGGCTTCTGAAGTAATCACACATTTTGATCATTTAACCTTTGTCGTGGTGTAAGTAAATTTCAAGTTATTGAATTAATTGAGGAGCAAACATCCAAACTTTGTTTTCTCCTCCGAATTCAATTTTTCAGGCAACACAAAAACTAATAAATTAAAAAATAACTAAACTTAAAACCTAATTAACTTTTGTTTAGATGTATTACTAGATATTAGGAAAATATATAGACATATCTATGACGATATGTATACATACCATTTTTATGTTAAGTTTAAAGAAAAATCATTCTCAGTTTTTTTTTTTTTTTTTTTTTTTTTTTAATCTTTGAAGAAAACACGGTTTGAATGTTTGCTCTTCAATTATTAAGTTTATTTAAAGTGAGCGGTAGAATAACATTTCGTAGAGATAAAAATTAAAAGCATTGTTGCATGCAAATATGAGTAAATATATATGTACTGTAAAAACTGTTATATTTTAAGTTATATGTCTATATATCTATATGTTGAAATGTAATGACTAAATGATGGAGGACTGGTTAGTTGATTTTAAAATAAAAAAATATGTAGTGTAGAAATAAAGTATTTTGTTGAAAACATAGTGGTGGTTTGGAATATTCCCATTTTGCAAATCAAAAGTTTAATATTAACAAAGAGCAATGAAGACGCATTGGTAATTTTCGACGGATATTTGTTTAAAGACTATGGAAGCAGAAAAATGTGAGGATGCCATCTTTGATGTAAAGATAATTTTGGTTGTTGTCTTGGCAAAGCATACATAGCAAAGAGAGTGAATTTTAGATTACATTCATCACCAAGATTTCATTAATATTACGCCAAATTGGTATTTGGGATGCCAAACACACATGCATGAAAATTAAAGCTCAGAGTTAATACATATAAATTATATATGTGGTAAAATTTTCTCAAGAAGGTTATTGTGATGTACATGAAATCTGGTAGCCGGTTTTGATGCCAAGAAAATTTCGTTAAATTCTACTCTTTAAAAGTCTGAGAATTTGGAAAGAATTTATAAACTTAACTGACGTTTATGGATTGTCAATACTATTTCAGTGATGAAAGGAAACTTAATTGTATTATAAAAGAATAATCTACCAACGGACTTTTACGATTTGTGAAAACATCTGCTAAAGAATATATGATTTAATTAAAATTTACAGGCAAATGGGTATAGGCAAATTGTAAGATTATACAGTAAATAATATTTATTTTGATAAAATTTATTGAAACTGTTATTTGAGAAATTATTAAATTGAAGAAGTAACATTAAATAAATATTATCGAGAAAATTGAATTTATTAATATTATTAATTTACATTTTTATCAGGATAAAATAGAATATGGACAGAGCTTGCTTACGCGTTTTGAAGACCCGGGTCACAGACACGATTAGGATACCCTCTTCCCCATACCTTCTTTTACAAAGCTTGTTAAAACAGGCTCATTTTAAAATATAAATAAATAAAACATTAGTTTTAATAAAGTTTTTTCCATCATTTGATACAATTAATCTTTAACATTTTTCCTTTGGTTATACCTTCTGTTATTTCCAGGTTTTATAAACCTGTAACAAAATCCTTACTTTTATGCTCAAGATAACAAAAAACTAAACCACATAAATGTTATTTTAGTCTACGAGATTAGTGAGAAAATTTAACAATTGTTTAAGCTCATTAATGTAATCTAAAACGAAAGTTTTAATCAGATTTGTTTTCACTAGACATATCAAGTGAAAAATTGTATTATGACTTTGTAGTTTTAAAGATGAGGCCCCCTAAATCTGAAGGATATGTGCCAGTGGCCCTTGTGGTCGTGCCATGATCTGGACCGACCTGGGTATGGGTAATTCCACAGCAGAGGGTAACGTCAGTCACATAAATGGATAATATCTTCGTTACTTTTGATACAATTATTACCAGATAAAAATCTTTATCGTTCATTTACAGCAGATTTTTGCGTTTAAATAAGATAAAAATATTGTTAAAGTATTCGTGGAAGAAGAAATATCTCCGTATATGACTGATGCTATATTTTTCATGGAATTACTAATATTATAAGTATTATAATGTAATTTTGAAAAACTGTAAGATATACTGGTTATGCTTATACTATCATACTGATTATGTTTTCTTTTTCTTTTTCTTTTTCTTTTTTTTTTTTTTTTTTTTTTGATACTTCAAAATCAACTATTCATTTTTTGCAACAAAATATTAAAACAAGTAAAATACTGTATTTTTTCTTGTTATAGGAATTATTATTTTCAAAAGAATTTTTATTAATCAAATTTCTCCTCCTTTCCCCTTTAAAAAGGAAAAAAAAAAGAAGAAGAAAAAAAAAAAAAAGATTTATAACAACGTCATTGCAAAATGTCCACTTATATTGCAACATATGTCCAATAACTTTTACTATGATCACGGAGAATTAGATAGAAGGACTTCTGTTTCACGAAAATGTTTTCATCCCGTGACCATAAGATAAAACAAATTCCAAGGCGTGATCAAGCGGAATTTTTCTTATGTTTTATTTTTTTTTCCTGGAACTCACGCTATATTATGAGTCACTTTTCTGCAAAATTACATTTTATTCTCTGATAAGAACAAATATTAAACCGTATTTTTCGTATTTGTTTTAAATGTGTTTTATTTTTAATGGAATTAAATTCATTCATTGCTGACGATTGCATTTTGGTTTACGATTTCCTTAAAATTTCTTATTATTTTTTACTATGAATTTGTTTTGGTATATTGTACGTATTGCGATTTTTGATGGAAAAGAGTTAAATAGCATTAATTTGATACATTTTTATTGCCTAAAATTTCATTAATCATAAGTTCTAATTAAAATTGCAATAGATAGAATTCTACTCCGGGCTTAAGAATCTGTTTTACATTTTTGTTATATCTTTATTTATATAATGTGATAAACAAAATTATATATAACAAAAATCTCTGTTTTATATATTTATGTATATTGTGAAAATAATTTATTTGTAGCATAGATACTAAAAACAATGTATAACTTTAGTACAACTAATTCAAAACATCTTTATTGAAATTATCCATTTAGTTGAAAAATTACTTCTGAGCTTTTGACTCATATTCGTAGAGTCTTCTTCAGAGTTTAAAATACTATTAAAACATTTTCGTCAAAAATATATAAGATAAAAAATATAATCGAAATATAATTTCATAAATATAAAGTTCATTTAAAAAGTGGACCAGTTCATTTAAAAGGCAGTAATCAGTTTAATAAAAAGGTAGATTTCATATGTTTTGTTTTACTATGTCAAAAAGTCCACATTTATAATTCAACACATCTTGGTACTGATATGTATCTTCGAGAATTACCGCTGAGTACTGTGTATGCACATGTTTTATCATTCTAAAAAGATCAACATTTAAAACTTAATACTTGTCTGTAATGACGAATTTCATCAAAAATATATGTTTATTAATAAATATTGTTATAAATATTGTTTAAATATAATTTTTTTATTGTGTTTTGAATTAGTTATACTAAAGTTATACATTGATTTTAGTATCTATGCTACAAAAAAATCATTTTATACAATGTAATCTACCTAAGAATTATTATTGTGAAAATAAGTGGTAAATTTATAGATAATAAAAAATTTTGAATTGAAAAAATATTTGATGGGCAAACTTTAAGAAGTTTTAGCACACATTGAAACAAGACTTTTTAAGGAGTTACATAGGTCACGAGAGCTATAAAAAAAGAATAATAATCATATTTTTTCTACTTTATTTATTTATTTATTTTTTTTTAAATATAATAAAACATTTTTATTCAGAATTTTGAGCAAATGAAAGAGCAACATTTAAATAATATTTTATGGGAATCTTTCATAAAAAAAAAAAAAAAAAAAAAAAAAAAAAATTGGAACCTTTCTCAGTTTTCAGAGATCCTTCAGAAAAGCAGTGGGCACGATTTAGAAACTAATGCACCGATCTTAGTAAAATTTCATACACTTCTTCGAAGAAGAACTGATTAGTGCTTAAAGATTTAAAAGAAAATAAAAAGCAATATTTTAAATTTTTTGAAGAGTTGTTATACAGATCAGTACAATTTTTGGTAACGTTTTACCCCACGTTTTAGACTTATAAAATTAATTGAAAGAAGAAAATAAAATCTGGAGGGACTGTACTCGACTTTCCGAACATTGAGTAATTAACAGTTGTGTAGATAAAGTAAAGAAAGAGGAGTTGTTAAACAAACAAAAGAGAGAAAACCATAATAGAGTGTTTGAGCATTTTTCTCCACATATTACACGACGTTTTATTTAACGCTACTGAACTTTGAGCCCATAGATCATAATGATAAAGAATTTTTCGTTGTGTCCCTGTGAAAAACCTATAAATGCTAGATTCAACAAAATGCTTATAGTTAGTGCAACAGTGATTTATAATATTGGTATAAATTTTCAGCTCAATTGAATAAGGCGTTTAGATGCTATCGCACTTTTAAAAATTTGGTCCCATAGGCTATAATGATAAAGAATTTTCCTTTGTGTCCCTGTAAAAAAACTGTAAGTGCTAAATTCACCAAAATCTATACAGTTGGTGCAACTGTGACCTATAACATGTGTACAAATTTTTTGCTCAGATTAATAAAGCGTTTAGACGCTATCGCACTTTTTAAAATTTGGCCCCATAGGCCATAATGGTAAAGAATTTTTCCTGGTGTCCCTGTAAAAAACTATAAGTGCTAGATTCGCCAAAACCTATAGGGTTCGTACTATGGTGACTTACAATATACGTATCAACTTTCAGCTTATTATAACAAAGCGTTTAGACGCTAGCGGGTTCCCTCTCAGACATACACACACACATACATATATCATCGTAAAAATAGTGAAAACGGACTCAGGGTACCTCGAAACGTATAGAAACATCAAAATCTTCAATTCGGATTTTTGACATGATTACAATACTTTCCTCACTATAGTGTTCGAAAAGTAAAAAAATGTTCAAGCACTAGTCAATTCTATTTTGAAGTGTGTAAAATTACAATAAAATCGGTGCTTTAGTTTTTAAGAAGATGTGTCCGCCGTTTTTATCAAGGTTCTCTTTAAACTAGAACCTACCGGCGAAATTTTCAATAAAAAATTTAAGGATAGTTTATAAAACGTTATCTAAATGTTGCTCTTTTATAAGCTCAAAATTTTGAATAAAATGTTTAGTAATTATATCAACAAGTATATAAAAAAATATGCATTTTTTTAAGACTTCGAAATCCAGGTAACTTTTTAAATAAAATATTTTACAATTGAAAATCAGTATACTATGCTTAATTCCTGAGTAATATTAAAAAAAGAAAAAATATATAAAGATATTTTAACTAAAAATGACAGCTATATCAAATTCAACTGAAAATGTTAAATACTGATATTTATTTTTCAACCACGTAATCGGAAGTATCGTGCAGTGTCTTTTGATTGCTTTTTTGAACTTTTTACATATTTTAAGGTTAATTACCTATAACAACATTTGTTGTGAAACTTTATGAATTCCTTAATTCTTTTTTACATTTACTTTTTTAATAATCACGAATACGGTTTTAAGACAAACTGTCGTCCTAAAACACAACCCTATAATATATATATATATGGGGGGGGGGGGGCAGAAGGAAGTTTATGTACTAATATAAGGAAAAAATATAAAAAAAAAAAATAATAATAATACATTTTTTCCCCCTTGCCATACAATTCAATATTTTCAACTTGCACATCTGACTTAAACTTTTTATCTTTTATAAGTTATTTTCGTAAATTTTAGACTTTCGAGTTATTTTAGAGAAAATAAAAAACCTATTATATTTTGCAAATCTATTTCTAGCAAACTAACACGACCCCAAAACTAAATTAAAGAACTGGTGTAAATCAATATTTAAACTTGAAAACTTTTTAACACACCATAAAAATAAAGAAAGCACTACCGGTTTCAAAAGAACGTGGCCGTTCTTCTTTAGATGCAAAATACGTGCTACTGCATTGGAGGCAAAAGCAAGACTTCAAATAACACAACCCCAAATTTATTTTATAAGTTGGGGGAGAGGGATTACAATTATTTAAAAATTTATGCCTCTTGTGCAGGCTAAAAATGATGAGAAAAAAAAAGTTGCAAAATTTTTATAAGGTTAAGCCATAACTACTGAAATGACCCCGAAGGCACTCCCCCTCAAGCCTAGGAGCCTAGTGTAGTCAATCCGCTTTACTCTCCATAACTCAACCTAACCCGTAACTATTGATCGGTACTCGTTTTGTTTTTCCATTCATCGTACCATTTATCTTCATTCTAGACCAGTGGTTCACATAGGATCACAGAATAGTACATAAGTTGTCTATGCATAGGTTGTAGCAGGGCACATTGGTGCGCCTTAGAAGATTTTTCCGCGTGCCCTTTAGTATCCAGATATAAAAAATACAGTTATTCTAGTGTATCATTACATCCTGGACGTACCGCTTTTTTTTGTTAACCCATCACAATTGCGTCAATTAACAACAGTTTTTCAAACAAAAAGCAGCTATTTTTTTTATTATGTTTTTATTAACTCGGTTTCTTGTTTGTTTGTACAGTACAAATCTTGCAATCGATTTTTGACTAATTTTTCGACTAACTAGACATTTGAAATTTTCAGAATAGCTCAGAACACGGTGACAATGTATTTTTTTAATACTTTTAGGCAATTTTTTTCGAGTCTCCGCTGCCGTCGGTAGCGTTTATATGATTCAACAGAAAGTTTATTTAACTAACTTCCCAACATTTGAAACTTTTAGAATAGCCCAGAACACGATGGCAATGCTTTTTTAAAATACTTTTAGACAATCGTTTCGGGTCATGCATTTTTAAAATATTTTTAGCCAATTGTTTAGGGTGCCCGCTGCCTTCGGTAGCGTTTATATGATTCAACAATCATATAACTTCCCGTCTAGCTAGACATTCGAAACTTTCAGAATAGCTCAGAACATGGTGACAATACATTTTTAAATACATTTATCCAATTGTTTCGGATCCCCGCTCGGTATCGTTTATATGATTCAACAGAAAATTTTAAAACATGGTATATGAAAAGTTCTTTTTATCTTGTAATTATTCTTATTGTAGTATGCTTCTTATCTGTGTATATATTACTTATTTTAAAAGTTTTGGAAGTGAATGTTATAAGAATATTGCAATTTTTTTTTTTAAAGATACATAAAAGAGAGAAAGAAAAAAGACATATTTTTAAATTTCTGAAAGAGAAGCGTTATATTGAACAATACTATTCTGAAGTGTTCAAAAATTAAATGTCAGTCAAAGCCTCTTCGGAAATATAGTAAGAGTTAACGCCATACATGCGTAAATTAAGATTTTCTATTTACACCACATTTATGTAAAACAGTGGGGGGATTTGCCTACTTATTGAAAAGGAAAGAGTGTTTACCTTTAAAATAATTTTAATTAATATAAATTATGAATAAATAAATTAATGTAACATATTTCTCAGAAATTTTAGTATAATGGGCCTACACTAATTTGTAAGATTTTAAATGCGTCCCAACTTCAAATATTAGTTTAAGAAACCAATGTTCTAGACGTTTGGTGTTTTGGGATGTGCTTGATATTACTTACATTGTCACTGAAAAAAATGACTGTGACATTCCAAGCAAAACCACGTAAATTTTATTGAAACTATCTTTACAATATTTTTATTATTGTAAAATCTATTTAAAAAAAAAAAAAAATCTGAAAAATTGATTGTCTAGAAGCAAAAAACCTGTATTTCCGTTAAAATAAATTTTAACCATTATTTTTTTTTTAATAGTCAAAAATACTTATTTTGATGAATAGTCACTTTTTACAGATTTCTCAATCTTATTTAAAACATCATGTATTTATCAGTTATAGAAAAAATACAATTATTATTTATATTATCTCAAAGCAGCGTTGTTGTCAGAAATCAATCGATTGGAATGGTGTAAAATTGATTCCGACGCTGATGATAATATTCTTTCACATTCTTGATAGAGAGCCAACATTTGTAGTTTCTTGCTCATTGTATATCCTGCTTTGAGTGAGGCAGTTTGCGTAATGTATTTGAAATTTCCCCGAACGAAAAATAACATTTTTCAATAAACACTGTTTTTTTTTTTTTTTTTTTTTTTTAATTAAAGGAACTCAGGCTCTTGAATTTTTTACTGTATTGAAAAGTAATGTTCCTCATGTGTTGTGTCGCAATATTGTGCTGCAAGAGTACCTTAGATGTGCCACGTTAATTTTGATTTCAATAAGTTTTGTATTAAAGACAACTTTTTGTCGACTAGTGAAGACATAAAGGACACTACGGTTAGCATAAATTCATAAATCGATTCAGTAACAATAGCGATTTTTTTTTTTTCTATCTATATAAATAAAAAGGGGTTTCTGTGAGTTCAAGTCACTGATCACACAGCTATAAAACTTGGCAGAGGGGTAGCTTGGACCACGTAGATGGACACCGCATTGAGAGTTTTTCGATTTCCGAACATGAAAATTTAAATTATGTTTCAATTGTTTCCGTTGATTTACTTTCAGTTTGAAGTTGGTTGTTTTTAAATAAAGAAATATTTTAAATAAAGAAATTAAATTTTTTTTTCATGTTCGTGAAACTGTCGTATCGAAGCAGTTTAACATTGGTTTTTTGTTTCTGTTAAAATCTATAACATCATTCACTTTATTTATTTAATTTTCTAAATAATTTATTCAAACTCGAACTGTTTTCGGTTAAAGTTTTAGATGTTTAGATGTTATTTAGATGTTTCTTATAGACATCTAAACACATTTTTTTTTTATTATTAAATTATGATACACAGATTATTGTTCTTCAGCTATTTTATTATATTTTTTTACTCGAATAAACTAAAATACGCTCCAAATATAATTTTAAAAATCTCGTTGTGTTGGGAAAAAAAATCTCGTCAAATTTGAAGTATGTAGATGATTTAAAAGGTATTGCTTGAATCGCATAAATATATATGAGTGTTCTAAATAAATAAGTAAATAGATGAAATAAATAAATAAAAATTGTCGCGGCACTTACACTACTTTTTCTTACCTTTCATTACTAGAGATATAATGCAGTATAAGGTGTAAGATATGAGGTACTGTACTTTCAACAACAACAGTTCAAAAAAATATTGAAAACAGTTTTATTTCGCGTACATTTTCATGTTCTGTTACCCCTATTAATACCTCCTCGTTTGAATACTGTAGATAAATTCATAAAATATTTAAATCTGTTATTAAACTGTTATTTTAAACTGTTATTTTAAACTGTTATTTTAAATTTATATAAAATTATTAGAGACTTGTCGCCCACACCATTGTTTTAAAATGTTTCGTCTAAATTTTGACTACGCATAAAAAATATATACAGTTCCCGCCGCTTATTAAAATCACATTCGTTCTGAGCCAAAGTGATTTTATTAAGCGGCTGATTTTTATATCCGGCGAATGCTCCTGCTCTTAAGAAAAAGGTATTACTTCCGTAAGTTTCGAAAGAAACTTCAAAAGGTAACGAATAATATAATTAGTAAACAATATTAATTAATTTTTGGTAGATAATTAACTAATTGTTTCTTCGATATAAGTAAATTAAACGCTCTCTAAGTTCCCGTGCACTTTCGCTAGAGGAAAATCATCATTACTTTACCCAAAGTTCACGCTGTTCTTATAAATTTAAAATCTTTCCGTTAAAACCCCATGAATTATAGTAATTTCAAAATAAGAACTAGAAATTGCCTTCTAATAATTAGGAAAAAAAAAATCATTTTAAATCAAATTTGTATTTTATTACTGCGCTTTGAAAAATACGTTCCTTGAAATTGTTACGGAGATAAGTTGCGGGGCGTGTTTAATTTGTAACTGTGCTGCAAGTATAAAATTTTGAACAATGAGCGATAACGGAGGGTTTGTTGTGCTTTAATTTAAATTTCTATTTTGAAAAAATCACAATCCAAATAAAAAAAAAATTTTAGTGTGCATAAATGATATTTTTGGCTGCTGAGAAGATATTTTTGAGTTTATTAACCGGCGATGCTGATTTTATTAAGCAGCGGCTTTAAAAGTAGTTAGTATTGATTTGATTTCGGTCCTGGCGATTTGATCAGATTAAGCGGCTGATTTTATTAACCAGTGATTTTATTAAGCGGCGGTTACTGTATTTAAATTTAGCACAGAAAAAGAAATGCATAACACAACATGAAATGAACATTGAGCCATTTCTAAATATAGCATTAACACATCAGAATTTTTTTGTGGCTCTCTAAACGAACTTTTAATACCATATTCTACGTGAAATATGTCTGTGCAAATAATAATAATAAATCTGGAGTGACTCCACTCGACTTTCCGAACATTAGGTAACGAACGGTTGTGTAAATAAAGTAAGAGAAGTTGTTAAATAAGAAAAAGTGAAAAGTATAATAGGGGTTTGAGTATTTTCCCCCCATTGTTTAATTTTACGCTATTGCACTCCATATAATTTTAGCCCATAGATCACAATGATATAGAATTTTTCGTTGCGTCCCTGTAAAAATCTATAAGGGCTAGATTCACCAAAATCTGTATAATTCGTGGGACAGTAATCTATAACATGTGTATAAATTTTCAGCTCAATCGAATAAGGCGTTTAAACGCTATCGCTCTTTAAAATGTTTGGGGCCATAGACCATAATGATAAAGAAATTTTCTTTATGTCCCTGTAAAAAAAAAAAAAAAAAAAAAAAAAAAAAAACTATAAGTGATAGATCCACCAAATTCTATACACTTCGTGAGACGGTGATTTATAATATGTGTATGGATTTTTAGCTCTGACGAATAAGGTGTTTAGACTCTATCGTACTTTAAAAAAATTGTCTCCATAGGCCATAATGATAAAGAATTTTTCTTTGTGTCCCTGTAAAAAAAAAAAAAACTATGAGTGCTAGATTCACCAAAAGCAATAGTGTTTGTGCTATAGTGACATACAGAAGACGTACCAAATTTCAGCTTATTTGATCAAAGTGTTTAAGCGCTATCATGTTCTATCTCTCTCTCTCTCACACACACGCATAAATCATCGTAAAAATAGTAAAAATGAACTCAGGGTACCTCAAAACGTATGGAAACATCAAAATCTCAAAGTAAGATTTTTGACATGATTACAATACTTTCCTTACATATGTAGTATGTTCGGAAAATAATATAATCCAATTTCATTGTGTTTAGTGCAGTCTAAAGATGTTAAACTGCATCTAAAAGATATTTCTCTATTGATGTAATGTATTTGAATACTTTTGTATGACCTTATATACGAACCAGTTGTGCGATATCAATAAAAAGTTTCAAGTGGTATTTCCCTTGTGATACAGATTTAGAATACTGAATGTAGAATTCTTGCTAATATTTGTCTTTGTGTTATGTTTATAACTATCTCGGAGACAGGCAAACTCACAGACCAACCCTTAAAAACCTAATTTTCGGATCCAGGGATCTTTAAAACGTGTAAATGAAGCAAAAAATCAATTTCCAAACATTTAATCCCAAAACAATACCTTTTACACCACATATGGGTAAAAAAAATTTAAAACACTATTTCTGCAAAATGATATCTCATTGGTTGTTCAATATTGATAACAAACCTGCATATTTATCTGAATTGTCTTAATAAAATGGAAAAAACGATCTATAACGTTCTTTTTTTAATAATTACTTTTTTGATGTGCGAACGCTACTTATTCGTTAAGTTTCATACAGTTTTGCTTTTTAAAATAAATTCTGCCTGAACATCGTTGCAAACCATTTAAACTTTAAACGAATGCTCATTTAAATAAGCATCAATAGTATAAGCACGACAGTATTTCATTTATTAAAGGTACACTTCATTATATGAATATTTAAATGTGTGTAATATTGTAGAAACTTTTCATCTTTATGTTGCGAAACACCGAAGTGTGATTTTGATTTGGAGGTATCATGATGTACTCGCGCCCATTGATGCTAAGTGCTTTAATTTAAATATCCACGTGTTTAATTATCAAACACTTTTAACGTAATTTTAAAATAAAAGTTTCTCAACAAAAATTTGTAAACACACACATACTCTATAATTATCGATAAGTTATTTTAAATTTTCAAATTACTTTCAAGGTTATTTTCGGAAAAAGACAAGTCTATAAATTTTGAAGTTAAAAATATCGACCTCAATTTATATTATACGTCGAAAATTGAGGTTTGCTTCATCCCCTAGGTAAAAAAGACGAACAGTTACCCAGTTATCGAAGTGTACTACCCACGCAGTGAAACTGAAATATCACCCACGCAAGACATTGAATAAATTGAAAGAATATAAAGAATATATAAATCTTCTTAACAATCGACAAAAAGAATCGATATCGAGCTGCAAAATTGCGCTCAAACAATACTCAAGCGTAAATTCGCATAATTACGAGAAGAATTAAATGTGATTATCATTATTACCACATCATCTAGGGAAAATTATATATATATATATATATATATATATATATCGAAATTTACAATTAACAGTGTTAAATAATATAATGTTAAAAAGTAGAATTTAAAAACTTAGAAGAATTCAAATTTATTATAAAATTTTGAGGAGATTTAAACGCATGAAATATTTTTTAGCAAGTTCTAATGGGAATTGAGATTGATTTAGAATTAATTTTTAGATTAAAAAATTGATATATCCGCCATTCTTATTTTATGTTTCCTTTCCTACCGCAACATCTTTTACAAAATCTAGCAATAGAGGGTGTAGTGATTAAGGACCATTGACTACACAATGATCCTAGACTTGAATGGGGGTATTTCTTAAAAACATCGTAGCTTGTATCACACAAGTTTCAGAGAGTGACACAGAAAATTCCGCATGTCTATGTCCCCTGTGGCAGAAATTTATTATGCTTTCTGCGACAAGCTTCATCAACACCGAAATCTTTCTGCAGGAATAGTTTGTGAAGTTAACATTTATGAATTCAAAATAAATTATTTTTAAATAGTAAACAATATTCAGTATAACGAATGTATTTAAAATTTAACTAGGCACATACCTGCACTATTGCAAGAAAATACTCTTTTTGTTTTGTTTTTTAAGAAAGGTGAAAATAAATCTATTGATCTTAATTGCTTCAGATTTTTTGTTCACAATAGTGTGTATAAAATATTCAATGAATTCAAAACAATAAAATGCAGTAACATATCAAAAATAATCTGCAATTTTTTTAAGGCATTTAAATCATAAAATGTCTAAATTAAACAAATGTTACAAATACTTTTAAAATTTCATTACTTTTTTTATATTATATATATATATTTAAATACGCAAATGTACTTATTTCATAATGTGCAAACCAAACGACATAAAAGATAATACAGAACTCAAAATTAAAATACAACAAATTAAAAGTAAAAATTAATATAGAATAGTGAATATCATAATGAAATATAAATAATTTACAACATTTATAGTTTTTGAGATTATTAGAAAGATGCAAGATAACATTCAAATGCACAAGATTCATTTTTATATTATATACAAATAGCATAAAGATGTGTATTTGAAATCTAAAAAATGTGATCTGACATTAAAGAATTCAGAATGTATAATTATACCATCATTTAAATACATAAAATAAAACAGAATACAAGATCTAAGTAACACAACTATAGACAAAGCATAGTCAAAACATTTTCATAAAGATTGAGGCAAGTGAAACATTTAATTTTTAAGGAAATGTTGAAATGGGAAATATAACAGATTTTATGGATAATGTCTATAATAGAAAATAATGATTACAGATGAATGAAATAAATAGAAATCAATTAAAAGTAATATTTGATATTGATATCTATACGAATAAGTAAATAAAAATAAATAAATAAAAGCATTTGCTGTTTAATTAGTATTTATTCAAAACAACTAGTATTAGATAAAATTCCTTTTGCTTACAATATATATATACATATATATATATTCAACAAAACCTTTGGTTTGACTTTTATTCAAAATAACTATTTAATTTGCAATATTTCAATAATAATAATAAAAAAAACATTTTTTTAAAAATTCAAATGTTTAAAAAATGAAATGAACAAGCTGTAGAAACTAATGGTAAGAGTATTTTCCTAAAATAAATTAATAATTTTTTTAACGATTTCATATGCTTAAACAACAAAATTTAAAGCTAAGAATTTTAATCGCAATTAAAAAAATTAATGACTAGTAAAGAAAAAAATTAGAAAATCTACCAATTTTATAACTTAAGATACCCATTAATATTTATTGCTAAGATCTTTTACTACATATAAAATGCTAAAAATCAATAAAGTATTTTTAAGATTAATTTCTTACTTTTCTATTTTTTGAAGCAAGGTTTGAAGCTTCATTTTTTATTTTGCGTATAACTACAGACGTTACAAATTTCCCCATAGTCTTATTTCTGTATATATTTGTGAAATGTATTGCATAGTTTGAACCAGACATTAAAATTAATGCAGCTTTTAAAAATTTACGCGTATTTACAGTCGGTAACAAAAGTGTCCGAACACTAGCGAAAATTCCTATGTAAAAAAAGTACACTTCATACGGTTTTGTTAAATAAATCCTTGTCGCATCCTGTTCTTAGTCAGTGTAAGAACATGATTCGATAAGCATTTATTTAACAAAACTGTATGAAGTGTACTTTTTTTATATAGGAATTATTTCTAGTGTTCGGACACTTTTATTACCGACTGTACTACCACGCACGTATGCATGCTTCGCATACATTAAAGAAAAAAAATCACTAGATACAACTAATTTGTCGTGCGTAAATCAGAAAACGTATGAAAATCGGTACAGCAGCAATCACGCACTTATTAAAAAAAAAAAAAAAAAAAAAAAAAAAATCACTGGATGCAGCTATTTTGTTAAGCATGAATCTGAAAATGCATGAAATATGAAATTCGGAAAATGGTCACAAAGCCACATTCTTTCGAAAAAACACCTTTTTGCAATACAATAAATACACACGACACGAGGGGCAGGCGCGGCGCGAAAACAAAGTTTGGAGACACGAAAATGAAGTTCCGATGTGAAGGGGTTACCAGTGAAAAATGTCGATACACCGAATCATATCACCGCATCACGAATCGCTAATGCATGGATTCAGGATTGAGGGGATCGTATCTGCAGAAACGAAAATTTGTTCTGCAGAACAGTTTATAAAGTATTCTTTGAGTTTCTTTCTTTCTCTCTCTCTCTCTCTTTTTTTTAACACAATGGCAAAATTTATTTGACTTAAGTAAAATCTTTCTGCAAGAACATTTCTGTTTCTGCGACATTGTCGCCGTGTCGCCGTGTTTCTGGCACGGGGCCTATGTCGACGAAGGCGAGCTGAGTTCAAACACGGCACTTATTATCTACCAGCTGCGAAAGGTGAAACTTTCGGATACTGCTGAGACCGAGTCTAGCGTAATAGTGATTATTGGATAGTTAATTATTTCATTTTCAGAGAAACTGGTATCTTTATTTGTGGAATTTTCGCTTTTGCAATTAACGCATATATCAACAAGAATAGAATTTTAAACTACATTCATATTAACATTTTTTTTTTTTTTTTTTTTTTTTTATACATCGAATTAATTTTTGAATTTTTATTCAAGAGGATATTTCTAGTTATTAATATGAGACTTGAAATAATGAGAGAAGTTTTAGACTTTAAATGCACACACACACACACACAAAAGATAATTATAAGTAATGTTATAACTAAGCCCATACGTACTAGTTGTTCCAGAGCTTGTAGGGCTGGCGTAATACGTAATAACAAAAATTTGGTTAGACTTTCAGGATATCTATTTATAAACTAAAACCAGACTCCCCCCCCCCCCTCTTGAAACTTTTACAGTACTAAAAATAAAATAAAGATTTTTTTTTTTTTTTTACCTGGCCTATATGTGGTAGAGAAAGTATTGTTTTTGGGTGAAATTTTTGAAATTGAGTTTTTGTTGTATTTGCAGTTTGAGGTCTCCTGAACCCGAAAATCAGATTTCTAACTGTTCGTCCGTCTCTCTCACTCACCCTCTCTCTTTCTGTATGTGTGTGTTTATTATACCCAAACTCAGAATTTTAAATATGTATCATATAGGGATGCTACACGAAAATTTTTGTTGAGATCAAGCAAATGATACGTGTACATGGTTATCCAAAATAATTGAAATACATTACGCCTATGGGCGAAATTTTTGGTGGATACAGTTTAATATCTATCGGTTGCACTAAATAAAATGAAATTAACACACTCACATATATATATATATATATTATATATATATATTTATTTATTAAAATTTAAATCTTCTAAAAGTTTAGAATTCGTACTAAGTTTACGTGTTAACATAGCAATTAAAATATATTAAAAAATACTTTCAAAACGCGTTTACAAAGCTTTTCGAAATAACATTATGGCATCATCAGGTAAGCATTTTTTTTACACAAAAATAGAGGAGGCAACATCTTATATATCACAGGATCTTGAAAACGGTTACAGTAAAAAGACAACTTGAACAAAATATGTTGAGTCCATTTGTTACTTGAACATGTAATCAACAACACGTGACGTCGTTCCTGACAAAGTTGTTTCTACTGGAGCCTACACAAAGTAGTCCTAGTGTTTCCTTATTTGATCTCAACTATTAATTACGTGTTCAAGTAACGAATGGACTCGTCATATTTTGTTCAAGTTGTCTTTTTACTGTAACTGTTTTCAAGATCCTGTGATATATAAGATGCCGTCTCCTCTATTTTTGTATTTAAAAAAAAAAAAAAAAAAGGCTTACCTGATGATGCCATAATGTTATGGCGAAAAGCTTAGTAAATGATTTTAATAAATTTTAATATGTGTTTTTAAAGTGTTTTTTAATACACTTTTTATATGCATAAGGATTACGTTTCGTGTAGAATATGGTATGAGAATCATTCATCATTTGTTTACAGGGCTATCCAAAAGATATAGAATATAACACGACTATACTTGCAAATTTCTGGAGGTGCATTTCAGATTGTGTTGTGTGTTATTAACATATGACTCTATTTAAGTACAGAGTGGGGTGTGTGAATAATGCATAAGACATACAGGGCTACGAATAATTAAGCGAAAACATTCTTTTTTGCAGAATGTAACGAGCGGAATTGATTTACTACATTTTACCATGTCCAGGAAAATTGGTCAGGAAAGAAAATTAATTATAATATCAATACGATAAATAAAGTATTTTTTTAAGTTAAATTTTCAGGGATTGTTTTTTATATAAGGCGATGATGTTACCTCTGAGCCACACAAGCGCAATTTATACTGATTTTTAGCACTGCTTAATCCTGCTTTGATACCAATTCTTCGCATGCAAAATAGAAAAACATGTAACTACCGGATAGTTTACATATCCATGGGTTACATATTTTATGACCAAAAAAAAAAAAAAAAAAAAAAAAAAAGATTTTGACAGATTTAAACTTTTATGGTATAAGAAAAAAAAATTAATGTAAATTTTTTTCTGTTTTGACAAAAAAATAAGAAATAAAATAAAATAAAAAATAATAGTAATGATTTTTTTACATTATAATTCTTGAACTTTTGAGTTTTTAACAGATGTTATTTTTGTCTATAATAGTACAGTAGACTCCCGATTATCGGCGGTCGGATTATCCGCGGTCCTCAAGGGCTTGAATTTAAAAGGGACATAAAAAATAGAGAACAAACTTATTACAAAAAATGATCGAAGAGAGTAATGACCTTCAAGGCTTTTGGAGATATTACACGATTCTTGACAGCATTTATAGCATACACACTGCTTGGGAGGCAGTCTACATTGGTAAGGTCTTGGAGAAAAATTTCACCAAATGTGGAAAATACTTTGGTAGAATTTATAGAGGAGGGAGAAATTTCTGCTCATGATTTGGCAAATTTAGCTAAATCTGTTACTGGAGGCGAAAAAGTCAATGAAGGAAACACTGAAGAGTAGATTAATTGTGACGCCAATGATCCAGGTATTGAACACCTTACAGATGAACAAATTGTTTTCCAAGCATTAGACCCAGTTTCAGAAGATAGTGAAGAAGAAGAGGAAGAAAGAGATAAAACTCAGCAGAGGATGAGCCACGACGCAGCCCTAGCACATGCAGATGGACTTATAAAATATCTCGAGGAACAGGACGATTTACCACTTTGTGACAAAATGCTGATAAAGAAACTGCAATCTCAAATTAAGAAAAAGTGTTTTAGTACAAAAAAAAAAAAAAAAAAAGTGTTTGACTGATCATTTTGTTAAAAAATAGAGCAAAACGTAAGTAGAAATTTTTATTAGTATGTTGAATTGTATATGTAAGCCATGCTTAACTGTTAATTAAATAGTATTGCTCAAAAGGCTTTATGTGTTGATTTATATCCCCTTTTTGACCATTTTATGGATTATCCGCTAATTCGATTATCCGCGGTTGTCTATTCCCCGTTCACTGCGGATAATCGGGAGTTTACTCTATCTAAAACAGTAACACAAGTCGCTTTTTGATTTGTGAGTTTTAACGCTACTCACTTCGTTTTATGATTATTTATAGAAACAAGAAATTTAGTAAATATAATAACTCATTGACTAAAAAAAATACTTTTTTTTTTTTTTTTATTTTTTTTTATTTTTTATTTTTTTTTTATCATAATTAGATTTTAGGTTTAAAAATTTTGAAAAATTAAAAATCGAATTTGATTAATTATACGTTCTTCAGTACTTAAAAGCAATTGATTAACATTAGATTTAAAAAAAAAAAAAAAACTTTTATAATATTCAAATGTTTTTTTAAAAAATAATAGAATAAAAATACAAAACTTACAGATATTTCTGTGAGTATTTAAAATGCATTTTTCGTAATTTGAAGATTTATGGAGAAAAAAAGCGTATTCGATTATAAAATTTATCTTTTTGCTTATAATTTGAAGTTTTTAAGGAAAAGAAATGTTTCTTGTTAAAATGTATTCTTTCAGACTGTGAAGCTGTCATGTTTGGTTTCTTTTGACACGGAAAGAAATTCGTATACGGAGAAAATGTTTGAATTAAAAATTTTTCTATGGAAAATTAGCTTTCCAAAGAATTTAATTTGAAGTAGAATGTTTTTTTTTTAATTTTTCAAATTATAACTTATTTATTTTTGTTGAATATAATTTTTTTTTTTCTTCTAGTACAGAAGGGAAGATATGTGTGAATGATTGCTTTTATTTTGGGTGAAAAAAAATGTTTCTAAATTTTTTAGATGAAAAGAAATGTTATTGATTTTTTTTTTTTTTTTTTTTTCGACTGAGTGAAAATAATGCCTGGACCGGGAGTCGAACCCCAGATCTTTGACTTACAAGGTCAAGGCTCTACCAATGAGCTATCCACGCCGACAACCGATGGACATTACTCACTCAGACAACCTTTAGGCAGAAACATCTGGTCTATTATGTAGATAGCTCAACACAAATAAGCCGTAGGTAAAGGAAAACACCATTAAACAATGGGAGGAGGAAATACAATATATTAAAATTACACAATCAACTGATTGGGAAGAAAATCATATTTATTATTGAAATTTATTTTTCCGACTGAGTGAAAATAATGCCTGGACAGGGAGTCGAACCCCAGATCTTTGACTTACAAGGTCAAGGCTCTACCAGTTGAGCTATCCAGTCCGACAACCGGTGGACATTACTCACTCAGACAACCTTTAGGCAGAAACATCTGGTCTATTATGTAGATAGCTCAACAGAAATAAGCCGTAGGTAAAGGAAAACACCATTAAACAATGGGAGAAGGAAATACAATATATTAAAATTACACAATCAACTGATTGGGAAGAAAATCATATTTATTATTGAAATTTATTTTTCCGACTGAGTGAAAATAATGCCTGGACCGGGAGTCGAACCCCAGATCTTTGACTTACAAGGTCAAGGCTCTACCAGTTGAGCTATCCAGTCCGACAACCGGTGGACATTACTCACTCAGACAACCTTTAGGCAGAAACATCTGGTCTATCATGTAGATAGCTCAACAGAAATAAGCCGCAGGTAACTCAGTCGGAAAAATAAATTTCAATAATAAATATGATTTTCTTCCCAATCAGTTGATTGTGTGATTTTAATATATTGAAAAGAAATGTTTCAATTTTCCAATCTTATTACCTCATTCTTCTTATTTTCCTATATAGTATTATTTTGATTAAAATGTTACTTAATATAGAAAAAGAACTACTGAAAATTACTGTTTTTTAAGATTTATCAACTTATATATTTTTTAAAATATAATGTTTATTTAATATTATATTATACGACTCTTGAATCTGAAATATTGTTTCGTTATTTAATTTTGGAGTTTTTAAACATGATTTATAAGTTAATATTAACAAATAAAAATATTCACTGGAACTCCAATAATTTAAATTGTTTGTAGGAAAAGAAAGTAACAGTGAGTTCTGAAAAAATGTGGGAGGAAAAGGCTTCACCCTTTAACTTGGATCAATGCTTTCTATTTGCTTGCTTTATTTTTTGGTAATTTATGATCAAGTTAATCACAATGTTGCCATCGTGATACATGTAAATGGATAAAAATATTTTTTTTTCTAGTAATTGGAAGTTGTATCCGCGTTTGTAATGATCGATAGATGGCGCTCTCTGAACACTGCAGTTGTTAGTAAATATAACAGCCACGTGTAATTATTATTCTTTCTCCGCCATTTCATCATGGAAAGTCGATTGCATAATATGAGGATATGCAGTGGTGTGATAATTTCACCTTAGCCCACCAGAGGGCGAGCATTTCATTACAATCGCGGATTGGATATTTAGATATCTATAAGCAAATAGAATGTATTCCTAGATTTGAGTTCATTTGGCTTTTCTAAATAATAACCCTCATGTTACCTGTTATTATTAACTGTTGCCAAAATATCAGTCACTAATTAAAACATTTTTGAATATTTAAATTAGATCTAAAAAAATTAAAAGAATATTTTAATTGGCACCTATTAATTATTATTATTATTTCTGAACTTGTTTTTTTTTCGAGAAACTCTATCATAATTCTCCAAGTTATGGACGATATTGTTATGGGTATTATAAAATCAACAATTAAAAACAAAACAAAATAAAATAATGATTAAATATATGAAAATGTTTTCTGTATATAGAATAAACTGAAGAAGTAAAAACACACTGTGAATTATTGTCTCTCGTAATTCTTAAAACCATTATCTTTAAATCACTGATAAAATATTAATTTAGCATGCATGTTTACATGATATATTATACAAAATTAGCACTTATATTTTTGCTCTAAATGGTTAGTTTACAGTTACAGCTAACTATGTAAACTTTCTTTTGTATTTTTAAAAACAAATAAATGAATCTCTGTCATTTATTTAAGATTGAAGAGTATGTTTCAAGCCCTTAAACGTGTATTTTATGATTCTAATTTACATATGTGTTGAATCAAGCGTTTTTTATGTTTAAATTCTTTTAAATTCATGAGTAAAATTCTTCACATAATTTGCACGTTTTAAAGTGAAAATCTAAGAAATAAAATTGTAATCGAAGACTGGCAGGTTTCTCCCCTATTATCAATAAAATTAATTAAATACTATAGTGATAAAAAGAAAAAAAAAAAAAAAAAAACCTAGTAACACGTTGACTGCCGAAATTTATATTATGTGGCAGTGAAAGTGTTAAGTAAATGAATATATAGCAATATATAGAGTAAACAAAAAGTGATTCGAAATCCTCTCTTTCTTCAAAAAAATAAAGGCGATTCTTCAAAACTTATCTCGTGGTATGTAAATGGAAAATTTTAAAGGACAAGTGGAGAGTAGTGAATTATAATGATGCGTAACAAAATTTTGTTGATATTAGTGTACATGTTTTTTTTTTTTTTTTTCCTTCCCTCAAAAAATTTGTATGATTAAGACCCCACAACAGTGATGCCAGATGGTCGAAAATTATTTCCCCAAATAGTTCTTCAAATTTCCCCAAATCAGAGATTTGTTTCGAAAAAATCCCCAACTTGATTTCTACTAAAAAGGGAAAATAAAAATTTTTTCAAAAAGAAAATATCAAGCTAATTAAGCTCAGGTTTTTCCCCAAATGAAGGCAATTTTTGAAAAAAAAAATCCCCAAATACAAAAATGCAAGTGTAGAAATCAAAAATCGAACATTGTGAACCGAATACAACTTATTATCATTATTAAGAACAGAAAAATTAATAAATTAGTATAAAATAAACCTATAATCTATTGTATATGTGTAAAATTATAGAGAAATTGTAATATGTAATTTTAATATTTTTAATAAAACTCAAATTTTGCGATATTTCCCTCAAAACTCGAAATATCTTTACACTGACGATAAAAGTCCCTACTTTAGTGAATAATCATGAAAAAATTTGAATCAACAACATAATCCATGAGTAATTCCTTGAAAGTTCTTATAAAATTACCAAAAAGTCCCTATGAATGTAAAATTTATCCTTACATCATGAATAAAGCTATTGAAAGTCCCTAATCGTAGGGATAAATCATTACGTTGCCAACATTTTGAACTCCCCAGATTTGTCCCCCAAATTTTTAGAATTCCCCAAAAAATTCCCCACAAACTTTGGGTCCCCAAAATTGTCCACAGAAGCCTCAAAAATCGCCAAAATGGGGACAAAATCCCCAATCTGGAATCATTGCCCCACAACCTTATAGAAACTTCTATAGTGATATAGCGTTATATATTACAATACGCTTAAAATAAATATTAACGTATATCCTATCAATTACCTTAAACCGAAATCTGTATATTCCAGTGCTTTTAAGTAGTTCCATGTATTGTGTGTATATTGTATATGCAAAATACAGAGCGTTAAATTTCATTTAAAAAATCACAACGTAACTGAAAATGCATATTCAATCATTTCCACTGATAGACAGAATACGTTTAACAGAATACGTTTGTATGACCCTGTACATAATATATATATTCTAGATTTTTGGAGACCTTATTTTGAACTGAACTACGGTAAGATTTATAGAGATAGTTCGGAGATTTTGTTTCGTAAATAAGCAAGACTCTAAATTCGCGTAAAAATATTTTGGCTTAGGATAATATGAATTCGCTTTGAAGGAAGAAATATGTGCTGTGAATCTAAGAAAGGTTTCAATTCAATTATGGTTGCAATTCTCTTACACTTTTAGGAAAAAAGTTTCTAGTAATGAAAATATGGTAGTTGTCATTATTTATCTATTTATAATTCATAAAGCTATTTATATATATATAAAATTCTCTTGTTGTACCAGAAGTCTGTAAACTAATATCTATATTAAAAAATTATTCACGTGTGTAACTATAAATGTGTATATATTATACATATAAATACATATTTGTCAAATTGATAATAATAATAAATAGTGACGCTAAACGTTAAGTTCTTTTAGCAAAGGATGAGATAAATTCATTCTGAAGGCGCATTTAAAGATGTTTACATTTTAAAAATAAAACGTTTGTGGTTACAAATTATTTTTGATTATCTATATATTAATAGGCAAGCATAAAATTTGTAGTCCCTTTTTAACATATTAATTATGGGAGTAGAGGGTTGAAAATGGTATCATTCGAAAGGTATGGTTAGCCGGAAGGTGCGAATACAAATATTATTTTCTTACGATGTCAAGAAGGTATTTAAAAATACATTTATTTTTTATGCATTTTCCCCCATTTTTCCCTTTTATACACGTATTCCTTTACATTAAAAAATACCTAAAAGTAGAAAGTTGTTAAATCTGGCAATTTCATAAAGCTCAAATAAAACCATAGACACAGTAATTTGTATAATGTAGCATCACTATACGCAAGCGAAGTGATGACGTCACTGTCTGTCCATGGAGCCATGAAAAAGATTTTCTATGTTAATCATCCATTGGATTTTTTGTAAAAAATTATTAAAAAATAACGGAAATTATCTGCCGATTTTAATTCCGATATTTGGGTATAGTTATATATAAGTTACTCTCTACATGTGTTTGATTGAGTTATTTTTTCTGTAAAATCGATAAAAGTTTAATTTAAAATCACAAATCTCCAGAAAAAAAAAAAAAAATGGCAAACTTCCAGTTTTGAATGTAAACATAAACATTTAATCTCAAAGGGTGATATTTAAACGATAAATATTCAACTAATATACTAAATAAAAGGAAAATGGATTTGTTACTAACTGTATAAGTAGACGATACGGAAAAAAATTAAGATTTCCGTTTTTTGCTGAATTTTTTTGCTGTTTTGAGCTTTCTTTACGTTTCAATAAACTGAAATTGGCTACTTATTTTTTTAAAAAGTGTCTTTATTCCTAGCATTTGTGGGTTGAAGAAGCAAGTAGAAGATACATAAAAACTTTTGATTTCCGGTTTTCGATGAATTTACACGTTTTGAGATTTCCTTGCATTTTAATTAAGTGAAATTGACTACTTATTTTTATTTTTGAAAAAGTGGATTTATAATTCTTTCCTCTGCATATATAATTAGAAAATATAAGATTCAGAAAAGTTTTAGATTTTCGGTTTTCGATAAGTTTACACGTTTTGAAATTTCCCGAACTCAATTCGACCATTTTTGAAAAATATCTTTTTTTTTTTTTTGTTCAAACACTGTACTTTATGAACCAATCGAATTAATTTAACAGAATTTGATTTTTGGTTGGGCCTTGGTTTGACATGGTACCTATTAGCTTCTGGGCTGTATCACACAACAAGGGGCGTTTTCACGTTGCGATTTTCTCTCATTTCAGGAAAGGCTAACATCTACAGAGAGAAATAGTTATATTAAGTAAAACTCTGCTGATTCAGTTAGAGTGAATATCGGCAAACAATTGCCGCAGCTGTGTTGCAATTGCATTCCGTTTAGGACAAGGCAATAACTTTGCTTTGCCTCGCTTTGCAAAAAAAAAAAAAAAAAAAAGGCCGAGTTTCGACCGCTGGGCGATACTAGTTATAATTAACAGTTAGGAAATTTTTATTCACCGTGATCAACATATTTGTGCATTAAGATCATTTTCACTATATATTATTCGGTCTAAAATATTTATTTTAGATTGCCAGCTGATTAAAATAAAATATAGAAGGCATTTGAATAAAATTCAAATTTGATGCGATATATGAAATGAGATGCAATAAGATTTCAGATTATTGGCTTACTGATGCAATTGTGATTTTCGATAATGTCATTGTAGACTGAAATTTTTGATAAATTTAGTTCTTGTAGAATGTACTTGAATTTGGAAGAATATTTCTAGGAAATATTGGAAAGAAAAAAAAAAAATAAAAGTATTTATAAGAATATTAGTAGTTACAGAAATTAAAATATTAGTACCGGAATCACTTATTTCTTATTAACTGAAATAAACATATTATTAGTAAAAAAAAAAATATTTACTATTGCTAAAGTTTCAGTTTTATACATCGTTTAAAAATAAATAAATGCAAACGTATGTCTTTTTTTTTTTTTTTTTTAATATGACGTTAATACCACAACGTTTTTTTCGCGTTCCTTTTCAATATGTAACATAAATTGCTTTTTAACCATGAGGTCATTTTTCATATATTTTGGAAACGTTAAATAACCTCTAAACATAATTTAATTTACATTTGTATAACGTATTTTCCACCTAAAATTTTTTCTCTCGGAATCCTCTTTAAATCGTAGCTCCCGGTTTAATGAACCTTAATCTGAAAATAAAAATGACCACAAATAAAAATGACCGACACCCCAACTCAACTACAATGTCGAAAAGCAATATAAAATGGTACATTTTACTTAACTTTCTGAAAATTGTTACGATTTAATAGGGAAATACGAATCTCTACTTTCCCAGTAATAATTCACAAATATTCGAGGATAAATATTTAGCACGCCACCAATGGCCGAGAGGATTTGCTCTCGTAGCTGGAAAAAGGTAGCTCTGGCTTCAATCTCAGGTCTCGATCGTCGACCTAACCATTCGGAATTTTCCGTGTTTTTCTCCGAAATGCATGTAAATACGGGCTAGGACCCCTTAGAAAGATCCCCTTTCAGGCCCAGGTCCCTAGTGTAGGCAATTGCCCTTAACCCCAACACCAAATATTCAGATATTCCATGTTTAGCTTATTTATGTATGGTAAATATTTAAAGCATCTATAACGCAGATTAAAAATGTATTTTAAAATATAATTTTAATTGCTATATTTAGCTGAGAATATTTTATTTAAAACGGTTTAATTTAAAATTATAATGTTGTCTTTAGTTTGTGTTATAAATATGAATGGATATTTAAGAATGTTTACAACTAATTACCTCTTTTTTTTTTTTTTTTTTTTTTAACAATTGTTGTTCATCTCCTTAAAAAAAAAAAAAAAAAAAAAAAAGGTTGCCCAAGATTTTTTTTTTTTTTTTTTTTTTTTTTAAACTAGGTCAACTCGATAAAAATTAGAGCATGTTTCTGTGCAGTACTTTGCCCGCTTTATTGTGTTACTTGTTGGCAAGCTCTACAGGGTGGAAAGATTCGTAGAGGTTAAAAAGAAAAAAAAAAAAAAATCCTGACAAGTCTAGATCTTCAAAAAACTTGTGTTGCTATCAGATACTTCAAAGCTTATTTTCTTTATCATAATAGATTACAAATTTGTTTTTAAAATTAATTATACATATGTTTGTTATGTTATTTAATTTTAGTCGAATGTATTTTTTTCTCTTTTTTAAAAGTTCCTATTCAGGTCATGAAATTTCTTTGATGAATCTCTCTGGCTTGATAAAATACGTTTTTTATTTTTTAATTGTTATATATTGTTCGTTAAAAATGATTTTTTATTACTATAATTATGGATATCCCAAATACGTCTTATTTTAACAGTAGCATTTTTTGTTTTTTCTTTTAACGTATTTTAAGTCATGTTTCAAAAAGAAACCCCTGTAGAAGAAAATGTATAACAAGTAAAATATTTGGATTGAATACTTTAATGCATGGAATTTTACATTTAAAAATTTATTTTTACAACCCATTTATTAAATAATAAACTCATTTTTGATATGATTTTAAATATTGATTTTTTTTTTTTTTTTTTTACTGATTCATTTACTTGGGTTTAAAAAATTTCAATACCTATATTTAAAAAATTCAAATACAGCTATACCTAAATTCTTATATTATTTACAAGATTTTAAAATATTATATATAATTTTTACTTTCTTCTATCTTCAATAGAAGAAAGTATTGGATTCGTAAAAATTTTCGATTTCGGGTTTTTGATGGATTTACACGTTTTGAGAGCTGTAGAACACGATTTTACCATTTTTAGAAAATGTCTGTCTGTCTGTCTGTGTGTGTGTGTGACAAAATCTTGTGGCAACTGTATCTCTGGAACTACTGCACAGAATTTCATACAAATTGGTATGTAGTTGCACCTTGACATAAATTAGTGCCTATCAACTTTTGGTAAAAATCGTGTTACAGGTTACGTTGCCATCCCACTTTTTCTAAATTTTTAACAGGGTGATATAGGGCAAAAATTTTCAAAATGGGTATCTTTCGAAAGGTCTCGTCAGTACCTTTAAAACGAATGGTTGAACTATAAATCTGTGATAATTTAAAACAAAGTTATCGATTTTTTTTTTTACTTTTTACGAAAAAAAACTTAGAAAAAAAATCTTTTTTTTTTTTTTTTTCTCTTTCCCCTTAATTTTATCAAACTCCCACGGTTTCTGTGTTCACAAACTTAAACTAATTTTTGCTTTTTTCCCCTAATTTTGTCAAAGTCCTACGGTTTCCGTGTTTTGACAAACTTTAACAAATTTTTGCATTTTTCCCCTAATTTTGTCAAAGTTCTACGGTTTCCGTGTCTTGACAAACTTTAACATGTTTTTGCATTTTCCCCCTAATTTTGTCAAAGTCCCACGGTTTCCGTGTTTTGACAAACTCTAACAAATTTTCACATTTTACCCAAAATTTTGTCAAAGTCCCACTTTTTTTTTTTTTTTTTTTTTTCTCTCCCCTTCATTCTATCAAACTCCTACGGTTTCCGTGTTCTGACAAACTTAAATAAATTTTTGCATTTTTTCCCCAATTTTGTCAAAGTCCCACGGTTTCCGTGTTTTGACAAACTTAGAATAATTTTCACATTTTACCCAAAATTTTGTCAAAGTCCCACTTTTTTTTTTTTTTTTTTTTTTTTAATTATTGTTACTGAGTGAATTTGTATAGGAAAATATAGAAGAAAGTCTCGTGATGGCCACAACATACTAGTTTGATCTGTACTTACGCAGTAAGAGATAGTCGTAATATGTTTTTAATGTCGTTTATGTTTTTATAGAAAGATTTAAATTTTGTGGTACATCGTTATCAGACACCAATTATTTTCCAATAAAGAAAAAGACTTATTAAACGTTTATTGAGTACTTTTCTTTTATTTAAAATGAATTATGGCTGTCATTGAGTGTTAAAATTATATATGGCAACTAGACACATTTTAAGAATTTACTCTAAAATTCTATCCAATTTAATATAATTTATTGCTTAGTTTTTAATTTTAAGAATAATATTTTCAAAATTTTTATTTATTTAGTTTATACTTATAAAATAAAATTACAGCTTAACAGTTCAACAACTAATAACTTTTGTATAAAGTTAGCGAAGGATGTTCAAAATGAACTTGATCTTTTATATGATGAAATGCAGTATATTAACCCGTATATTGGCAAGATATAAGTAATAAATTAGTGTATCAAACATCCAAGGTATTTTATTTTATGTGCAATTCTCTTAGTACAACTTTTTAAAGGATGAACTAAGTATATATAGTTCAAAAAGAGTTTTATGAATATAATGTAAATTGATTGAGTTTTCCATTCTTTCTTATTGTATATGAGGATTTTCATTTGGTTGGTAACTCTTTCATTGTAGTAATTTCTATTTTCCTCTTTTCTCCTTGCATTAAATTTTCTACTCTTGAAATAATAACTTGCTTTAATGTAATTGCAAAAGAAAGATTATTCGTACGAAGCACGTTTTGCCATTTTAACTTTTAATCATGCATTTATTATCATTGCATTACATCTTATATCAGTTTTTAAAGTTTTTTGGATATCTACCGTCGAATTCTAATGGGTTGCCGTAGTACACAGAACACTAATAATTTGATCGGGGGAAAAAAATAGTATTAATGTGTATATAGTTAAAATAAATTAACAAGAATATGTTGAGATTAAATTTGTGTAATAACTATAAGTAGACTTCAGATATATTATTTTTAAGTAATGTTTGTTCATTATTTTAGAATTTATAGATTAGTTTTTGCTTTATTTCACTGTTATTAAATAAAATATTTGATCTACAGCTTTTAAATTTATCTATTACGTCTATTGTAAATTTCAAATTCTACTACGACTGGTGTTATTCTTAGGAATGATTTCTTACAGAAAATGTAATTAAGTACGAAGAAGGAGATTGTTATAATTATTCAAATTTCGTTAGATTTTCATATGTATCGAGATCTATCAGTTTGATTTATACGGATTCGAAACTAAATCAGTGATATTTACTTTTTTCATTACCAATGATTATGAAAATAATAATAATAATAATAATAATATATATTTATATATATATATGTGTGTGTGTGTGTGTATAAATAAAAAGAGTATCTTCTACCCATAAGGTAACGGCACCAGTGCTCGTCACCCCTAAAATGTGCACCAGTAGTCGTCACCCTCTTAAAAGAAGTGTTAAAATAACCGTTTTATATCCTGTATGGATTTTAATCTACCCGCACAAGATTCTCCAAAGCCTTCTGCTTCTTATAACATAAAAAGTTCGATTTCAACTATTGGGGAAGAGTAGGGAGAAGCAAAATAAGGGAAGTATACGTTAAATTACGATTGGATTGAGTCAATGTAAAGCAAATGATTAAGGAAAGAGATATGCATTTCTTGATCTATTTTGTTGTTTGCTGTATTTGACATTGCTCATAAAGCATTGTATATACTGTTTATGAAATGTAGAATACGATTTATGTGCAACTTTTTAAAATTTCACATAATATAAGGGTTTTTAAGGTATGACGACTACTGGTGCATATATATTGCACGTTTTACCAGTGCTCGTCGCCCCTGACGAACACTGGTGTTTTAACATTTTTAATAACTGGATAACTTTTTTACTATATTTTCGTTTAGAATTATGATGGTATAAGTTTTACTTTAATTGGACTATCGGCACCAGTAGTCGTCAGGGGTCGAAAATGTAAACAAATGTATTTTAACCTCAAGAACATGAACTTTATTGCACTTGTAACTTTTGTATAGCTTGTTTAATTAAAGTCAGTCATGGTACCTTTAATTCACTATGACTGACTTTAAACAACCTAAAATTTTCCATTATATGTTGCTGGAAAAATTAAACAATGGCACATAAACATATTTAGTTATAAAGAGCTTTTTCTAGTTTTCTGCTGTATATTTTAGAAAAACAGACGTGATTACTCTATACATCTGTCTAATATATTTTAAATTTTTATGATGTCATGCTTTTGCGAAGATTTATTTAAGTGATGTTTTAAAGTTGCTTCATACTAATTAGTTACAAACTATAAGTACCATTTAAGCACTTTTTTATGCATTTTGTATAAGTTTTTTACTGACCATGATAATTTAATTTTAATTCATAAATATTACGAAAATTATAAAATACAAAGGCTTAATTTCATAAATTAACATGACTGTGAGTCTGTTCAAAATTATGTTAAGGCATTTTTGTTATGTTTAGATGCAGGTGAATAAAAATGTATATAGAAAATATTAAATATTAAAAATATTTCTTAAGCAAGTTTTTTATTTATACATTATATTAATTATGTAAGATAAACAAATAGTTAAAATGTTGATCAAAATTACCCTGTTGATTATTGTACTTAAATAATTAAAATTGTAAGATACAGATTCATATTATTTGATAACATTATAGCTTGATGTGTAGAATAATACTAGCAAGTTTTGCCCCCTTCGCTAGTCTCTATATTTAAATAAAATATGAAAAAATCCATATCAGTATTTATTAAAAAAAAAAAAAAAAAAAAAAAAAAAAAAAAAACCTTTGAAATTAGTGGAAACCGCAGTTAATGCTCCCGCTGTCTTCTGTAATAGCTTTCCGTCCCGCAGTATGATGATTGGCTTCTACTGCCTTCGGCATAGACTTAACCGCTTTTTATCCCCCCCCCCCCTTCCTCATCATCAAATTACATATTGCGTACTTTTAACCAATACCCACGCATCAAAACTCGCCCTTCTGAATTAATTTGGAGTACAGCTAAGGTTAAAAACGTGTTTTTTGTCCGCCTGCGGACGGAGGGGTAATTTTACAAAATCGCCTTATAATGCGTGTTGGGTACCACACAACCAACCAACGCATAACCCCCCCCCCCCCCAAAAAAAAAAAAAAAATGAGCAGAGTTAATCTTGAAAATTTTTTTTTTGCCACTCGCACATAGACGAAAGATTTCCGCAAAATATCCTTATACTAGGAGTTGGATACATATCATGACCAAATCACACATAAAAAATCACTTTTGTATGATAATTTAGAGCAGAGTTATGCATAGAAATATGTTTTTGCTCCCCTTCCTCAAAATTTGGTCTGAAAGAATTACGTAAAATCCCTTTACAATATGTTTGGGTACGCATAATCAATCAACGCATCAAAAAATTGCTTTCCTGATATAATTTGGAGCAGAATTACTCTTGAAAACGTGTTTTTGTATCCACCCCACACTTAATGAAGAAGGAGAAGCGAAAGATTTCGCGAAATTCCTTTATAGTGCGCGTCAGGTATGCATAATAAACCCATACGTTTAAAAAAAATAATTGCAAGTTAAAAAGAACTTTTTATATACCATGATTTTAAATTTTCTGTTCAATCATATAAATGCTATCTAAGGCAACAAGAACCCGAAACAATTGGCTAAAAGTATTTTAAAAATGCATTGTCACTGTGTTCAGAGCAATTCTGAAAATTTTAAAAAGTCTAGCTAGTCGGGAAGATTGATGATCGGGATGAGTATATGATTACTGAATCATATAAACGCAACTGAAGACAGCGAGGACCCGAAACAATTGGCTAAAAGTATTAAATATACATTGTAATCGTATTTTGAGCTATTCTAAATGTTTCAAATGTGTAGCTAGTCGGGAAGTTAGTTAAATAATTTTTTTTATTGAATCATATAAACGCTACCGAAGGCAGCGGGGACCCGAAGCAGTTGGCTAAAAGTATTTTAAAAGTGCATTGCCACCGTGTACAGGGCTATTCTGAAAGTTTCAAATGTCTAGGTAGTCGGGAAGTTAGTTAAAAATCAATTGCAAGATTTGTACTGGACAAACAAACAAGAATACGAGTTAATAAAAACATGGTAAAATCAATCTTACTGCGATAATTTGCAGCAAAGTCACTCTTAAAAACCAGATTATTACCCCCTTCCCTGCTACTTACCCTCTGCTTTAAGTAAAGATATTTTTGAGAACGAATAAAATTTTGAGAACTTTTTTTAAAAGCAAACAATTTTAAAATTATTTCACATATGAATATGTTTCATTCGCAATCTTTTGAATTTTACCGTTTAATGTTTTGTGCTTTAAACCCTAAGAATGGATTTAGGGTACATTTTAAAGTACACTTTATATTTTAGCAAAAATCCTGTGACTAAATAATCCGGAGAAAACTTTAGGAGAATAGTGGTATGAACTAATCGGGTTGTCAGTTCTGCGCGCGTGAAACATTTTATTACATTAAAGGTATTTATGAATGAAAAAATTTAATTGGTCTAGGAAGTCTTAGCATAAAAAAAAAAAATCGACCTTTTGAAAAATATATAAGTTAAAATATACACAATTTTGAACACTTTAATGCCTCATTTATGATTCTACGTAATTTGCTTCTAAAGTTATGAGCAAATTGTAACTGATGTCAATATCGAAGTTCATTGATTTTCTAAAATTTAACGCGTATTTTTCAAAAGTGACCTTTTGTCACTATACACAAGATTTTGAAGAAACTTCACGTATTTATATAAAGTTTTGCACAGACTTTTATATAAAATATATCTATAAACTGAATTAATATTTAATAATACTAATTTCATATAACATTTTTTTTTTTTTTTTTAAACGTATGAATTTTTCGAAAAATTCCAAATTTTTATGTTTTTAAATATTTTTAAATAGTACATTTTTAAGTATCTTTTAAATCCTTAATTTATTTTACGTAAACAAAGTTTTTATAAATATTTTAAGATTACAGAAAATCCAGTATATTAATTTTACGGTAAGGTGTCTTACGGAAAGTTTGCAGGCACTTTTCATAAGAGAAGCCTTAAAGTTTGGAAATACCATGAATTTAGGACTTGACATCAGTTACATTTTCGCTCATAGCTTTTGATCTAGAGTACGTAGTATCATAAATAAAACATCGAAATGTTTAAAATTGTTCATAGTTCCATATATATATATATATTTGAAAAATTCTTTTTTTTTTTTTTTTTTTTTTTAAGGTAGACATATCTCAATTGTTTTAATGATTATAAACTTAAATTGACTTTTTTTTTATTAATTTAAATTGTGTTATTTTAAATATATAAGCGTACATAAATATATGCACATATTCCTTATATTTTTTGCTGTTTGTATTTTTGAAGGAAATTTCTTTCATATACACTCCAGCTCAGAAACTTAACAAAATTTATAAACGGATGATTTAAAAATGTAAATTTTGTTCACTTGATGAAATGTTCTGAAACATTGGAGATAAAAAGAACAGGAGCATTACATTTTTTTTTTTTCAGAATTGAGTTACGACAGTATTTAGGGGTTTGACACAAAATTGTGAAGTTGTGTAAGGGAAAAAAAGTGTTTGCGATCATCCTGTATCACGAAGGTAGTGAAATGCTCTGTAACTGTAGCAAATGCTAAACCTATGCAATTATGTAGCTAAACCTATGCAATTTTTTCGTGCATTTGTGTGAGCACAGCATGTCAGATGAAAAAATAATTGTAGGTATTTTCTAAGAATAAAAAAAAAACATTCAGCATGATTTTTATTTTATAATACACATTTTCCATAAATGACCGCACGCTTTCGATATCAGGCATTTTATCATATATCTAAAAATTATTTGACGAATCATTTTGAAACTTCAAGAGTGTAAAGAACATGCTATTACTCATGTATTTTAGTAAAAAAATTACCCTGAAAATAAAAAGGGGACCAATAAAAAATTAAATCAAAATGAAAATGTTTGCGGTCACCCTGTAAAACGTAATGCTTGAAATTCGACCTAGCTGTAGCATGTGATTACGAGGCTTTTTCTTATTATATGCCTTAAATTTTATGAGGTTACCATATATATTCATGAAGATATAACAGTTATTTAATTGAAAAAAAAAAGTCACTTCTTTAGCTATAAACACACACGGTATTAAACCCAGTGCAGAGCAATTTTTCAGAAATTTGACATACAGTGGTAGACACAGCATATTGAAATCAAAATGCAAAATATCTAATGAAATATGAGCATTTTTACTTAAAAATTTTAAACTGCGCACCTTTAGCGAAATTTCATTTGCATAATTTATTATCCAAATGTGTTGAGCTACTAATATGAAAATCCCAAACTAATATAATGCAAATTCAAAAACTTGTATGCGATACAGACTGTTTTTGAGTTCTTTTCAAATAAAAGCTAAAGTATAAGGGGTTTTACTCAGATTTTTATATTGATTCAATCAATGGTAAAACAAAATTCATTGATTATAAAGCAATATTGGTAAAACCCCCTATCATTTTCCTTACTTTTGTGAAAAACTAAAATTGAGATCATTCGATCACAACATTTTGAATTTACATGAGATTGGATTTGGTTGGAGTTTTCATGTAAGATCTTAATATTATTGGCTATTGCAAAAAAAAAAAAAAAAAAAAAAAAAAAAATTTGTGAAGTTTTTAAAAGCGAACATTTTTTATTTGATGTACTGTTGTTGCACAAATGCATCGAAAAAATGCTACAGTTGCAGAACATTTCCATTTATAGCAAACACCATTTTTTAAATTTAATTTATTGTCGGCCTCTTATTTCTTGTCATTAAACAGTCTTTACTGAAAAACATGCACACGATGTTGTTCTTTATATATCCAAATTTAAGAACATTTCACCCAATGAGAAATTATATATATATATAAGTAAACAGTTCATTTTCAAGTATTACTGAATTTTTGAGCAGAAATGTGGTAGTCACAAGGTAAACTTTTTAAGTAAAAAAAAAAAAAAAAAAAAAAAAAAAAGAAAGAAAGAAAGAAAGAAATAATATTTAATAAAGAAATTTTTTACATTAAATCTGCGCAACAAAATGATGACAAAATTCTATATACTTTCTTTTAATGCCTGTAAATCAACTTTTGTGGTTTTTTGTGTTATATACAGACAAGGAAAACGTCTTTACAGTGTTACAAAGACTGGCTTGCTTTTGTTTTATTACACGATATTCAGTTAGAAGTAGGTATAATTATATTAATTTCAGACATGCTTTATTTTGAAAAATAAATTTTGAGGAAATTCACTATGTTTATTAAGAAATTTAAACAGCAATAAAAAATATGCTCGTATATATGTGTGTGTGTATTAGTCTGGGAATTTCAGACTTGGAATATTCAAATTTCTGTTTTCACAGTTTGAATAATTGTACTGATGTATAAGAGTAACATGTAAGAAAGTTGTTTTGAGATAGTCTGGTGAAATGAAGACTATTTCGAGTTGAAACAAAGCAGTATGGGTAAATAAAATGATTTTTCTAACGGGTTTAGTATTAGTTGAAATACAATTTTATTCTTTAGTATAAGAATATATAATAAAAAACTTTAGTATAAGAACGTTTAAGCAGTAACTTTATCCTGTAATGCAGCATGCCATACACTTAGAAATTTAGAAGAACAAGCATATGATTGGCATTGGGGTGCTGAGTCCACTTTTGTCAATTAGTTTAACTTTCTCTCTCGATTTTACGTTATTATAGTTTATTAATGTATTTTAAACATATTTGAATATTACTTTGTGGATCGATTGATGAATTAATTAGAAAAAAAAAAGTTTGATTACTTCAATTTCGTGCAATATTTTAACTATGTGAAATTTATTTGTAATTTATAGGAAGAATCGAAAACTAGTTAGCATGTAACGTATTAAATTTTTTCATTTGAAATTTTTTAATTTTAAATATTTTTGAGAAATTTTAATGTAATTATTAATTTCAATACATATTATATGCAAAATTTCATTACTCTAAGACAACAGTTAAAAAAAAAAAAAATAGATTTTCAACATTCATCTATCCTTTTAAAACACTCTAAAACATATTTATAGAAAGTGTATAGCATGGCCAGAGATAGACAAATCATAATAATTATTAATTTTTAATAATTATTAATCACAGCTGAAAATGCATATTTACCAATTTCTTGTTATATCCCTTAATGTGTCCGAATATTTTTATGTGACCCTGTAAACCAATCATTTATGTTAATTATACCATATTCAATAGAAAACATTCTTTTGTGCTCATGAAAATACATGTTAATCTCATTATGTGTTCTGTTGCATAAAAGTATGAAAACATACTTTTATAGAAATACCTCTCACAAAACATAATGTACTCGAAAATTCTTGGTTGTTCTTGTACAAAAACCAGTCATAATATTCATACTTTTTTCATTTGGAAGCACGCCATGGGGAACTTAATGACCTATACTATGTTCGAGGCATTCTAAGAATATTTAAGAAAGATTGAGTGCAAACAGACCGAGCAGACAGAGAGGAAAATCAAAGATGTAAACACTTTTTATTTTTATTGACAATACTAAGAAATAAAGTAAATAAAATTATTTTGAAACCTTTTAAATTTTTAATTACTGACATTTTTATATATTTTTATATATTTTTGTACTATTTTTTTTAAGTTAAGAAAAATGAATGCAATAAATGAAAAGTTTAGCGCGAACTAATTATTCACAATTATTCAGAAAAAAAAAAAAAAAATAAATCTGGTAAATATTAATATAATTCTGACACTTAAATACTTCATGAAGTTTGCATGTGTATTTAATTTAGGTAATTATTATTTAATTTAATCTAAATATCTGATAGCTGTTTAGAAGAAATGATGATATATTTTGGAGTGAAAAGGATATTATAATTATATCACTTCTAATAAGATATCTCTAAATGAAAATTCGAGAATTTAATCATAAAGTTTTTTCATTAAATTTTTCTTTACGCCATGATTCTATTGTCGATTTTGTGCTGTTAAACTCCCCAGAAGAGAAATATGTAGTCATTTTAAGGGAATATGTCATTGTTTTCAACTGAAAATTTCAAACTGTTCTTCTCTTAGCTTGTTTATTTATATATGTGTAAGTGAATAGTTTGTCTATCTGAATTTAACTGTATTTGGAAAGAGGATAAAAACTATTTAATAAATTTAAAAAAAAAAAAAAAAAAAATCAATCATTTCGAAAAAAGAACTTTGAGTAAACATTTTCAGTAAAAGTATTTCTAAAGATATTTCTAACATGTTATATATTATGTTGATTAAACATATTTTTAAACATATTTCTGGTAAATTTTGTTTCATATATGGAGCTTCTCCTTTTGTTTTTCTACAATATACAAGTATATATACAGAGGCTGTTCGTACATTTTTTAGACGATTTTGATGGAGTGTACTGAAGCAATTTCACTCATATTTCGTGCTTTATTTGTTCAGTTTGATAGCCCTTGTTCTTAACTAACTTTCTACATCATAATTTCTATGATAATAATGCTTTTTATAATATCGGAAGAGGTATATTTTTCTACTCCTCTTGAACAGCTTTCCAGAGTCCACAAAGCGTTGTAGGTCGGTCTTTGGATAATGTTGATTTTAAGAGTCGAAAAACACAAAAATCCAACAGTGATACATCAGAAGATTTATCAGGAATGTCAGTGAAGGGTATGGTTTTAATTCCCGTTTTTTGTTCCATTTTTTTTCTAGAAAAGCAATTGCGGATTGCGATGTGTGGCTGCTTGTTTTGTCTTGATGCAGTTCAACGGATTGATAGCATTGTGGATAAAGATCTGGATTTTCATTTTTAAAAATTGGAATTAAAATATGTTCTTGAGAGTATTTAGAGTTGATTTCGACATTTTTGTCACATTTTTTTTTTGCTTTTATCTTGCGCTTGTATGAAAAAACCAGTGGCAATCATAAATCCTTTAGAAAAAACTCTCTTTTGATGCTTTGAGCCATGTAGCAATTTTTTTTCTCCACTTTTGTGATAATAAATTGATCTTTTTTTATTGCAACCACTTAAATAGACCCAAGATTCATCTGTTGTTGCAACATTTTTCCATTTTTCTCCTGATAAATGCTTTTCATAAAGATTTCACTAAAAACTATCTTTGGAAAGAGTGGAATCCTATCCTTCCATCCACTGCCATTTTAAAAGCGCATTTTTGCATCTAAACAAAAGTTATAAATATGAGAAGATAAATAAAACTTCCAAAAATATAACTGTTGTGAAAATAAAATTCTCCATGCAAACGATTTTTTCTTACTGCGAAATAAAATCGTCTAAAAAATGTGCGAACAGCCTGTATATAACGTATCATTTATAATATGTTTATAAGGTGATGCAATGAAGAGCGAAGTTTTTAGAAAAGCACCAAAATATTGCCATAAAGATATAAACTAAATTCATTGATTATATCTTTGTTTGTAAAATGTATCATGATCCATTTATACTTAAAAAATGTAAAATGTGACAAATATATAAATAAATCGAAATAATATTTAGTTATAGTATGTTGTTGAGAAAATTAATACAATTTTCTCTAGAGCAATTTATATGAGATTTAATACAGAATTTTATTGAAAATAAAAAAAGCTTCCTTGAAAATAGTAGAAAAATCTAGTTTCGTATGTTTGAAAATTTGCAAAATAAATAAATAAATAAATGTGATATTTCTCATGCAAAAATATCTATTTTTCTATCTATATATCTCGCAAAAGTGTTTCATTTCACTTTTATTCCAAACTTTTATTGTAGGTTTTGGCAATTTTCCATAAACGTACTCGAGTTATGTGCAAAAGATGACGCTTCAAATGCTGCAGGATTAAATTTGAAAATAATGTTGTTATACACATTTGAATTTATCGACAGTATATGTTAATGTTAAATTTTCAATCGAATGTTTGTAAAACGTAGTAAATATTATTTGATAAGGTGCATTTGATTGAATTTAAATAGGATTTCGTAGATTTGTTTTTCATTAAATGTATGGAAGTCTTTTGTTTTAAAGAATCATTATTATTAGGACTGAGGGCATATTAGTCTCAAACTGGGATTTTTGCGTTGTCGTTTTCGATAGTTGGACATTTATCGAAATCTAAAATTTATCGAAAATATAATTGAATAATTTGAAAGCGATGTTATAATTGGGAAGAAAAAAAAAAAAAAAAAACTAATAGTCCTCCGTCCTAAACTAAATTCTGCTTTTGCCAGAATTTCATCAAAATCTTTTTATTATTATTATTATTATTGAAAGAAAAAGAAAAGAAAATTAATAATAATCAGTATCGTTACAAGCGATATCGAAAAAGTTTTTTTTAAATAATTTTGAATAAGGAAATAAAAAGTGCGCGTGAAATAATATGAAATAAAAATAAGTAAAAAAAATGAATTTAATGATTTAATGTTTTTGTTTTTCGGGGGCTGCTCATGCATATAAAAAATGCGTATTAAAACGAGTCGAAGAAGGAAGCGAAATAAGTATTGAGTTATATTACGATAAATACGATAGATAATATGATACAATATATTAGACATATCGTCCAGGGTTAGTAGGCATTTTCGTTAAAAGAAATAGTTTGTTCGTTCGGTGCAACTTGCACATTAGTCCCGTGAGGTACAACTTTCACATTAGTCCCTTGAGGTACAACTTTCACTTTAGTCCCGTCAGGTACAACTTGCACATTAGTCCCCTTTAATTTCCTTTAAATTTTTTTAATTATTTTATTTATTTATTTATTTATTTATTTATTTTTTTTTTTTTTTTGAAAGAAAATAATAATCAGTATTGAAAAAGTTTTAGACAAAAATACATAATTTTTTTTATTACTTTCTTCTATATTCAATACAAGAAAGTAGTAGATTCGTAAAAATTTTCGCCTTCCTGTTTTCGATGGATTTACTTGTTTTGAGAGGTCCAGAACTCCATTTGACCATTTAAAAAAAATCTCTGTCTATATGTGTTTGTGACAAAAAATTTGTGGCGACTTTATATCAGGAATCAGTGCATAGAATTATAAATTTATATGCAAAATGCTACTTGACATAAATTAGCGGCTATGCTTTTGATGCCAATCGCACAGCAGGTGGCGCTGCTATACATCAATTTCAGCAATTTCAGGAAAGGCTATATCTCAGGAACTACTGCACAGAATTGCATATAAATTTATATGTAGGTGCACCTTGACATAAATTAGTTTATGCCAACATTTTTTGCTAGTCTCTCAACAGGTGGCTCTGCTATACAGCGATTTGCGCAATTTAAGGGAATGCTATATGCTAGGCTCTATTGCATATAATTGAACAAAACTTGATATATTTAAAGGCCATTTTGAGGCATTATACCGATTTAATTGGGTGCACGATAGGTGGAGCTGCATTGTTACAATTGTCCCCAAAAAAGAGGTACGATGTTATCTGTTGGATGTTATATCGCTGAGGTGAAAATCATCTGCATTCATAATGGATGAAAAAAATAATAAATAATTTGTACTACTTGAATTTGTATAGGAAAATATAGATGAAAGTTTTGTGATGGTACAAAATACTAGTTTTTATTTGAAAAACGGAAGGGGGACTTTTGCAAAGAAAGTGCTAGTTTTAAATAAGTTCTAACAATGATATAAGAAAATTCGTTTTTATTGCATTGCATCGACCGCCAAAAGATGAATTACTAGAAACCAAGTCCTCAAATTATATAAATACTTTTTTTTTTTTTTTAAATAAATGACGGCTAAATTTCCCACGTGTGATTTTTTTTAGTTTATTTATTTATTTATTTATTTATTTGGAATGCTCCCACCTTTTTGGAGTGATTGCTACATATTTTAAAACTAGATGATAAACTATAATAATCTTGATTTAAAAATATTATGTAAATATTTTTAATCTGTTGTGTAAATATTTCTTTCTTTTTTTTTTTTTTTTTTTTTTCAATGAAAATTTTGAGGTAGATTTATCTGTATCTTTGATTGTAAAATCATTAATTTTCCATGTACTGAAATTTAATAATTTATAATTTATATTAAGATGTGTACAAAATGTTTAACACTATAGTGATATTAAATTGAACATTTTAAGATCTGGATTTTCACCACTTTCTCAACTTTTAAAAGAACTTAAGATATTTATCAATATTTTCTGAGTAAAAAAAAAAAAAAAAAAAATATGATTTTTAAAATAAATTATTGTAAAAAATAATTTAAACAAGCATACAAACATAGAAAAATATTTTGAAAAATTTTAAATTTACTTTGAAATATTTCCGTTTTTACTTTTTTCCTTTCTTTTCTTTCTTTCTTTTCTTTTCTTTCTTTTTTTTCTTTTCCTTTTTTGTTATTTCTTTGTTCATTTTTTATTAGGATATAATAATAATTATTATTTTTTAAGTTTTAATAAAGCCTTTAACTTTTCCAGTTTTCTTTTCTTTTTTAAATTAAAATTTCTTTAAAATAATTCCCAACCATACTATTCCAGTTTTACAGTAAATAAATAAATTAATTAAATAATAAATTAATAAAGTTAAGGAATATAATAAAATAAAGGAATCATATACATTTCCGCATTAAAAATTTTCACCATGAATCGAAATTTAAAAATTATTATGAACTGTAAAGTAATATATATTGAAAAACATAATATGCACATTCCTTTTATAATAAATTTAATTCATTTTAAACTGTAAGTTTTATAAAGGAAATCTTTACAAGAACTTCAGGTGGTGGTGTCATTTATAATATTTTTTTTTCGCAATCATGTAATCAGCTACAAACGTGAATATCAGCATGTAATCGTGAATATCAACAATTTGTATAGTGCAGATACTCTGCGTTAATCGATATATTTTTTCATTATTTATTTATTTATTTATTATTATTATTTTTTTTAAAGGATACTGTCCATGTTTGCGTGTCTGAAAAATAGCATACATGCTATTTTAATCAAATGTAGGTTTTATTTTATTTTATTTTATTTTTTATTTTATTTTTGTTCTTTTAATGCTAATTACATAAATGTAGTTTCTATTTCACCACAATTAGGATGTTTTAATCGTATCGTAGTGACAAAGCTGTAATTTATTTTTTAAGTTTTAACGATAAAAGCTCTTTTTAGTAGTTGCACTGATTTCCACATTTATTCTGATTGTCAGGAAAGTCTCTGTAAAATTTAGTAAAAGTATATTTTCTATACTTGCGTGTCTGAAACATCGTATTTATTCTTTTTAATTAAATACAGATTTTATTTATTTTTATTTATTTTTTATACTGATAACATAAAAATTGCTTCTATTTACGCACATTCGCAGTGTTCCTAAAATTTTACACACATTTTATTATATTGTCACTAACATCTCAGAAAAGACATTTTTAAAATAATTTTATAGCATTAAAACCTTTAAGAAGAATTTTCTTTTGAAATTAGTGGTGTAAGTAAAATAAATGCATGTAAAACTTTAGGAACATTGCGAGCTCGGCGCAAATTAATACATACATATATATATATATATATATATATATATATATATATATATATTAAACTGTATTTTAGTAATAAAAAAATAGCTGTAATTACATTTTTATGTTTTAAGGACAAAAGCTCTTTTTAGTAATTACGCTAGTTATTCTGATTGTCAGAAGAGTCTATGTAAAATTTAGTAAAAGTATATTGTCTATACTTGCGTGTCTGAAACATCGTATTTATTCTTTTTAATTAAATGCATTTTTTTTTTTTTTTTTTAATACTGATAACATAAAAATTGCTTCTATTTACGCACATTCGCAGGGTTCCTAAAATTTTACACACATTTTATTATATTGTCACTAATATCTCAGAAAAGGCATTTTTAAAATAATATCATAGCATTAAAACCTTTAAGAAAAATTTATTTTTGAAATTAGTGGTGCCAATAAAATAAAATGCATGTAAAATTTTAGGAACATGTCGAGCCCTGCGCACATTAAGATCCCCCCTCCCCTGTATTATAGTAATAATAATAATAATAATAATACCAAAACTAAAAGCAAAACTGGTGTACAATAGATATGTAGACAATAAGACTTCTTCACACACCATAAATTTTAATCCAGCACAACCGGTTTCGAAAGGACGTAGCCTTCCTTCATCAGGTGCAAAAAAACACGTGCTACTGCCTTGGAGGCAAAAGCAAGACTGAAAGCAGGGCAAAATCCAGAGGGGGAGGAGCAACACAAACAACCAATAGGAAGCATCATGCAGGACCAATCAGAGAGGAACACACATGCACACACAAAAACAAAAGGAGGGAGGGAAGGAAAAAACAATTAATTTTGTTTATATTTATTTATATATTTTATTTATATATATATATATATATATATATATATATATTTTTTTTTTTAATGATTTATTTATTTATTAAATTAATATTATACTAATAAGTAAATTTAATAAAATTAATTAATTTATTATTATTATTATTTTATTTATTTATTTAGAATTATTAAGTTATAAACCTAATGGAGGAAATTATTTAATTGAATTAAACAAATTTTTCCAAGCTGTAGACAGCAAAGTGGAATCACATTTTTCATTGACAATTTTATCACGATTAAGGTAAATAGCTAAATTTTCCAAAAAATCCAGTTCAGAAATGCGTTTGGCATGAAAGATAATTTTGGCACTCTTAAAATTAAAACTATGATCAAATTCCCAACTGTGCTTCGCAATAGAAGATTTAGAAATTTCTTGATTAACAACATACCGAGAATGTTCACGTAAACGGCATTCAAGATTTCTTTTTGTTTGACCGATATAAGATAAATCGCAATTATTACAAGGGACATTATAGATACCCCACTTATGAAGCTCGGGAACAGGGGATTTAGTTGAAGGGAATTGGAATTTATTGACAGGTTTAAAAATAACGCGAAAATTGAAACGCTTCAAAACTTTGGCTAATTTAAAACATAAGGGGGGATAAAAAGGCAAGACAACAAGATTATCAGGTTTAATTTTATCATCAATGGAAAGAGTAGAATTATAAGTTGGCCTACTGAACTTTTTGATAGCTTTATCAATTATAGAGGGTCTGAAACCCCTTTTAATAGCAACGGACTTTAAATAATTGAGTTCTTCTTTAAGAGAAGAAGTATCAGAACAAATTTTAAGGGCACGATACACGTAAGTGTAAAAGGTGCCAATTTTTTGTTTAGCCGGATGATTAGAGAGAGCATGGGGAGGGTTAGAAACGGAGAAAGGTTTCCTGTACACAGAGGTTTTAAAAGAGGAATCGCACCTAGTAACTAAAACATCAAGAAAGGGAAGTTGATTACAATTTTCTAACTCAAAGGTAAACTGAATATGGGTATCAATAGCATTAGCAATATTAAGAATGGCAGAAACATCGAACGGATTTTCAACAAGAATGAACGTGTCGTCTACGTAACGTAACCAGCATTTTAAATTTAACATCTTTAATAATTTTTCCTCGAAATAATGCATATAGATATCGGCAAGAATAGGAGATAAAGGATTACCCATACTTAAACCATCACACTGTTTATAAAATTTGTTATTAAATTCAAAAGTAGTTTGGGAAACACAGAGTTTAGTTAGATTAACAAATTCTTTGATTTCAATGTCAGAATAATGAAATTCGCGTAGCCTTTTTTCGTTGTTTAGAAAAAAGGCTACGCGAATGTTTTAGTTACTAGGTGCGATTCCTCTTTTAAAACCTCTGTGTACAGGAAACCTTTCTCCGTTTCTAACCCTCCCCATGCTCTCTCTAATCATCCGGCTAAACAAAAAATTGGCACCTTTTACACTTACGTGTATCGTGCCCTTAAAATTTGTTCTGATACTTCTTCTCTTAAAGAAGAACTCAATTATTTAAAGTCCGTTGCTATTAAAAGGGGTTTCAGACCCTCTATAATTGATAAAGCTATCAAAAAGTTCAGTAGGCCAACTTATAATTCTACTCTTTCCATTGATGATAAAATTAAACCTGATAATCTTGTTGTCTTGCCTTTTTATCCCCCCTTATGTTTTAAATTAGCCAAAGTTTTGAAGCGTTTCAATTTTCGCGTTATTTTTAAACCTGTCAATAAATTCCAATTCCCTTCAACTAAATCCCCTGTTCCCGAGCTTCATAAGTGGGGTAATCTATAATGTCCCTTGTAATAATTGCGATTTATCTTATATCGGTCAAACAAAAAGAAATCTTGAATGCCGTTTACGTGAACATTCTCGGTATGTTGTTAATCAAGAAATTTCTAAATCTTCTATTGCGAAGCACAGTTGGGAATTTGATCATAGTTTTAATTTTAAGAGTGCCAAAATTATCTTTCATGCCAAACGCATTTCTGAACTGGATTTTTTGGAAAATTTAGCTATTTACCTTAATCGTGATAAAATTGTCAATGAAAAATGTGATTCCACTTTGCTGTCTACAGCTTGGAAAAATTTGTTTAATTCAATTAAATAATTTCCTCCATTAGGTTTATAACTTAATAATTCTAAATAAATAAATAAAATAATAATAATAATAAATTAATTAATTTTATTAAATTTACTTATTAGTATAATATTAATTTAATAAATAAATAAATCATTAAAAAAAAAAAAATATATATATATATATATATATATATAAAAATAAAATATATAAATAAATATAAACAAAATTAATTGTTTTTTCCTTCCCTCCCTCCTTTTGTTTTTGTGTGTGCATGTGTGTTCCTCTCTGATTGGTCCTGCATGATGCTTCCTATTGGTTGTTTGTGTTGCTCCTCCCCCTCTGGATTTTGCCCTGCTTTCAGTCTTGCTTTTGCCTCCAAGGCAGTAGCACGTGTTTTTTTGCACCTGATGAAGGAAGGCTACGTCCTTTCGAAACCGGTTGTGCTGGATTAAAATTTATGGTGTGTGAAGAAGTCTTATTGTCTACATAATAATAATAATAATAAATAGCTGTAGTTATATTTTTATGTTTAAGGACAAAAGTTCTCTTTAGCAATTACACTAATTCTTACAGTTATTCTGATTGTCAGAAGTGTCCATGTAAAATTTAGTGGAAATATATTGTCTATATTTGCGTGTCTGAAACATCGTACTTATTCTTTTTAATTAAATGCAGATTTTTTTGTTTATTTATCCTTTTAATACTGATAACATAAAAATTGCTTCTATTATGCACATTCGCAGTGTTCCTAAAATTTTACACACATTTTATTATATTTTTACTAATATCTCAAAAAAGGCATTTTTAAAATAGTATTATAGCATTAAAACCTTTAAGAAAAATTTCTTTTTGAAATTAGTAGTGTCAATAAAATAAAATGCATATAAAATTTTAGAAACATTGCGAGCCCAGCGCACATTATGATTTTTTTAAAAAGTGTATTAGGGTAACTGCATCAGTGATTGACACTTTTAGAGCAATCTCTGATATTTTTAATGTTCTAGTCATCAGAAAATATTTTTAGAAATCTGAAGTTAGTACATATGGTATGAAAGACATTCAGAACCACATGTGTTAAACTATATACATTTGATAACAAATATCTTTTTTTTATGAATTTTTATTTGACACCCACCCAATGTTCCAGTAATTGACACTGCCAGTTTTTAATTTTATCAGTAATTGGCACAGTATGTTCCAGTGTTTGACACTGCTAGTTATTCCTTTTACCAGTTAGCAGCACACTATGCTCCAGTGTTTGACATAAAATGTTAAAATTCTTATATGTAAAATATATGATTTTATTATTTTTCTTATTTATTAATTTTTTCGGGATAGATGTCAATTACTGGAGCATGCCAATCACTGGAGCACCTATCCTATAGTAATAATAATAAAAAATAGCTGTAATTAGATTTTTGTGTTTTAAGAACAAAAGTTTTTTTAGCAATTACACTATTGTTTACGGTTATTCTTATTGTCAGAAGTGTCTAAGCAAAATTTAGTTATTTTAAATAAATAGCATACTTAAGTTAGTTAAATCTTATAATGCACTATTCTTTTAACTTCTATTTTTTATGAATAGTATTTTGGTACCACGTTGAAAAAAATAACAATAATAAAGTAGGCTGAAGTAACTGTGTTGAATATGGGTTTAATTTTTGTCTTTTTACCACAATTAATTATAACGCTATTATCATATGTCCCTGTATAGTTATAAATGTAAGTTATAAACGTAAGGCGATTAAATCTGAGTTCTTTATTTTATTCTTTTAACTCCTTTCGCTCAATTTATTCCGGGTTTGAATGAAAAGAAAAAAAAGTCAAAAATTTTAATGCTTATTTTTATAGATATTTATGTAAAATTACCTTTAAAGTTGACTTTCTGCATTTCGCCTGCCCGCGCTGAGTTTGGAATAAGCGAGCAAGGGATTAAATAATATTGTTATGATTTCATTTGCTAATGCATTTTATGATTATGATTTGGCAATCATTAAGTATAGTTGTAAAGAGCGGATAATATTTAAAATATAATATATATGATTTATTAAGTTTACACGATAAATTGATTTATTATGAATAATTATTCTAAAATGTGATATATGATTGATTTAGTTTAAAGGAATTTGGTTTGTAACTATCAATAATTATAAAATAATAATTTATTTTATCCTAATAATATAAAAACTTTCATTTTACCTTTTACTTTGTTATCCCATGATCTTGTGACATTAGGGGCAAAGTTGGCCACCCGACAAACTAATTTAACCCGCTCCACCAGCCTTAAGCCGTGATGACCTCTGCTCCTCCTTCTTATTGTCATTTCTTTTTTAATTCTTTGATTTTTGCCCCTGTTTCACATAGTTTTCAGTTCTTATACCAAATGTATGTATTCATTTCTTATATTAAATATGTATATATAAAGAAGCTAGTAAGTTAATAGGAGCCAACTTTTAAAAGAATAGCAAGATGCTAAAACGAAAATGATGTATGCTAAAATATAATGACTCTTATTGAGAAGAATTTTGGTTTTTTTATTATTTTATTTTATTATATAAATATTTTTTTTTAACTTTCGTATAAATACAGTTGGCCTTTTGAAGATTTTAGAGTTTAGAAAATAAAATTTTTGGAATTATTAAAAAAAAGATCCGTTGTTTTTCAGAGATTATTTAAGAAAATAAAGTTTTTATGAGGGTTTGGTTGCGATGTTAATTTAAAGGAAAGCATTGCTAATTTAGATATTAAATTTCTTGTAAGAACTGTAGATAAGACTGGTAGTAATATTACCATCTTTTGTAAAGTTCTATATAAAAAGTTAATTAGAAGGGAATATTCTGGCAATTGCTCTTAAAAACTAACCGACACTCCCTCCTCAATTAGAAAGAGAACTTTAGCATTTGATAAAAAGCTTAATTTAAGTAGAAATAGATTTAGCTTTGCGTTTTCATTCATTACTGCCCCCCCCCCCCCCCCAAAAAAAAAAAAAAAAAAAAAAAAATATTAAAATTTGATTTGTTATATCTGGTACTTTAAGTTATAACTATAAAGCTGATAAATATTTTTTAATTTACTTAACTCTATTTTAAAGGTCTTGGAATTTAAAAGCATTCGTCATATTATTTAAAAAAAAAAAAAAAAAAAAAAAAAAAATAACTATAAAGTTTTAAATTATTCTTGTGATAATTCAAAGGGCATTTTAGCCGTTAATACCTTCGATTTCGAGAATTTATTTGGAACCAAGAATAAATTCTTGAGATTTTTTAAAATACTTATGGGGAAATTGTGCATATACTTTATTAGAAAAAATAAATTCTGGATTGACTTAATAAAATTTTGTATCTTTGAAAATATGTATGATAGTGCAGATTACTTCTTACAAATTAAAGAGATCCGATGGTCACTAGTTTTAAGTGCCTTTACAAATCTGTTTTTATATTTTTATGAAAGAAATTTTGGCGACATTTTTTAGATATATTAATGACTTCGTAGTTATAAACTGTGAAGATTTTGAAAAAATATCCAAGTGAAGTTTACCCATCTCATTTGATTTTAAACCGTACCGATTTTAGCTGCGATGTTTTCTCGTATTAGTTACAAAATGTTTAAAAGTACGTTTATGGAAATTAAAAATATAAATATTATTTGCAACAATAAATAAAATCTGCATATTGCTCTCAGAAATATCAAAAAGCGTTTAATTACTAACCGTTACCTGCCTTCTGTGCTGCGAAAGTTTTTCAGTTTGGAAGATTATACTTTCGACAAGTTTCGTTTTTCTTACGATCGGGCAAGATTAAAGTGCTTTTAAGTCGCCCTATCAGCAGAAAAAAAAAGGGGGGGGGGAGGCCACTCTTTTTAGAGGGAGGTTTTTTTATTGCTATTTTATCGTTTTTCTAAGCTTTACTGGAATTTCAATGTACTATCTATTTATGAATTTTTGTATATAGATTTAAATTTTACAATATACAGGAATTTTAAATATCCTGTGGATTCGATTACTGTTAGCATTTTGTGCTTTCTTTTACGAGAAATTGGAGGCTAGGGATGTTTTTTAGGTATAAATAATCCTTTCTGAGACTTCACATGACTTTTTTCCTACACGAGGAAACTTCCTTCGTGATTTCGTTTACTTTTTAATTATATAACATAAAGATATGTATTAAATTATCTCTACTTTTTTATGTATGTTATACAATTTAATATATTGCACTGCTGTTCAAAAAAAAAAAAAAAAAAAAAAAAAAACGCTGAAAAAAAGTAAAAGTCTTTAGGCCTTTTTATTTCTCATTCAGAGAATAATTTTAATTTTGTTTGTTGCGGGAAAAAGTAATAATAATAATTGTGTATTGATTCTGAATATGCTGCAGTATGGTAAATTTATTTTATATGTTGAAAATTCTAGTGTGATTCCTCTCAACTTTCCCAAAATTTAATAGGGGAGATTAGTTAGATTTAATAGTTGTATTTTGAAACGCTTGTACCTTGGGACATTGACAATTTCTAAAAGCTTATTGGCAACATTATTTTTTTTTCTTTCTAACTGTGACTTTAACAAATAGATAACAGCACAGCAAAGTCAACATCAGAAACACTGAACACATGACTTGGTGAGTGGAAGAAAATTTCTTCACTCAAAAGTAAATATCTTTCTTATTCGAATTTCAGTTTCTGAATTAGTATTTGTAAAACTACTCTATTCAATTTTAAATGGATATTGAACAGAAGATTTTTAAATGTTCTAGTTATGAGAAAGTAACTACACTCCACTTTGATTGACGACGATTTATATTTTACTTAAACCATGTGGTGATTGTACCCTGGGACACATCCAAAGGACATATGTCATACACATGGTTCTCAATAATTTGGGTATTGTTTTAGTATAAATATAGATTTTAGTATGTTTTAATATAACATTCTAATAAAAATAATTTAGCATAATCAATATTACTATTCTTTTGAGTATAATTTCATATGTAACAGATAGACCGATTGATTCAACTCAAGTGTTAAGCGAAGCTGCTGAATCTACAACAGTAAATGCGATAAATGAGTTAACAACTGTATTTGTCGCAAGCTTATCTTCAGATTCTCAAAATATGACATCCTCAATAATGATTAGTGCTTCTCAAAGCTTCAGCTCGATAAAACAGTAATCAATAGAATAAAAGCAAAATCTTGCATTTAACAGAATCTCCAGTAAAAGTTGAAATTGAAGCGGCAAAGCAGAAAACTGCTGGTTCCAGAATAAGGGAGAAAGGACCACCTCCACAAAAAATTAGCAGTTCTGGATCTGATGTTGATAAACTAATTTTATAAAGTGCAGATAATGACAGTTTTGATTATGATCCGACATGGACATATTAGAAAAACAGATAAAGAAAGATTACCATTTTACAAAAATATCTGAAATAATAATAACAACAAAACTATTAACTTCCATGTTTGAACCCCCAGAACATTCTTTGCTGACAGCCTTAATCTGAAGTAATGGAGGTCATTAACAATAATATATTTAAAGTGTATAGGAGACAGCAAAAAAATCTATTTATGGATCTGAAAATTATTACAATATTTTATCATACATTGAGCGTTAAACTCCCACTAAGATCTGAACAAGACATCTCACAGTTCAATTTACATTATGTAACGTTAAATAATAGGTACTTTATTAATACTTGGTCAATTTACGAATAAAGCTTGAACTTTCAAATTTATTATTATTTGTGTAATGCATTTGCACGTGTATTTATTTATTATTTATTTATTTTTATTTATTGTCTTTATATATATATATATATATATATATATATATATATTAAATTATTTACATAAAACTGGTTTAGGCTAAGACTGTTGCATGAAACATGAAGCATGTCCCAAGTATAACACGGTGTTGTACCTTGGGCCAATTTACACTTTCTGTTTAGAATGTCTGGCAATTTTTTATTTTCAGACAGTTGGAATTAAAAACAAATGTATTATAAAGGAGAATGTTTGGAGTATTTAAATATCGTCTTTAGAATGTACATCTAACTTTACTTATAGAAGTTAAAAATTAAAATGGGAAAAGTGTCCTAAGGTACAACACTCTACCCTATTTCCCAGGCCCCATAATGATCAAATTTGCAATGCTATACATATATGCCCATAATGCACTGTAACATATATTATACACATATATATAGTTAGATATAGATTTATATTTAATTTTTTTTTTTTTTTTTTTTTTTATTAAGATGAAATTTAAAAAATTTAAATCCATAGACCATAATGTATAAGAATTCTACAGGGTGATTATAATTTTAAAGTTGCGATTTCGAAACGCTCTAACTTTAAAACTACCGGTCAGAACAGAACGATTATATATTTTACTAGAAAATCGTGAGTTAATAGAATTTTGTTTGGCCGAGAGAAAAAAAGTAGTTCCAAAATGTGCCTATAAATGGCACTGCTAGGGTAAGGTCGAAGGAAATGCCTAAATGGATTCATCAAACGCAGAAATGTTGTTATAGCAATAGAATAGAATAGCAGAAAACAAGACTCCAAGGGTTTACGGCTATTTTTTTTTAGCAAAAAGATAAGAGTACGTGTTTACAACGAAAGCAAGTGATAGTGACAAGAAAAAAGGAAACATGAAACAAACACCTTTCGGATGATTAACGGTACATTTTAGAGCGATTTTTTTTTCCTTTGCCAAACAAAATTCCATCGCCTCACGATTGTTCTGGTAAAATATCAAGCCCTGATCGGTAGTTTTAAAATTAGAGCGTTTTGAAATCGCACCTTTAATTATAATCGCCTTGTATTTCGCCTCCCAGTAAATAAATAAATATAAGTAAGTTCTGCACTCGTAAATATTTATTTAGTTCTTGAGACTTATAACATGCTTAATTAATTATATTTTAATCGAATGTAGCATACGCAATCGTGTTCATTCGCACACATGCAGGCACACACACACATACCGCATATGCATTATTGTAATATTAGTAAGAATGAATTACGACAATCTCAGAATATAATAAATATACCTAAATATTGTGTTCGAATTTTTTCATGGTTACAATACTTTCCTTACATACTTTTATTTATCGCACACCAGCAATAAAAATGACACAAGTCAAAAACTAGCTATATTGAATTTATATAATTAAAATTGTACACGTAAAGCATCACATCTATATAAATCGCAATTTATTTACCCGAAAAGCAGTTGCATCAGTTTTTTTTTTTTTTTATTTTTCTCAAATGCTGTATTTTTGAGTAACGTCACTTTTCTTACCGATGTGAGATTTATTCGGAAAGTAAAATACTTTGTTATAGTACATACTTACATATTTTATAAATTGTTGTACTTAATAAGTTAAAGATTTAAGTACAGTGAATTAAGTGAAAATAAACTATCCTCTACTTTTTAATTGCAAAATTAAAACTCGAAAAGTAGTACTCTCTTAGTAAATGTTTCCTATTATTATTAACAAATAAAATAAGCATCGAAGTGTGACAGTTCAATAATAATTTTAACATTTTAAATATAAATTCTCTCTTTTAGATGTTATTAATAATTATTAGATAGTAATTTTGTTAATAATTTCCTATAAATTAAGGAAAAAATATCAAGTAAAATTGAGTTTACTTTGGATATGTATGACTATCTCACGCTGCGATAATTTAAAGTATTTCTTTAATAAATCCTAACTAGCACAGTATATACATAGTAGGGCAGTGAAGTCAAATAATTGGTACAGAGGGCTAGTAGATTCTTTTTAAAGAATCAAATGATTTTTTTTTTTGTCATTTATGCCGACATATATATATGCTTGAACGTTCTTCTGCTTTTTTGTATTTTCTTATATATTTTTCTCTTTGCAGGTGAGTACTGTCTTTTGGTTTATAATGTTAATGCAAACATAAACATTTTAGTGAAATTAAAGTGTGTATACAACTATCAGGGTGAGTTTATTATTTTGGCTCTTTTTATTATTTTGTCTGCTGTATAATTTATGCAAATTATTAGTATAATTTAATTTGTGTAATGTTTACAATTTTCCAAATATTTTTTGTGAGCTTTTTAGAAATATTAAATAAGAGAAAAAAGTAAAAATAAATAAATTATGATTCTATATGTTCGATATGTTTGCGTACAGTCGAATGAGTTATTTTCACAAATTATTTTCAAAGTTGGTAAATTAATTTTGTTTCAAAGACCCTTTTTTTTTTTTTCATTAAAAATGCAGCCTTTATAAAAATGTTCAAAATGTTCTTGGTATTTGAAGTTTTACTTTAAAATATCTATTTCTTTAATACCACCATTTTTCTGAGATGCACTATCGAAAAAAGAAATTGAAGGGGTATTTTGCTTATAAATACAAATCTACTTGAACGCGAGTATCATCATTTTCTATTCTACATATAGTTTATTTTTCTACAAAGAAATACTCGCGTAAAAATCAAACACAGATCAAAGTGTACAAAGAATCCTAAAAGCAATCTGCTGTAGAGCCCGCAAATGTCTAAGACAGGCCTGCTTGATAGAATCCATCAAAATCTCTATTCCCACCCAATACCCGAACACTCCGATCTTCCGCATCTTTCGTCCAAATGCACTCTCCGCATTCTGCTGATCTCTTCTCCCTTCCCCCGCGCAGAATGGAGCATGCCGGGATGAGGAGGGAAAGCCAGAGTGGGATGCCGTTGCTAAAAATGCCAGGGCTATTTTTGGAAGAGCGAAGGACCTACTTGGGCACCCCTCACTTGCTACCCCTCTGTCCCGTTTGTTGTGCGCTCGATTATTTTCTTTTCTGCTCTTGTTTTCGGGATATTGTCACATCTTAGCCGAAAAACTTTTTTATTCGATTCTTATTGAAAAGGGGTGAAGGTTTTCGTCTGATTGTAGAGGGGAGAAAGGGGGTCTATGTTTTCTGTATCCCACAAAGGGTACGGGGATTCTAGGGATTTTACAGTCGTGGGTGAATAACCTTCCTACGCGCATGCTCGTAAAGGTATATCGAGGTGTGGTAAATTGTATAGTATATTGACTGTTCAAGTACAAATGAATGAAGGTCACATTTGAAAATAATAAATTCAATACAAGATTAAATTGAATATTAAATTTTATTGAAGTGATAATAAAAATGTAATCAAAGTTGTTCCCCTCAAAATCTGACATCATTAAATATAAATGTTTTTAAGAGAACCAGATAATAATAATTTTTTTGCTATGTAATTAATGATAACATTTAGAGTTATTAAAAGTTCAGCCTAATATAATTTCGCATGAAAATTTTGAATGAGAAAAAATAAATATTGGTGAATAATACGATTTTTATTTTGATAATTAATTTCACGAAATAAAAAACAAATGACTACTCCGAATAAGTCATTTCATCTTTCCAATTAAAGTATTTTTTTTTCTAACAAATCTCTGTTAGTATAATTTTAATTAAATTGTTTTATTTAACATTTTAACAATAGATTACCGCGGGATATAAAACTTATATTATTTGTAATATTTACTTTTTTATACAGAAAAAAATTTCTAATATTTAAAATTTACCAACAAACTTTTCCGTAAATTGTTATGTAATGATTATTGTAATATACATTTATCACGTCCATAGATATTTTTGTATTTTTTGAAATTAAACGAATACATAAATTTTAAAAATCCATGATTTTTCCTAGCTTATTATATAATTTCTGTGTTTATTAAACTTATATTTGTTAATAAAAAGTTTTACAAATTCTTTGTTTGTAGAATCTGAAAAGTGAATCGTGAATTTTAAATTTAAAAAGATTACAAATGAAATAATAATAATAATAAAAAATAAATTAATATTAATTATTGAAATGAATAAATGATTAAAATAAAATATTAAAATTAGAATATCTGGCATTATCAGTAAAATGTTTTTAAGACCTGACCCAAATATGGATATTAATAAGTAAATAAATTCTGGGTCTTGGACACTTTTAATATATATATAATGTCTTTCCGATAAGTATATGAAAATTTTTGAAATTTTACAAATTTTGAAATTAAGTATATTTTGAAATATATTTCTGAACCTTTAGAAAATCTTATAAAATAATTTTTTACAAACATTTTAAGGGCAGAAAATATTCAAGTGGTAGAATGGTATTTTCACTTTATTTTACGGTTATATATCTTACAAATATGGTGTATGGTAAAATAAATAAATAAATAAATAAAACAAATAAATAAATTTTTTATCTAATTGCGATTCTTTATATTTCAGTAATATTTTAATATGCAAATGTTTTCGCCTTTAATTTGCTTATGAATAATATAGTTGGAAAAATACCAATTATGTCTTTTTATACATTGATTATAAAGTAAGAAAGAGCTCTTTAAATTATAAATGGCCTTTAAAACATCCTAGTCCCACTTAAATCTTCACTTTGAAATAGAAGGACGCACACGGTACATCCTGAAATAAGTCTAAAAAACAACCGTCTGATTATCTAATATTGAGCAAATTCTCTGTTGAATATGGTGCTTAAGAAGTTAAACGTGTATTCGCCAGCAATTTGTATACGTATTAATTAAAGGGAAAATAAGTTTGGTATTAAAATTATTGCTTAAAAAGTCACGAGAAAAAAAAAGTCGGAACTATAAAAACTGATAGAAAAATTGATTTTATTTTTACCCATTATATTTTATTTATTTATCAAATACCAGGCCATTGACCATCTGGTCATTAGGCAACGAGCTCTCCAATATTTCTTCAAAATACAGTCCAAACTCTTAAGTGCCAGAACATACGTCTAGATGAGCAGCGTCCATGACTTGTTGAGAAGCACACAAAACACAAAAATGGGAGTCAGTCAGATTAAATCGAAACAAATGAGCACGGAGGCAGTCATGTCCAGTCAATAGTCTAAACTCAGCCACAGCAGCAGCCTGAGGAGAGTCCGAGACACTATTAGGTTTTAATAGCACCCTCCACGATTTATTTTTAGTAGCACTGGCAGCAGCAATTCGAAAACATTTTTATAGATCCTATTAATTTCAAGTTTAGCAGAGTGAAACGGCAGGTCTCTAGAAGATCTTTGGTTTTACCCATTATATTTTAGCTTCATTTTAGTGTAATATTTTTCAAAAGAAATAATCCGATGTATAATTCCCAATACTTGCTGTTACCCTGATATTAGTTTCAGAAACTGTTTTATGCATATTATATTCTGATGGAGTAAGGGTGCTGCCGTCACTTTCACGCTTTGCTATTTACCCACATTCATCAAATATTTAAGGTTATTAACGAATTAAAATAATTATTTTTAAGTTATCCTTATCCTAACTTTTAACCACATTACTTTTAGAAACTCACCGATCTTACTCAAATGTCTCAAGTAACATCTTTTGGATTCTACTTTAAGAGCTAGTAGTAGTCTAATGAGACTTATTGCACAAAAAATGACCGTAGACTGACAGCTGAAGACCCAGATTCAAGTAGCATCTTCTTATGATCTTTATAAATTTGAAGTTACTTCCTTCCTTTATTATTATTATTTTCAAAATTATGCTGATAATAGACACACAAAATAACCACTAAAAACTAATTTCCGTATTCAAGGCATTTGAAAATTTATAGTAGAAATTGAACGTTGAAAATTAGACTCCAAACGATATTTTGCCTAACATATGAGTAAGAGAAACTAAATGAACATTCTTAAACCTTTCTTTTTTTTTTTTTTTTTTGTACAAGGTAAATTTGCTAAAGCCTTTTCTTCAATCATATCCAATGGTTGCATTCGCTTAATTTTGAGCTGTATATTATCTGCTAACTGTATACACAGCACATGTTTTACTTAACTGTAGTACAGTTAACATGTAATGCATTTAATGTAACCCTAAACACCACTTAAGATGTACTACAAAGGACTTCCAGATATGCAACCTAAATCCGAATTATTTTGACTGGCTCTCTGTAAACTACTGATCATTGCTTTTCATACCATATTCTATATGAAAAATGGTTTCATACTTATAAGAAATACATGTTTATTTATTTTGTTTGTGAAAGTCTAAATATATTAAGATGCACCAATAAGAAAATTTGCCCATAGATGTAATGTTTTTGAATTCTGTTGGATATCCCTGCCCACGAACCATTTATCCCAATTCGTTTCAAGTATCTTCTCCATATGATAGAAATTTAAGATACTAAAAGACTTTGCGCTAATATTTATTTTTTAGTTAAACAAATAAGAGACAGATCGCTAAAAATGTGATTTTCGGATTCAGCAGGCCTCAAAGCATGTACATACAAGAAAATCGCAGTTTAAAAATTTGACCCAAAATCAATGCTTTCTGTACTGTACACGAGTCAGAAAAAGTAAAAATTGTTGAAGTAATAGATAATAGCTCGAACAAAAGAAATTCTTAAGCATTTATATACTAACAAGACAAATCTTAACTTATACAATCCTTTGAATTATTTTTAATATTATAAATAGATAGAAGCTTTTAAAGCATAATACATCTCAAAAAATATTTCAGATTATTTCGTAAACTATAATTAAATTACCACCCATTATTCATTTTTAAAATATTCCGCTGAAATAAAGCTAAAAGCCATTGTCAGTACAAACGAAATGAGTAATTTTTGCAATTCACCTCGAGATACAAAATGGTATGTGCAATTATGAAATAATTAAATCAACTATTTCCTTACTATACCATTCAAAAGTGAGTGTTCTCTTAGAATCAGAAAATATTAAGAAAAAAAAAAAAAAAAACATTTTCTTTCTCAAATTTAGTACCCTTTTCCCAGACACAAAGGGTTTAAATGGGGGAACTTTTCACGTACGCCTGGATCTATAATTAGAGTGATAATTCTAACGAAAAGCTAAGTATGAATTTCAAAGAATTAAGTGATAAATATACTTTTTTCTATCGTTCTAGGTAGAGGCAGTTGTTTACTTCTGTCGTCATTGTTTGGGATGAATTTTCTGTTTTCTTTTAAATTGTTCATTTTTTCCCCCCTCCCTGTTGAATGCACGCTGTTGGAAATGTGATATCTTTCTTAAAAATGAATATTTCTGATGTATAATCAGAATTTTTTCTTATGTTTAACAATGAGAAAAAATTAACTTTTGGCTTTCTTTCTTGAAGCACTACAAATCTTATTTTAAAGTATTTATAAATATCTTAGCATCTCGTAATTCCTTTAAGAAAAATTTTAATTACAATAGAAATATTTAAAATATCAGAATATATAAGATACAGTGAAGCATCGATAATCCGGCATCGACGGGAAATAGACAGTGATGGATTATGGATTTTTCCGGATTATAGTTGTTTCGAAAATCTATATAGAAATCATATATCAGACACAGCACCTAAAGAAATATTGTTTAAAAATTAGTTTTTAAAAATGTATGCAAACCTTTATTAAAATAACATTTGAAATAATTTTAAAATTTTAAAATAAGTTATATTTATATTAAAAACACTTAAAATTAAATTTTATTTAAAAGATGTTAATAATAATTATAACACAGTAATATAGATCGTTTATTTTTGTACAAATAATAATTATAATAACAATGATAATTAAACTGGCTTAATAACAAATAAGATCATGAATTTAACAATGCTACATTCTATTAAATATGTCAGTCAATTTCATTTGTTTCATTCTTTTCTGTTTTTCAGTTTGTCGTTGACTGATTAACATGTGCACGTTCATTAATTAGTTATCGCTGATAAAATCATATTTTTCAAGGCTTTCTAAAAACTGTTGATCGAGATTTCGGGTGGTCGTGTTTATTTTGACTTTCGGTATCAGGAATAGGAACGATCTCTTTTATTGATAACTTTTGGATTTACCATTGCGAGACAAAAATTTCGGTATTCTTTTTCGGAATTTTTGTCAGAATTATGATTAATCTGTAAAAAAAATAAGTACACATCACCATAATGATTCATAAAAAAAGAAGTTTTACATTTTGATGTCTTTACTGATGAGAAACCTAAATAGGCACGAAATTTATAATTTTATTTTATGGATATCATCTCATACATTTTTATATTTTAGATGTTTTAATTGTATATAGTTGTCTCATGATTAAAGATTTTCTTATAAATCTTATCTCTTACTTAATCGATGTATGCGTGTACGAATTAAAAGAATTACACAGTTAAAGAAACTGACTATTTTTGTCCCGTTAATGTTAAGCAAAACTGGTTTTTAAAATTTATTTATGGCATATTTATTTATTTGTAATATTTCCGTTTTGTAGTTAATGTATGTTCCTTTTAATCAGCATTATAACGTAAAGCATTTTGCTGATTGCAAAAAATTTGCATAGTGTGTAAAAAAGCATTCATGTCAATAAATGAGTTAATGCATGAAAAAAACATTAAAATAGAATATAAAATATTTATTCAAGGGAGTGAATGAGTTAAGTAATATATGAAAAATGAGTTAAAATAACCTATAAAAAATTATTTCAGTGAAGCTGTTTTACATAAAATTATATTTATTTTTTCCAAAATTGTGTGTTGAGATTTTTTTGTACTCTACGATTTTAAAAGAAACTGATCAATATTACATTGAATCACCTACTGTTGTTAATTTTAATAGAAATCGAAGATCCAATATTTTTTTCATTTTTAAAAATCACTTCGGATTTCTGTGTATAAAACAAAATTAATTATATAAATACATGTGAGCAATTCAAAAATTAGCAAGTCTATAATTGTATTAACAAAAATTTTCCGTTTTTGTGTTAGGACAGCATTTTCCTGTTCTTTCTTTTCTTTTTCTTCTTCTTCTTCTTCTTCTTCTTTTATTTATTTTTTTTTTTTGAAAATCTGCTAAACTTATATTTTATGCTACCACTTGTCAAATATCTGACTTTCTCTTCTCAAAATTTTTATTTTTTCTGTTTTCTTCGATACAAATTTATAGTCATTATAATGTTGCAAATAAATTAGAATAAGGGTTTTATTACGCTTTTAATATGTTGCAAATGAAATTATTCTTAGTTAGTGATAAAATGTAAGTAGGAATGTTAAGCAAAACTGGTTTTTAAAATTTATTTCTTGCACGAATATTTTAAGTCGTTCAAATATTTTTCTTACCTTAATTCAAATGTATTAAGAAAGATAAGTTGCAATTTTGGAATAAGTACAACAGCAGTTTTAAACTCTAAAACTGTTTACTATTTGTCCAGTTAATTACTGACCCACTTCTAACGTAAACAATATAATTTAATGCGATTTAAGTTTGACACGATTTTCAAATGCGCCACTTGTTGCATTGCTATTAGAAAAAATTATACATTTTGTTAGAATTTGTTACAAATTTCGCACAAAGTGGTGCTGCAAACTAAAATACTAAGTAAGAATGTTTTCGATATAGCCATTCTTTGCAGCAATAATAAAACGTAGTCACAAAACAAGATTGGGAAATACACGTGACAATGTGTCATTCAAAATGGATTGACAAGAATTATAGATCTGATTCTCAGTTTCTTCAAAAGTTTGTAGATTTTGCTAATACACACGGTTTTTCATGTATCCCCACAAAGAGAAATCCCGAAGATTTATACCGGTAAATTGGAAAAGGGGGGGGGGGGGGGGAGGGGCAATACATGTCTGTTCCTCTGTCGTTCATTATTTTTAGAGTAATCATCAACAACTATTCCTGAAGGACTTCGTGCATACCTTTGTGGTCTGGCACCATCTTGCATAAACAAAGTTGAACCATGGGAATCATCCAAGTCGTAAACGGCCACAAAATCATGCAGAACGTCAAGTTATCGTACTGTAATTAATGTATGGTATAGGAAAAATGGCCCAATGACTCTTTTAGAGAATATTGTTGCCCATATAGCGGTTTTTGGCGAATGCAATAATGATTAGACAGAAATATAAAATCACCTTCTCTCTCTCTCTTTCGACAAAGCTGTCGATGTTAACAATGTGCTTTATCAGAAAACAAATAGGTCCTACATTGATCTCGCTACCATCTCTTGATCAAGTCGTTCGTGAATATTTCTACTTGATTTGACAGTTCAAACATTGAGAGGTTTACAAGATGAATCTGTTATGGGAACAAGGGTAATATCTTTTTTTATCATTTTCTTGTTCTTTTTTAGATTTTTGTAGATCATAATTTTTCAGACGGACGACTGAGCTCACGTTTGATTCAAGTATTGATCTATCTGGAGATTGTGGGCAGTTTGAATACTGTTGTCAGTGACTGAAGCATGCAGTCGCTCTATGTTTCCAGTACGATTGTTGTTTGCGCTTTCAGTCAGTTCAAATTCAGAAAACCAAGTTTTTATTGTGTACTACATCGGTTCTTAAGTTACATAGAAATTATGTTGAAAACTTTGCCAAGCTTCCAACACACTATGATTCTAGTGAAATGAATTATAGTGAAATTCCAACCCAAAAATTATTTATTATTCCACGGAATATACCATCTTTGCACAGCAGAATTAATCAAACAATATTGGAATAGCAATATGTCAATACTGCTCATTAACAGAAAGTAGTACAACATAAACTGCAAAAGGAAGACATTAACTATCTCTTTTTTTCTTATTTATTTATTTTTAGAATGTTTTTTTATTCACCCAGGTTGTCTGTCATTCTGTCTGTCTACGAGCCACTTTTCTGCTACATTTTGACTCAAGGGTCATCCCTATGAATATGAGTGACCCGTGAGTGACCTATGAGGACCTATGAGTGACCTGTGAGTAGCCAGTAAGTGACTCCTGGGTGATCAGTGAGTGACCTATAAGTAACTCAGAATATCAGAAAATTTTACAGTATTTGAAGGATTTCAAAACCTCCGCGTCCTGCTTCATTTCTGTTTTTTAGTTTTAATTAAAAAAATAATATATATATATATATATAAGAATGCTTTTTTATCGGTGTTCTAAAAAGTAGTAAATAAGGCAACATTTTCTGTACTCAAACCAATTAAAAGATCAAAAGCATTCATTGATGACAAAGTATGCTATTATATAGTAGGATGTAATCATCAATGAATGCTTTTGATCTTTTAATTGGTTTGAGTACAGAAAATTTCGCCCTATTTACTACTTTTTAGGACGTCGATAAAAAAGCATTCTTTTTTAAAATCTTTCTTTTTTTTTTTTTTTTTTTTTTTTTTTTAATATTTTTTCTGTAGACATGACTGTCATCACAGCATGAACTTATTCAAGAACGATCGGTTAACGGAAAACTATGATGTTCTTTCTCTATTACTACTGCAGATTCTTGCAGCTCCCTCCCATATGGCGATATTTTAAACCAATTTTAACCAATGAATTTTTCAAAATTTTAAATACAATACCTTTTTAAATACAATGCAGCAGGTGGCGCAATTTTATCTCAAAGCGCGTTTTTGTTATTTACGTTCAAAATGGGTCAGTCTTTTTTTTTTTTTTTTTTTTTTTTTTTTTTTTTTTAACGCACGATAATTGAACCAAGATGAAATCTAATTTTAATTAAAATAATGTTTTTATGACTGTTTCTTTCTTTTTTTTTTTTTTTTTAATCAATAAATCCTTTCAGTTAAAAAAAAAAAAAAAATGTGTGTGTGTTTATGACTGGCCGGCGTGAAAACTTGGACGAATAATAAAAGAGGTGATGACATGTGAATGTCCGGAAAGACATGAAGGCAAAATCGTAGTCATTCAGTAGCATAGTACTAGCCAATGTAGTGGTAGATTCAGTACGGCTCATGCGGTAGCGCTGCTATTGCGATAGCCATCTTGAGTAGACAACGATAACTTCATTTATTCTTCATACTGATACACACCGTATGGCAACTACTCTTATACCATTCCTCCAGTATTTCTATAGTGATACATGTAATAAAATTTTAAAAGTATGTTTATTAAGTGCAGTAAATGGAAGCACTGTACATTGTCTATTATTACACTATGCATCATACAGGATACTAAAATTTAATTAAAAAAAAAAAAAAAATACATAACATAACTGAAATGCATTTTCAAGCATTTCTACTGAAAGTTCATAGTGCATGTGAATATTTTGCTGTGACCCTTCACACAAAATAATTTTTTTTTCTAGATTTGGGAGACATTTTTTTCAACACCGCAATTTATATGTATGGAGAAGAGCTAGTTCATGTGTTTTATTAAATTTATATTAAAAAAAAAAAAAAAAGTGTTCATAGCGCCTATAAAAAAACTTTAGTTTCAATAATTGCTACGACTGCATTACGATTTTAGACACATTATTATGTTTATTAATAATTAAATAAAATTATCATAAACTATCATAAAGTTATCATATCATGTTATGTAATTGTACTATAAACTATTAAATTACTAACTATATATATATATATATATATATATATATATATTAAAAAAATACATATATATATGAAAAATTACGTCAGTTTTAGCTGAAGATTTTAGCATGTGTTTACCATGAAAAGTTACTTGCAACTTTAATATTTTTCCAATGAAGTTTTATTTCCCTTTTATTATTGCCCACCAGCGGCCGAGCGGTTCTGCGCTCAAAGCTGGTAGACGTGAAGTGCCGGGTTCGATCCCCGGTCGCGCTCGTCGGCCTAGCCGTTCGGAGTTTTCCGTGGTTTCCTCCGAAACTTGCGTAAATACGGGCTAGGACCCTTTAGAAAGACCTCCACGGAAGGCACTCCCCCTCTGGCCTAGGACCCCAGTGTTGTCAATCGGCCTTAATCCCTAAAACCAAACCAAACCCTTTTATTATTTCCCTTTTAATATATAATAGCATCACCTAGTGATCAAAACTCGACCAAATTTTTCAAGTAAGTATTCAAATAAAAAATTCAAAATTTCTGTGCAAACAATGTTTTTTTAGTAATCAAATTACTACTTTATTCTCAACGCATTTTTATTCATATGACGATGCATACATATCCAGTTAACTTTTATGGCTCTCAATCTGTCCGATTAAAGTTCTTCTTCTGGGAATTTTAATAGCAGAGGACACCGTCTATTTCAAAACCATATATTAATATTTTGGGAAAATAAATCATACTCACTTTTGTTTCTAGACACACACACACAAAAAATAAATAAATAAAAATACTGAATTATGTTGCCAAAAGACAAATAATAAAAGAACGTTAGAAGAAAGCAAAGAGTGATCCTCTTACGTGACATTAGGTTTGAGTAGAGCCCCTTAAATAAATAATAGGCCGGCGCATCACCGCCATTTTTTTGCCTCGTAAGAGGACAGCATTTCCGCTTGGCGATTTTATCGCTTCACTGGTGGTTTTAAGAAATTTTCATCTAAAAATAAAATCGACCAAAAATGATAAGCAACACAAGTAATCTGTTTCTGTTTCTTAAATAATTCATAACATTTGAAAGGAAAAAAAAAAAAAAATAGCGTACCAATTAAAATTGGAAAGTTTTTTCAACGACCTAATACTATCAGGACACGGAAACAAGACAACTTTGGCGAACCAAAAAAACGTCGCCAAGACTCTACAAACACACAGTAAAAAAGCGTTTCTTAAAATAATTTATGGTTATTAAATACATATTTAGATTTAAATAATACTTTTTTTTTTTTTAATTTTTTACTTTATAAATGTCAGAAATGCAAAGAAAAGTATAAGTGAATAACAATAAAACTTACTATGCAAAGCTGTGCATTAGGTCCCGGGATCCAAGAATCTGGACGACAATTCGCAACCCATTTTCTCCTTCTTGCATTATCCGAAGGAAACCTAAACATTTTGTATCCTTTTCTGGAGTGTTTACAGCAGTTTATTGCTGAACAATCTCCCATATTGCAGTTTATTTCACTAAAATTACGAGCAAGACGGTAGAAACAATGGATGCCGTTTGTTTATCACGCTGGGTACATGCGGCAACCCTAAGGCAAAAAAATGTCGGATGCGCCAGCTCGTATATATAGGAGCCTTAGGTTTGAGGTTTTAAAAAATAAATCCAGAAAATAAACTGAATTCCGAACCGTTGTGCCTAAATAAACAAATAATACATGCAGATTTAGCATTTTTCTTCTATAGTAATTTTAAATACCATAGGTTACGTACATAAAATATAAAAAGTGTATAAAAATAAAGATGCTTTTGTATGTCTACTACCTGTCATCCTATGAGAATTTTTTTTTTTTTTGCAACTCTCACTAACCATATTTTTCTTAAGATACTAATTTTAAGCCCTTCCTCTTATTAAAAATAGGTCATGTTCTGTTGTTTAACGAAATTTTGAATTTTTATTAAAGAAAAACTCGCATATATACAAACAATCCTGATAATCCAGGGTTTAAAATATTTTTTCTATTAAATACAGCTTTGATATAGAAGGTAAAGATTCAAGATCAAGCAAGTGGAGCAAGTCAAGGGAAAATAAACAAGCGAACTAACAGAAAAATGCTTATACAACTTTTTTCTTTTCTGTATGGCGGGAAAAAAAAAATACATTGATGTTTCTTGCTAATCTTTTTCCATTGTTCCTTTACTTTTATTTTTTCACAGTCAGAGAGATGTACTTGTCTCGTGATTAAGAAGGGTGACTGTTTGTCTTTGAAAATGGTTCAAGAAGATCTTTTGCAGAAAGCGACAACCTCCCGCTGAGTGCCGATATATTTTATATATATACTTTTTTCCTTTCTTTTTTACGGATGATAGTTACTATAGACTTTTCTGTCAAGTGGTCTTTAATTATCGTTCCACATTTTTTTTTTTTTTTTTTTTTTTTTTTTTTTTCTTCTAAGTATTAGATACTATATCTTGTCGATAAGATTCTAAATCCTATCGACAAGTTTTCATTTGGTATAATCTTGGAGAAAGAAAAACTAAAAAGGGAGTTACTAAGTGAATTTATTTTTAAATACATTTTATGATATCTAACATGCTTGTTTTTTATTATACATATAGTGACAGGTATCTTAAATTTATCTATATTACACTAACAGGCATTGCCCTCTTCACTGGTCATTATATTAAATTAATTTTCAAAATAAATAAATAAATATAAAAAATGAATCATTATTACTTATATATAGAAGATGTTCCAAAAGTTCCACACCCCCTGCTAACTCGAAAATGAGTCGAAATTTTGAAAAAAGGCGAAACACGTATTTAATGAATTCGAGAGGGAGCTGTTTTGGTGAAAAAAGTTTGGGCCCGTGGAGCTAGGGGGGCTAGAGAGGGCAAGTTTAAAATTTCAAATGGGAAGGTATGTCTTGTGATACATCCCTGGAAACGTCTCTTCAAGACAATGAATTTGATATAAATAGTTTTGCCCTACGATGATTATTAAAGGAAATACAGGAGTTTTTAGACTTTTGAAATGTGGATTTTATACTTATGTATCCCCTTTAATAATCACTGCAAGACAAAACTATTTATACTAAATTCATTGTCTTGAAGAGACGTTTCCAGGGATGCATCACAAGACATACTTTTTCCAAAAGTGTTTGGGCCCGGGCTAGGGAGTGGTAGGAGTGCCTCTAGGGAGTGCAACTTTAAAATTTCTAATGGGAAGGTATGTCTTGTGATACATTCCGGGAAACGTCTCTTCAAAACAATGAATTTGGTATAAATAGTTTTGTCTTGCAGTGATTATTAAAGGGGATACATAAGTGTAAAATCCACATTTCAAAAGTCTAAAAACCCATGCATCTCCTTTAATGATCATCGTAGGGGAAAACTATTTATATCAAATTCATTGTCTTGAAGAGATGTTTCCAGGGATGCATCACAAAACATACCTTCCTATTTGAAATTTTAAAGTTATCCTCCCTAGCGGCCTGCCCCTCTAGCCCCCCCCCCTCCCCGGCCCAAACTTTTTTCACCAAAATAGATCCTTCTCGTATTCATTAAATGCGTGTTTCTCCATTTTTCGAAATTCCGACTCATTTTCGAGTTAGGTGGGGGTTGTGGGACTTTTGGAACACTCTGTATATGGTAACAAAGTAAAAAGGAAAACAAGATAATAAAATGTTACCGAAGTCCGCAAGAACCAAAATAAATTAATAAACAGATAAATAAAAAAAATTAAGTTAGTATATACACATAATTTTATTTATATCGCTCAAAATCTTGTTTCGGATGATTAAATATAATCTAAAATTTTAAGGTTTCTCTAATCTATCCCGCTGCTGCTGATTGTACTTTGCTGCCCATCGTTTCAGGTAGTTTGTGCTGCTGTAGGAAGGGGGGGGGCATTTTTTAAAAGCAGTACGTTGTGCCGAATATCTTGTACTCGCTTTGAGTTTTAAGTTGATAGCTTTTAAACTAATTGGAATAATTTAATTAAAATGATCTACTTTTTTGAATTCTTAGGTTATTTCTAATATGTATCTGAGACATGAACTTAAAGTTTACCAAACACCTATGTTATTTAAATGCATTATTATAATAGTATAAGGATATACATAAATGCAAAAAAAAAAAAAATCTGCATTTTTAACACGATTTAAAAGTTTTTTAAATTAAAATACAACTTCTTTATATTCTCTGAATGAAAAATCTATTCCCCATAATGTAGTTTTTGAATATAAGCATTTCTTCATTTGCAATATTTAAATGTCGGATATAACTTAGCACAGCATTTGTATCATGTTCTTAATCTTAAAAACTATTTAATTTATTTTCATTAAACGTCTTCTTTCCTTCACCTTCTTAAGGACCTTTGACGGCACGACTGAAGAAGCTTTTATATAAAAGTTTATATTTCCATTTAATATTTATAAACAGAACTAGGTTAGATTTTTTCAATAAAAATATATATTCAGGCAAACAATTCTTATGGTTTTTGATACATTTTTTTGCAGATTTAAAATCTTTAACTTGCTTTTTCTCAGTTTGCATTTTTTCCTGAATTCATGATCTTTAAAATGCTTAAACTTCTACAGATATTTAAGAAAAAACTTAATATTTTTTTGGATGTTTAATAGTACCTACTTAAAAGATTCAGGGATGGATTTTAAAATTTATTAATTAGTTTTTCGGAAAAAAATTAAAAAGTGCATGTCTAGATAAAAATTTGGAGGGGGGGGAAAATTCTTTTTGTTACATTTTTATTTTTAATATTTTTTATTTTAAAGATATTGCAAAATTCATCCCTGTATATTTTTCTTTCTGGTAACAGTTAAAATGTTGTTATTAAATAATAATAGTTTTCTTCATTATGTACATTTTAAATTTGCGTCATTTGTGTAAAATTTGAAAGTTGGAAAACATCTGTATATTAGAAAGTGTTTCTACGCAAATTGAAACCTGTTTGTACACAGTCCACTTTTTTGTTTATGGGAAATTCACCGAATGTATACTTTGACGAACGCTGACTACAGTGATTTAATTAAAAATTAATTAAATTATCCGAATGAAAAAAATTAAATTATCTGAATGAAAAAAATTAATTAAATTACCGTCTGAAAGAGAATAGAATATTTTTATAATTTAAGTGAATTTTAATGATGTCCTAATTTTTAGCAAAACTACAGTGAAACAAAGTGTTAAAACAAAGTGTAACCTCAGTTTATTTCACATTCAATCAAACACATACACGAAAAAAAAAAAAAGTTTCTTTTAGTGTCTAGTTTAGGCTAGGGTAAAATTAAATATTTTAAATAAAAAGTGGCTTTTTTAATGTGTAATGGAAAATTTTATAAAGGAAAGGAAAATTATTGATAAATCAAGAATAACTAAAAGAGTTACATTAAAAACCTCGGTGTTGAAAGTAGGTTATATACTAGCAGGCTCTGCCCGCTTCGCTGGACACTATATTTAAATGATTTCTCAAAGCTTCATATCATTATTAATAAAAACTAATATATATATAATCAGTCGAAATTTAAGTTAAAGTTCCTGCTGCGTTTGGTAGAGGTTTTTCCACTCGCAAAATGAAGAGTTGGGGACCCCACCCGCTTTTTACTTTCCGTTCTCCAGCGGGTAAATTAGAAGTTTCGCGAAATCCCTCAAAAGTGCATAAATGCGTACACTTAATCAACATCCACACACCAAAATTCGCCATTCTAAGATAATCTGAAGCAAATTCAAATTCGAATACGTGTATTTTGCCTCGCCTGCGTCAAGGGGATGGATAATTTCGCAAAATCACTTTAGAGTGCTTGTTGCCTAAACATAACCAACCGACACTTAAACAAACAAATAACAACAACAACAACAACAAAAAAAAAACCCGCTTTCCTAAGATAATTTGGAGATGAATTCTGTTTGAAAACGTGTTTTTGCCCCCACCCGCTCATAAAGGGGGGTGGGGGGGGTTGCAGAATCTCTTTATACTACGTGTTCGATACATATAACAAACCCGACTAACAAAAACCGATTTTATAAGATAATTTGGAGCAGATTTAAGCTTGAAAACGTGTTTTTTGTCCCGTCCCTCCCCGGTGTAGAAAGTAATTTTGCAAAATTTCTTTGTAGTGTGTGTATTGGGTACGCATAACCAATAGACACGTCAAGAAATTGCTTTCCTGATATAATTTGGAACAGAGTTACTCTTAGAAATACGTTTTTCCCCAGCCTTTGGAGTGGGGTGGGACAAATTTCACAAAAAATCCCATTAAAGTGCGTCTTGGGTTACGCATAACCAATCCAGACATAAAAAATAATCTTACCGAGATAATTCGGAGTAAGTTTGCGCATGGAAATGTATTTATTGCTCCCTCGGCCACAAGAGGGTTTGGGGCGGCGATTTCGTAAAATACCGTTACCATGGGTGTCGGATACATGTAAGCAGTTTAAATACCAAAATTCGTGATCGCAGATCCCATAGAATTCCCAGGAAAAATTTAGCGCTAAAAGGGGTTCTTGAATTCGCCCCCTCGTGACCCCCCCCCCCCCCCAAAAAAAAAAAAAGTGTTTCTGGTAATATCCTGAAGAAGACGCATGGCCTGTTTTTAACATCTTTGTACCATTTTTGGTAGCGTTCTACTCTAAAACCCGGAATTTGCGAAATTTCCCGCCAAAAATTGATTTTTCCCTGTCTCCCTTTAAAAACTGAAAATTCCTAAATCGGAGATAATGTTTTTCTTTTGTACTCAAATCTAGTCTTCCCATGTGCTATTTCTTCACCGTAAAGTAATTTGGAGTCGAGTTATACTTACAAACGTATTTTTGCCCTCTGTAACGGGGGGAATTTCCTAAAAGTTCATAGATATACTCTTAAGTTGCGTAAAGACCTAAATTCTTGTCAAGTGTCGTTGAAGTCTGTCCAGTCGTTCTTACGTGATACACGGACACAAATAGCGTTACAGACATACAGACACAACGACATACACACATACAGAACATTTTCTGAAGTCATTTTGGCTTTCACGATGTGCGAAACGTGAAGATATCGCAATTTTTTTTCGATTCTGAAAAATTTACAAAGATCTGATTTTATTAATATAGATAAACAGGCTTTTCCCGCTTCGCTGATCACTATATTTAAGGATTTCTCAAAATTGAATTACTATTTTTTTTATTAGATTTATGGGTAAATTTATATATATATATATATATATATGCATAAATCCACTGAAATCACTGGAAACCTCGTTTGAGAGACTCGTTGTCTAATAGACAGCGTCTTTGCCACCGCGCTGCATCGGATCTGGGCTCCCACTGTATGCGAAAACGCCCTTCTTGAGCACTTTTAAATTTAACGTATGTTTTTCGCTTTCTTTGCTTATACCGTAAAAACTGTTACACATAAAAACAGGAAATTTGGCAGTTTTGTACAGAAATTTATATCATCATATAATAAAAGAAAATGTGTGTATGCATGTCGCTTTGTTGGCAAACGGATGATCGTAAATCTACAGAATTTTGCATTGAGGTCCAGTTTGATCTCTCATGATGCACATCGAAGCCCGATTATCAAACTTTTTTTTTTTTTTTAATTGAATTAAAATATTTAAATTCCTTAAATGTTCGACTTCGAAGATAGAAATGTAAGAAGTCTTCCTGCGGCCAAAATAGCTCAGTTGGCATCGTGCTGATGGCGCGAAAGTGTTGGGTTCGATCTTTTAAGGTCTAATGTGTTACTTTCTGTAGATAATTAATAGAAAAGGTATCAATTTGTAAAAGAAAATCTTTCAGTGTCTTCACAATATCCTAAACCGTATATGGATGATGAGAAAGTGACAGAAAACAAAGTTAAACTTAAAAATGTGTTGGTCGCTTCGTAGCAAACAGTTGATCGCAAAGCTACAGAATTTGAGCATGGAGATCCATTTTGACTCCTCCTGTTGCACCTAGGAGTAAGATTTTAAAAATTTTGATTAGGTTATATACAGTAAAAAAATAAATAAATTCAAATGAAACCAAAAAAATATCGATGAGGTTCACCCTTGCTGGGTCTAAGCTGTCAACTTTTGTAGCTCTTCGATCAGTAGCGTAAGCTCTAGAGCGCAGAGAGATACAAACACGGAAACTTCTCTTTATATTCCTGTAGATAAATCATTAAAAATTTAAAAGGACTTACTAGAAGCATAAAAATTGGCCGTCACAAAACTTTGTTCTACATTTTCCTATACAAAGTCATGCAGTGCACAATATTTATTAAAAGTATATTACAGAGGCTGTTCGCACATTTTTTAGACGATTTTATTTCGCAGTAAGAAAAAATCGTTTGCATGGAGAATTTTATTTTCACAACAGTTATATTTTTGGAAGTTTTATTTATCTTCTGATATTTAGAATTTTTGTTTAGATGCAAAAATGCGCTTTTAAAATGGCAGTGGATGAAAGGATAGGTTTCCGCTCTTTCCAAAGATAGTTTTTAGTGAAATCTTTATGAAAAGCATTTATCAGGAGAAAAATGGAAAAATGTTGCAACAACAGATGAATCTTGGGTCTATTTAAGTGGTTGCAATAAAAAAAGGTTAATTTATTATCACAAAAGTGGAGAAAAAAAAATTTGCTACATGGCTCAAAGCGTCAAAAGAAAGTTTTTCTAAAGGATTTATGATTACCACTGTTTTTTCATACAAGCGCAAGATAAAAGCAAAAAAATGTGACAAAAATGTCAAAATCAACTCTAAATACTCTCAAGAACATATTTTAATTCCAATTTTTAAAAATGAAAATCCAGATCTTTATCCACAATGCTATCAATCCGTTGAACTGTATCAAGACAAAACAAGCAGCCACACATCACAATCCGCAATTGCTTTTCTAGAAAAAAAATGGAGCAAAAAACGGGAATTAAAACCATACCCTTCACTGACATTCCTGCTAAATCATCTGATGTATCACTGTTGGATTTTTGTGTTTTTCGACTCTTAAAATCAACATTATCCAAACACCGACCTACAACGCTTTGTGGACTCTGGAAAGCCGTTCAAGAGGAGTAGAAAAATATATCTCTTCCGATATTATAAAAAGCATTATTATAATAGAAATTATGATGTAGAATGTTAGTTAAGAACAAGGGCTATCAAACTGAACAAATAAAACTCGAAATATGAGTGAAATTGCTTCAGTACACTCCATCAAAATCGTCTAAAAAATGTGCGAACAGCCTTTGTATTCACTAAAATTATTTTCCAGATAACCATATTGAAAATTCGATTTCTATTAATTTTGATGAATTCGCTAATGCACCTCTAATGGGGCAGTTTGAAGCTAATCATTATTTATTTTACTTCATTTTCTTTAAAATTAGAAGAAATAGAAAATGGAAAAAATATATAACCCTCACGTTTTTGAATTCAAAATACTTTTTTCAGATGTGAATGGTTGAATAAAAATTTTCTGTATTATGTTTCTACATCTTATGGTAACTTAAAAATTTTCTTCGCCATAGTGATTCCTTTTTATCTACGCATTCCTTTAAAAAAGCCCAGTGATTCAATTTTTTCATCATTGCTAAAGTATTCGTTTGAAGCCAATTACAAATTGGGAAATTGAATGAAATTCAAGTGACGTCTGAATGAATCATCTACTTCTCTACCTGTCTCATGTTCACGTAACGAAAAGAAATTCCCTAGGAAAGAAACTCGCATCACGTCAGTGAAACACCGACTGTCACTTTCTTTTCACCGTTTTCACTGGAAAAAAAAAAAAAAAAGGGAAGCGCATCACCATCACCTAAAAGTGGAAACCGTTTATACAAAAACGTCTTCCTCAAGGGACTGAAAAAAAAAAAAAAAAAAAAAAAAAAAAAAAGAGCCGCTTCTTTAAGCAAGATAAAAATCACATTCCTATTTGCGGGAACCAGGTGGGATTTAGATGGGGGGAGGGAATAAAAGAGAGAATATATTTTTTTTTTCTTGGAGAGAAAAAGAAAAGTTACACAACCCTTTACTTTTGCTGAACTTAGAAAAAACTACATGACGTTTCTTGCTTGCCTATTTCTATTGTTCTTTCTTTTATGTTCAAGAAGGAAGAGTTGTACTTAACGTCTCTGTGATTAAGAAAAGAAACTGTTTGTCTTTTGGACGTAGTACAGAAGAACATTCGCTGTTCGGAGAAGTCAGCTGCCTCCCGCTGTGAATCGACTTTCTTACATTATGAAATAGGATCATTTTAGGAGAAACAAAAGGAAATCCAATATTTTTTATGAAACTGAAATATTATTTATTGGTTTTGTCAAATCGTTTTCCAAAGAAGTATCAGCATAAATCAAATGGCCATTTTTAGGAAAGTAATTCAAGTAAATGTTATGCAGCTTATATAGCAAAAATATTTTCTTTTACGAAGCTATTGCTTAACTAAAACAGCTTTTATAATATTTGTAATTTTAGATGTTTAATGGGATTAACTGAATTAATTTTAACAAGAACGTGAAGGGACTAGAGCAGTATTCGAACAGGACATTTCGGTTACCGCCTTAACGCTCTATCAACTGAGAATACACTGGCCGGATCTAAGAGCATTAACTCTTATGAAAGTTGGAAATTTTTATTATTTCAGCTGTTTTGGAAATTCAGACCTACTTCTACGAATAAAATTATCTGTTATTTTAACTCCATACATGCAGAATGGCAATGAATAAGTAGGATTATAACTTCGACTATTTAAACTAAAGCTATGATCTATTAATGGATTGGCCGAATACTTTTTTTTTTTTTTTTTTATAAGAGCAAAAAGAGATGCGGATATGAATAAGGATCGATCAGGGAGAGCTCAGAAGGTAAAACCATTGGAAAGGTAACCCAAAGGTGTGCTCTGGTCACTTTTTGCATATTTTACAAACCTCATTAAAAAATTACTTCTTTTGAAATCAAATGATCACAGAAACCCGGCTAAACAAATCAAACGATATCTTATAAGTTGGTGCTGACTCGTCATCAGAGAGGATATAAAAATACAGTTGCAGGAACTGTCCGTTTTTTCAAACATATAATGAACCTCTATTCCAGGAACGAGCCAATAGCTTATTTTATTATAGGCATATAGCTTATTTTAGGCTATTTATAAACATGTAAAAACAAATCATTTTTATAAAAATATATAAACATATGTATGATATTTTTTAATAGTAATATTTATATTTTTCTCTTTTTCAACATTTGAATTTGTATCCTTATTAATTAATGGTATCATTGCATTTTCTGTACGTCGAAAGTTATTAGTACAGCGAATTCACTCAAACTAATCGCTTTGTGGTAAAACCTAGTTAAGATTATTTTAAAAACTTTTTCTTTAAAATTTTAAAGAATCGTGAAAATTTTTCAGATTCGGGGAAAAAAAAATAAAAAAAAATTCTGTCTTGAAACTTTTTTTAAACGCAACATTCAAATTAGTCATTATCAGAAAAAAAAGAAAAAAGTGAAGCTTATAAAGTGCACTATCACTATTCAAAATTCTCTAAAGGACCTTTGAAATGTTAGAATTATACATGATCGAAAACAACGTAAAGTGTTTTATAAAACAAAATAACGAAAGTATAACGCTATGAATAATATAAAATAAATATACCGTGATCTCACAATCTTTCTTCCATTTCATTCATATATTTTAACAACTATTTTAAAAATAAGTACATTTATACTATATTTAGAAACTAACAAGGAAACATTCAAAAGGTGTCGTCTTCAAAAAATATTGGAAAAAAAAAAATGTGATTCTACTCTTCATAAAACACCAGAAAGTAAAAAAAAATTGTCGGCTGAAATGAATTACAGCAACCACAAAAAATTATCAAAATTAAGCATTTTTAGCGATTTAGCGCTGTCAGGCGATAAGTTTGCTAGTATAGAGATTGCCGTGTACGAAAATAACCGTGTTTTGCTTCTCCGCCAAGTACTCAAAATCAATCGCCCAACGGTGTGAAATCGCCAAATATGCTTAATTTTGATAATTTTTTGTGGTCGCTGTAATTCATTTCAGTCGATAATTTTTTCATTTTCTGGTGTTTTATGAAGAGTAGAATCCCATATATATATATTTTTTTCAATACTTTTTGAAGACAACACGTTTTGAATGTTTCCTTGTGAGATGTAACTATACTCTATAACAAACAAACAAACAAAAAAAAAAAAAACAAAGACGCACAGAGAACGAGTAATGCAAACTGGCCACATACTGACATGCATGAAGGTTTCGATGGAAAATGCAAAATTTTAAAGTTTGGCTGTCATCGAATGAATATGCGACACTGCAGCGCATCTTCACTGCGCAATTGGCAGACTATTGAAAATGAGAAATTTTGATTCGAGGTCATAAATTCTTCGAGAATTTTATTCTGTCTACTCAGAAAGACAGTAACTATGCCTCGCATACAGGTGCGCAAACAACATGCGCAGATGTCAGCATTTGAGTGTGGTGTGTAGTTGGGCTCAAAGGAGCCTGTTGGTTTAATCTGCGAATTTTTTGACAACTGGATAGGATCGGTAGCACTATTATATGATATTGACAGGAATGGGTGAACATTGGCTGAACACAGCGTCAGGGAGGAAGCATAGTCGGCCTAAAGAGGACAGAAAGTGAGAACCAGTCATTAGTCAAAGCGTACTCAAAGCTCCAATTCATCATTATCGTCGATCCTACGTGCAACTGGTACTTCAGTGACTTCAAAGACCTTTAATAGGTGGTTCAGTGAAATGGGGTTGAGCTCAGTTCTCGAATCTCTCTTCCACTGAGGACATTTGGAGCATCATAAAAAGTGTCCTACAACCAGCTCGGGATTTTACCAATATAACGCACCAATTGGACAGAATTTGGCACGATACTTCACAGGAGCACATCTGCCAACTCTATCAATTAATAGCAAGCTGAATAACTGCGTACATAAGGGCCAGAATTGGAACAACGCGTTATTGACTTGTTTAATTTGTGAGCCTTTTTCTCTTCATTAAATCATTAAAAATTTCTGAAACTGTAATCAATTGTTTTTCTCCACATGTACATCACATCTACCAATTTTTGCCGCATTCGGATAACTTCTTGGTGCATCTTTTTTTTTTTTTTTTTTTTTGGTTATAGTGTATATTGACTGTAGAAAAAAGCATACCATAGCAATGATAAAAAACGAAAATTAAATGATATAAAAATACTATCACGATAAATATTATCGTAAAAATCGGTGTACTTGTATTGTATATTATTTAAAAAAAAAAAAAAAAAAATCCTTTTTTTTTTCTTCTAATATTCGTCTCGGGGTGCAATTTCATCTGATGTATACTAATATGCAGTTGTCAGAATCATTGCGAAAAGAATGAGATGTCAGTGGTTCTCGTTGAGCGAAAAATTGTAATATGGAATCAGCACCTAATCTATTTCACAATTCAACTAATTATGAAATTTTCTGCAAATTCTTTAAAATAATTCTTAAGTTAGGGTGACAAAAATTTTGTGTGGCACATGGCAAATATTTATCTAATTTTTTTTTTTTATTACATTCATAAAGGCTTAAAAATGAAAAACAGAATTAAATTTTTTTTTATGAATCCAATCTACTTATGAATATATAGAAAAAACTAATATATATATATATATATATATATATATATATATATCTTAATTAGATGTTTGTACGTTCCAAAAAGAAAAAGTATATTATTTTGTATGTGCATATTATATATTCAGGAATCCGCTGAACTTAGTTCTTATTTATTTTTTACAAAATTAATAGATTCAGTTTTATTTCGTTTTTTATAATGCACCCATATTATTAAAAGCCAGTAACAGATTAAATAAAAAGAGATAAAATTTTATTTAAACTCAATTGTTTCTGCGTGAGAAGAGATAACATGAAACTACATTTTTCTAACTTGTCTGTTTTAACAGGGGAAAAAAAAAATCCCCAATAGAAAATGATTGAGATAATGGCAACTGTTGAATTAAGATCGATTGCTGATCGATGGCAATCTCTTTCTTATTTGCGCTTGATATGCCTGGTTAAATAACAACTTTGACATTATCACTTTTACTTTTCTAGATAATGGAAAATGATATATATGTATAAATATATTCCTAAAGATATACTCTAGATCTCATATTTTAATTGAGGCAATCTATTTCATAAATGTATCAGAATTTGTGAATAGCTATTTAGAACATCATTTATACAAGGTAAATTATAAAGCAGAATTAATATCATACAACTGACTTAAGGTAATTTATCATTATTTTTATAATCAAGAAGCTATACATTAAATAATGTAACTGATTTTATAAATGTGTCGGAATTTACGAATAGCATTAGAACGATATTTATACAAGGTACATTATGACGTAGAATTAATATAATAAAATTGACTTAATGTATTTTATCATTTTTATATCTAAGAAGCTTTGCGTTATATATTGTCCTATATTATCTGATGTAACTGATTTCATAAATGTGTCGAAATTTGAGAATATCCTTAGAACAATTTATATTATTATAATAATAAAATGAAAATTAATATAATAAAATAATTTTTTTTATAATTTTTTTTAAACTTTAAATTATAATGTTCAACTTAATTTTTTTTTTTTAAATAATGATTTTGTAATGACGTGTGAGGTGTGACTGATATACAATTTTAGTCTATACACCTAATACAAAAGTGTAAATCCCTACAGATAACAGAAAGTTACTTTTAGTAGAATTACTTTTTGTTGCAACTCATGCTGCAACAACTGTCGAGAATATCATCGTTAAAAATTCTTTGTTGAAAACAGAACCTTGTAAAATTTGTGTATTATCTGTTGTCAGGACAACAGACTCTCATTTTTCCCTTAATGTTTCTCTCTTTCTACGAAATACATAAATTATAATTAATGCCACACAGAATTCAAAATGTACATGATAGTGATTAGCATGATAGACATTTGTGGCATCATAAACTAGAATCGTGATTCCGGTTATGCAAAAGAATTCGTTTTTTTTATGTCGATACGTATTTATGTTAATTGTAAGTTTGAATATTTAATCGAATATTAAATATTTATACTTTTTACGAGAATGCATAACGTGTTGTCACGTCTTTTTAACCCTTTAACGTATATTTTCTTTTGAAAATAGTTAAACTAATTTCAAAGATGGATATTAGACACATAAATGGTCATAAATATGTAAAAAAAAAAACGGGGGGGGAGGGGATAAATACCTTTTTTATTTTCTAGAATTTTTCGGTTTGAAACATCAGTAAGTTAATCAGATTGTATTAAAAGAATAATTGATTTAATAAATAATTGGCATTGTAAGTAAACACTATAAAATGCAATAAAAAAAATCGCAATAGTTGTTTTCGGGCCAAGAGATACACGTGAAGTGACGGGTTCGATCCCAAGTCGCGTTCGTCTGCCTAACCGTTCGGAGTTTTTTGTGATTTTCTCCGAAATTTGAATAAATATGGGCTAGGACCCCTTAGGAAGACTCCCACGGAGGACATTACCCCTGAGGTTTGGGACCCAAGAGCAGTTCAATCGGCCATAATTCTAATACTATATGTTGTTTTCGGTCATAATAATAGCGCTGTCCTTCATTAGGTGAAAAAACTTGGCACTAGTGCATCATAAAATTGAGAAGGTGCACTCGCGTTTATCAAGAAATTTAAAATGACTTCTGTATCTGGCTTCCTCTGAAACATCATTTGTTGAATTTCGGAGTAATAATGCTATACCCACCAAGGAAAAAAAAAAGAAAAAGAAAAAACTTTAAATTCGATTAAAATGAGGAAAAAATATTGAAAATTTGCTGCATAAAAAATGTTAAATGTTTGGTTTCAACGTGAAACTATTAAAAATTAAAAAGTTAGCATACTTAAAAAACTGATGTTTTTAATAATAATTTCTTTTCTTTTTTTATGTTATGATGTTGATATTATGCATATAAAAAAAATGTCAAATGTTCAGAGCGAAACCTATGAACATTAAAGGGTTAATATTTATTTTAAGATTCTGCCCACTGTTATCATTGACACACAGCTAATCTATTAATATATATTTCGAATTATATGAAAAAACGGTGTTGGAAAAGAATTTTTTTTTTTCCAACCCGGGATTACAGCGCCACACAAATCAAAGATATGTATTATGAAACATTAAAAATTGCTGGAAAAGTATTTTCAGTTGTGATAGGAAAGATCGTTATTATTATTATTATTATTCTAAATTTTTAATGCATTATTTGAAACGTATTCCATATTTAGAGAATAATCAGGGCTTCACAAACACAGTATATTTCAAGCTTTTCCTTTATTCAGCTAAAAATACGGCTTTTGTGGCGTTTGTCCCCACCATATATGAAATAAATAACATAATGGCGCTACTGTTTTGTGTGCAGAGTATTATGGAAAATTCGGATCCATTATGGTCTGTGGAAATTATATTTTTAGAATATTTATTTATTTATTTTATTTTATTTTATTTTCCCTCTGTACAAAGAATTTTTTTGTATGTGATAAATAATAAATAATAAATTTTTAAGTGCTAGATTTACCGAAATCTATACATTTCGTGCGACAGGGAACTATAATATGTATATAAATTTTCCGTTCATTCGAAAAAGACGTTCAGAGGCTATCTTACTTTAAATAATTTGAGCCCTTAGACCATAACGATAAAGAATTTCTCTTCATGTCCCTGTAGAAAAAAAAAACAATAACTAAGTATTAAATTCATCAAAACTTATACAGGTCATGCGACGGTTACCCTATAACACATATTTAAATTTTCATCTCAGTCGAATAATGCATTTAGACGCGATAACACTTTAAATAATTTGGGCTCATAGGCCATAATAATAAAGAATTTTTCTTTGTATCCATGTAAAAAAAAAAAAAAAAAAAAAAAAAAAACTATAAGGTTAGATTCACCAAAATCAATAGGGTTCGTGCTACGATGACCTGTAACATATGTACCATCTTTCTACTCCATCGATCATAGTATTTAGACGCTATCGTGTTCACTCACATACACATACATTCATACATACACCTATATACCACAGTTAAAAAACAAAAAACAAAAAAAAAGGAACACAAGGGACTTCAAAACGTACAGAAACACCAAAATCTCAAAGTCGAGTTCTTGTCATGACTACAATACTTTCCCCTTACATATGTATGTTCGGAAAGTAAAAAGAACTCACTTAGTGTATTTCCAAAAAGGAATCATGATTTTTTTTCTAAATATTCAGTACTGGGGCATGTTGAATCATCAGTATGAAACTAAAATTGAATAGTAAATTACTACAGTAACCGCCACTTAATAAAATCACTGGTTAATAAAATCAGCCGCTTAATCTGATCAAATCACCAGGACCGGAATCAAATCAATACAAACAACTTTTAAAGCCGCCGCTTAATAAAATCAGCATCGCCGGTTAATAAACTCAAAAATATCTTCTCAGCAGCCAAAAATATCATTTATGCATACAAAAAAATATTATTTGAATTTTTTTTAATAGAGAAAAAAAAAAAAAAAATTAAAGCCCAACAAATGCTCCGTTATCGCTTATTGTTGAATATTTTACACTTGCAGCACAGTTACAAATTAAACACGTCCCATAACTTATCTCCGTAACAATTTCAAGGAACGTATTCTTCAAAGCGCAGTAATAAAATAGAAATTTGATTTGAAATGAATATTTTTTTTCTAATTATTAGAAGGCAATTTCTAGTTCTCATTTTGAAATTGCTATAATTCATGAGGTTTAAACGTAAAGATTTTAAATTTATAAGAAAAGCGTGAACTTTTGGTAAAGTAATGATGATTTTTCTCTAACGAAAGTGCACGGGAACTTAGAATGCGTTTACTTATATCGAAGGAACAATTAGTTAATTATTTACCGAAAATTAATTAATATTGTTTACTAATTCCATTATTCGTTACCTTTTGAAGTTTCTTTCGAAACTCAGGGAAGTAATACCTTTTTCTTAAGAGCAGGAGCATTCGCCGGATATAAAAATCAGCCGCTTAATAAAATCACTTTGGCTCAGAACGAATGTGATTTTAATAAGCGGCGTGTGATATAGAAATCACATATTTTTAATGAATTTTTCCCATTTATTTAAATTCAAATCTATATTAATATTTTATATTATAATATATTCGTGCATAGAATAATAGTCTTTAATTAACCGCTGAATCCTTTTCTTCTCAATAAAATAAAATAAAAAGTATGTGGAAAAGAAAATCTTGCTGTAATCAAAAACCTCATTCTTTCAGTTCGGTGTTAAAAGAATACCACATGGCCATTCTTATTTTCTGCGTAAATCAAAGTTTAACGGCTAACATACTTTTAATCTGTTTCTCAAAATTATCCTTGAAAAAGAATTAATTATTTTTTCTTTCCTATGTATTATTTGCAGTATGTGGTTTTTCAGTTCTCATGGCTAAAGTTTGGCATAAGACTCGGGTTAATGTAATATGGTAAACCTGCTCGCTGCATTCAAAAATTATTAACTAAATGAATGTACAACGGATCTAAGGAAACCGTTATTTGGGTGATCTTTGCGGCGAAATATTGTGTGCCAACATGCTCATGATTTTCGTTTTTGGCTAAACATTTGGACACTCTCTCACTGATCACCGTCAAGCAAACATCTCTTAATACTGCTTTAAGATCGCTCTCTCTCTCTCCGTTTTTGCGGTTCCCAAACAGAATGTACTATTTCATCTATTATATTATTATGGAGACACTATACTTAATATCTGATGTTCAGCTATTTTATCTGCCAAATAAAAACTATTTTAGCTCTTCATCCAGATGTCCAGTTTCTTCACGGCCAATCCAGTTTGGAAATCTTCGAACCGGGATCTCTCATATTCTACCAGCAATTTTAAATAGATAATAAACTATCTATACAATAAACTTTGGTGCTCGCCGCCAGGTCTGTTTGGGGACTTGCTTAGAGAGAGAGAGGGGCTTTATTTATTCGTACGCATATTTTGTTCGGATTTTTCCATGTTCGCCTGATGCTTAATTTTTCGCATGGATAATTATATGTCTATCGGAGATTAACAAGAAAAACTTTAAAGCGATGATACTGGACGACGCAATACCCGTTTTCTGATACTTATCGTTTCATTGGTGTTGACGGATGGTGTCTCAAAGTGTGCTCCTAGCCTTTTTTAAATTAGCCTCTAAAAACTGTCAACCGTTTAAGCATGCATTTTTTATGCATGAAAGTTAAAAGACAGAATTCAATGCAAATTTTTGCGTATAGTTCGCTTCATCTAATATGTGTTATAATAGTTTCATAACTGATAATACTCATTTTTAAAAAAAAAGTAAGAGACATATTCATAACTTTTTGTGAACATAATATTTTTCAAGATTATGAATATTCATCTCTAGTTTTTCGTGTGAGTGGAAATATAAAATTGGTGTATGCCCTGTTTTTGTATATTAAACGATTGAAGCACCAGTCAGATTACTGAACAACGGTTACTTATTAAAAAGTTTTGTTCCGGATCCTGTATGCATTCAAATTACATTTTTTGGGGTGATATCTTCCGTTGCTATCAGTTATTTCTGATTTACTTCTTTCTCTCAGAAAATTTGCTATCAAACTATTTGCAGAATCGGTCTACTGTGAGATAACTTTAGTGAAGATTTCATCTTTTCGTAAATTTTCTTGAAGAAATTGAAGTGAAAATATTCTGTTTATTATACTTGTGCACATTTTTTTAAAAGAGAAAAGCCACAGTCGAATGACATTTTATAGTGATGATTAAAAATATATATGCAAGAACTCTCCCCATGCAAGCTCGTGAAAAGCAGGTATTTATTGTGCGAATGAAAAATTGTATACGCGAAGAAAACTGCCTCTCTTGTGTAAACATCAGCTCATACAATTGTTGTTAAATACATGTTTCCAGATTTTTTTACACAGAAACAATTCTATTGTCTATCAGCTGATTACATAATAACTGATATATTTTCAAGAACTAATATACATGGGCAAAAGTAGTGAACTTAATACAAGGTTATTTGGATACATTTTCGTGCAAGACTGCTTTCATGTGAGTATAATGACTTTCTGTAGACGTTTGTTTATAATTTTTTAACATTTCGTAGGTTTAAGAACGTTGCCATTTGACGTTTAAATTTAAGATATTTCATACATATATTTTACCAAATTGATAAGTTATGTTAAGATGTAAATCTTCGAACACTTTTTAAGTGCTAAATTAAATTTTATGTATTGATTTAATACATATATATTTGAAAGATTATTTTAAAAATATGTATATCGCTTTATAAATGCTTATTAATATATTATTTTCATGTTATCTTGCATATTTATACATATATAGAGAATGAATTACAGTAAAAGTTTTTGTCATTCCATTTATAATAGATATCAAATGTTATCTATTTTTCTTAATTTTCAATTTGCTCATATTAAAAAAAAAAAAAAAAAAATGTATATATATAAGAATTTTTATTAAAGTTCATAATTTTCTGTCTTTTCATATCAATACAAAATTCTTCCCTTATATGAAAATATTGATTTTAATTTTAATTTTTGTGAATGATTTGTGTTTCATATATTTCAAAATATTCTTCATGTTTCATCATATACATTTGTTGGATTTCTCAGTTCTTTCTATATTATATATTGAAATAAACAAACTAATTTAATTTTTCCTATTAAGTATACTTCAAACTTAATTTTAAATGAAGATTTATTAAGTTTTGTTATATTTTCAAATTCTAAATACATGCTTCTACAAAAAAAAAAAAAAAATAATAATAATAATAATAAATAAATAAAATAAAATAATTTAAATGAGAATATATTTTTCTACAATCGTTCGAGATTGAATATTTGGCAGGTGAACATTTCCCACCTTTCCCACATTTACAAACACATTTTTACAAATATTTATATTTACACATTTCACATTTTTTTTTTTATAAAATTGATCTTTCAGTTCTTGTGGGGAAAATTTTTAATTAATCATTAATAAATTGATTGATTTGGCTTGAAACTGTAAAAAATATTTACTTTCAAGCGTTTGTATGGAGAATCTTTTTCTTACATTAACACATATTCACACACATGTTTTTATACATACACTAAGTCTAGTTTTTCATAAATGACATTTAGTTGTAAAGTTTTTAATGATAATTTGTACATATTATAAGTATTTTTCTTCATTTCATGAGTTTTGCACTTTTTCCATTCTAAGATCTAAATTTTTGTAATGTTGTGCGCCACTGTTGCATTTAATGACGTCTTGAATGCGATAGTGTATGTTTGGCATTCGTGGTGTATTTCTTTCTCTGGAAATTCTGGCCAAATTTCAGTTGGGTGGGAAATCTGCCTTGATTGCCTTGCATTGCACAATTTTACTTTTGCTGGAATTTTGATTTTATCTTACACGAAATGATTTCTTTACTAAATTTACAATTCATATTAGTTTTACATTTACATAAATAAAATAAAATAAATAGATAGATAAACATTCATCTTTTTTTTTTAATTCAACAATTTTTCTCTTTTTTTGTACATTTTTGCTCATTGCATGTAGATGTGACAGGGTTGTGTTGTTACAGTATATCTACTGTTTGTTTATAAAATAACTCTCATGCCCATAATCCTTTGCATGCATAATGTTCTCATTTTCACACATCGTTATAAATTTACACATTTCATCTTTTGCATACATTCAAATTCACTTAAAAAAAAAAAAAAAAAAAAAAAAAAAGAATTCTATGCCTATATTTTTTTTTAACACTTTGTGCAATAATAAATTTTTATCTTTGTTTGCACTCTTTATACACATCAAGTTTATTTATTTTTCATATATTACAAGAACGTGATTCTGCTTATTAAAGAAATATATAAGTAAATGAGCTGAGGGACTGGCAAATAGATAAATAAATAAACACGCTTTTTATTCAAGCAATAATGAAAATATTTGGTTGAAGCATGGATTTTCCACATTTTTATTCTTTATCAAAGATTAAGATGCATAGCTATCACTTACCATGCATAAAAGTAATAATAATAATAATAGCAATAATAATTAAGAAGAATTATCATGATTTTTGTATTTTACTGTAAATACTATTTTACCATTGTATGCATCATATACACTTTTTACTCATATTTAATTATTAATATTTTTGGTTTATATTCTTATTCATGTGTGTATCTTTTTATCCTTTTATTAATATGTATACATAAATATGAGTATATATATAATTACTAGCTAGTATTTTATAACATCAAATATCAGGCCTATGTCTATTCGATGCATCACTTTTAAAACAACATTATTGCGCAACTTTTGAGCAAACACTTTTGCTCTTTAGATATCAGCTGATTTTAACATTTTTTTATGAGTCGACTTGATGAATAATGTTAATTCATCTATTATTTGGAAGTCAGATCTACTTCTGTTACTCGAGTTGTTTTTGAATTCGTTATGAGCATTTATCATAGCCCTGAAGCTATTCTTTATATTGAATTTAAGCTCATTTTTAAGAAGGCCTCTGTAGAACTCATTAGAAGTTTATGTTGTCATGACCTTTTTTAAAAATTTCATGTGCACATTTTTGTTTTTAAATTTTATTATTAATTAAAGAGCTGTCATCAGAGATTATATAATAAAAATGTGGCTATTTATTTCATTGGTAATACCATTCTAGAACATTACTGACATGATTAAAAGTTATTGAGAATTTTAATTTCATATTTAAAAAAAAAAAAAAAAAAAAAAAAAAAAGTATTTACACATAAACACACACTCCCTGTTAACACAATTGTGTTGCTTTAGTCTATCACTTCCGCAGATTGTTTTTCTATAATATGCTGATATTTGACTACAAGTTTAAATTTTCAACACCGATAATTGTGTTGGGGAAACCACATTTTACATTAATCTTATTATTCAAACGTTATGAATTTCAAACATCCGTAAGTGTTTTAACAAATATATATCTATACATTACAAAAAAAAAAAAAAAAAAAAAAAAAAAAAGATAATAATAATCAGAGATATTTTTTCTAATAATGAGCATATAAAGAAATATATATATATAATTTCTGTATTTCTGCTCGAGTTTACCTGACAGTTTATCATAACACAAAACACAATTATACACAAACTATACTATTATTTACATTTTTTCTTTTTAATTTAAAGATATTATGATTAAAATATGAATATAATTAAATATGCACTTTCTTTTACATTTATTTGTAAAGTAAATATATAGAGAATGTAATACTTTTTCATTTTAATATTTTTCTACATGTTTGCAAGGTAATTGTGCCAACAAAAATATTGAATTTTTTTTAAAGTTCATCAGAAATTTATAACAGATTTAAGTGTTTTTTTTTCCGTATATACTTTTGCTACATTATGTACATGTGTTTTTATGCATGCTTATTTTTGAGTTAGAACTTCATTGTCATTTGACTAATATGGTGTCCGGTTAAATGGCAAATTTTTTCAATAGTTCTTTTACACATTTTTACACGTTTATACACATTTCACACATTAAGGCATGTTTTAATTGGCCTCACAACCCAATTATTCAGCCATGTTCTCTTCTGAATTTACACACTTTTCTCTGACTTAATTATTTGGCATGTCATGTGTTCACATGTCAGGTGATCAGCAATATTTTATCAAAAATTTGTTATTCTTTTCTTTAAAAAAAAAAAAAAAAAAAAAAAAAGGTGTATAGATTTATTAAGGATAAATTATTAATAGTAATAATAATAATAAAATAAACAAAATAAAATTTGTTTAATATATAAATTTTTAAAATTTTCTTATAGAAATTTTTATTAAGATAAATAATTTGCACCTATTTGTTCTTGCTTTGATAGGTATTTTTGGAGTACATCATGCATGTTTTTATATGTATGCTTTTATTTGCAGTCAGACCTTCATGTTTTTTTAACTGTTTTTGGGGCGCAGTTAAATAACAAATTTTCCAATAGTTTGCTTTTTCTCCTACACATACACATTTACACATTTTTCTCAGTAATCTATGTTATGATAATAGATTCACGACCTATTAATCAATCATAGTATGTAACTGAGTTTACACTTTTTTTCTTATCTGACTTGAAAGGTTAGCAGAACATGTATGACATCATGAATTGGACAGGATACTCATATGTTTTAAAGCCTTCCAAGTAATAATAATAAAAGATTAATTATTTAAGATAAAATATACAAATTTCAAGTACATCTTTTTGTATATAGTTCACATGGCTTACCTTGCATTGTATTTTAAAGAATCAATAAATAAGGTAAGCAAAACAAATTTATTTAATACTAATGTTGTAATTTTAAATAACTATTTGCTAATTTTCTATTTCTTTCATACATTTTAAATTGTTTCTTATACTTATTGTATTTTTAATATTTTTAAAGGATCTCTATACTTCAATTTACAACTTTTACAATACATGTATACATACATTACAGAATTACATTTTTACAATATCAGTTTTTTCTCTTTTTCTACAGATTATGTATTGACATTTTTCTATTTATACAGTTACTTCATATGTGTAATTTTTCCCACATAAACACATTTTATTTTAAATCTTATACACACACATTCTTCTGATTGCATATATAAGATTATTCTTCATTGAGATTTAAACAATGTCTTATACTTTTAGACATTTCAAATTTACCAAATCACTGTTGGATGCTGTCATTTCACACACACACACACACACATAAAAATAATAATACTAATAATAAAAAATATAAAAAAAAAAATAAATAAATAAAAAAAAAAATATCTTAAAGATTTCTCGAAGCAATAGTTTGTATTGTAGTATTTATAAGTTACTTGGGGCAGGACTTCTCCTCTCTACACACATTTATATACACACTATTTTACAAATATTTTCGCACACTGTTCATTAAAAAAAAAAATTAATAAATAAAAGATACCTAACAATTATTTTGAGGTAAATCTTTGATCAATCATAAAATTACATGATTGATTTGTCTTGCTCAGTAACTATAACAAATATTTACTTCTGACTTTTGCATATGAGATAATCTTTGTTTTTCTTACACATACTCATACAGACACACTTTCATATACTTACATCATATATAAAATAGTTGTGATTTTTGAAGCTGATTATAATAAACATTGATCATACTGAAATTGAATATAATAAATATTATAAACATTTTTAATTGAATAACTAAATGAAGATATTTAATGATATTTTGTACACATTGCAACATTTGTTTTTCAATAATGATACAAATATTCTAGATCTACATATTTTCTCTTACATACACACTACTTTATATTCGTCTGAATTATATATATCTAAATGATATTTTAATTCCAACAATACATTCACATATATTTACATTCATATGTTGTGAAACATGTAAAAGATGATTTTACATCTTAAGATAATTTAATATTCACAATTAAAAAAAAAAAAAAAAAAAAAAAAGAAGGAAAAAGAAAAGAAAATCATGTACAAATGCATACAATCTGTGTCCAAGACATAAAGGATTTAAATACAAAATGATTTTATTATTTTAGGCATACTTAACAGGCTTAATATTTTGTTTTTCTCAATTACACAATGATTTTTTTCTATACAAACATCACATATAATACACAAATTTTATTATATTTCTTCATGTTTACTACACTTTTCAGTTATGATTCGTGTTTAAAATGTATTATAATTGTTAAGGAAAAGGAAATTAATTGAGCATCGATATATTTCTTGATAATTTTGGACTACAAAATGCTTAGAAAATCAACTTAGCTCATATTTTTAGAAATAATTAAGTATGATTTAAAATAAATAAATAAATAAAAATTTAATTACATTTTTCTTTTAAATTTTTTCCAGACGTTATACTTGTGTCCTACTGTTTTTATTGGTTGAGCTATTTTTTTTTTCTTTTTCTCAATTCACTTTACACAAACAAAAGGCATTTTATTATGTCGTGTTGCAGAATGCTTGCTGTAATTTTATTTGCACACAATATACGCCTCTTCTGCTTCACACCCTAACTCAGTACGTTATTTTTGGCTGTGGCCTCACAACCCACAATGTCATTTATAATTTGTATACTGATTCACACTCTGGCTCAATTTGTATAAATTTCGGGCATCCTAAGCTTGAGGATCTCGCACTTTCTTTTACGTTCTATGTATCTTTTCCATAGCAAAATGTCACATTACAATAAATAATGAAATTAGTAAACAATAAATAATTTCAAGCAAATTATATATTGTATAAACATATGAATATGTAAAATATTTTACTTTTATAATTATTGATTTCCTTTTCCTTGCTTTCAATTTGTCATACAATTTCAAAATATATTTGTTGGTTAAATAAATTGTCATACAGATGTGATTTATTATGTTTTATACATTTCATTGGTTATTTTATATCTGTATTGTCATATGCCAATGCATAGTCTTGCATCACATGAAGGAAAACTATGTATTGTAATAACAGGTTCTAGTTGATTATTGGTATTACATCATTAATGTTTAAGTTTACACTATTAGCCACTATGTTGTATGAAAAATATTTTGAAGTCATATTGATTTTATATTTAAAAAAATATATTTTTTTTCAATCTGTAGTATGCATTAACCTTGATGAGAGAGAGCGATTTTTTTCCCTTATCTTTCGAATTTTTTTTCTAGAGAAAGGGGAGAAATATGTGATATAGAAATCACATATTTTTAATGAATTTTTCCCATTTATTTAAATTCAAATCTATATTAATATTTTATATTATAATATATTCGTGCATAGAATAATAGTCTTTAATTAACCGCTGAATCCTTTTCCTCTCAATAAAATAAAATAAAAAGTATGTGGAAAAGAAAATCTTGCTGTAATCAAAAACCTCATTCTTTCAGTTCGGTGTTAAAAGAATACCACATGGCCATTCTTATTTTCTGCGTAAATCAAAGTTTAACGGCTAACATACTTTTAATCTGTTTCTCAAAATTATCCTTGAAAAAGAATTAATTATTTTTTCTTTCCTATGTATTATTTGCAGTATGTGGTTTTTCAGTTCTCATGGCTAAAGTTTGGCATAAGACTCGGGTTAATGTAATATGGTAAACCTGCTCGCTGCATTCAAAAATTATTTACTAAATGAATGTACAACGGATCTAAGGAAACCGTTATTTGGGTGATCTTTGCGGCGAAATATTGTGTGCCAACATGCTCATGATTTTCGTTTTTGGCTAAACATTTGGACACTCTCTCACTGATCACCGTCAAGCAAACATCTCTTAATACTGCTTTAAGATCGCTCTCTCTCTCTCCGTTTTTGCGGTTCCCAAACAGAATGTACTATTTCATCTATTATATTATTATGGAGACACTATACTTAATATCTGATGTTCAGCTATTTTATCTGCCAAATAAAAACTATTTTAGCTCTTCATCCAGATGTCCAGTTTCTTCACGGCCAATCCAGTTTGGAAATCTTCGAACCGGGATCTCTCATATTCTACCAGCAATTTTAAATAGATAATAAACTATCTATACAATACGGCGGGAACTGTACAAGCTTTTAAACAAATATTAATCTCTCTCTTTGTCCCTATACCTTAAAGATGGAGGAGCAAAACAAAAAGCAGCATAGAAAGGGGAAAAAAAATCACCATGTCGCGTGCCTATAGGTGTTTTGTGTATCCATCACAAAACTTTTTTCTATATTTTTCTGTATAAATTCACACAGAACAAATTATTTATTAAAATTATTATTTATTAAACTGGTACTGGGGCAGTATGGTTTACCATAATGAATTCTCACTATTTTCATCACAGAAGTATAACAGTAAATGTCGATAAATGTCAATCTTGTGCCACATCTGAGGAAATGGTTTTTATTTAATTTAATTTAATTTTTTTTTTTTTTTTGTTGTGTTTTGTTAAAAATGGAAAAAAAAAAAAAAAAAGCTTAATTTTGTCTTTAATCATCCTAGATGTATGGGTCATCGCAGCCATTCCTTTTAAAGGGTTCTTAAATAAATAAATAAATAAATAAATAAATACTTATACTGAAAATATATCCTTCAGTGGGAAGAAGGAGGGGCAGACGATGCACCTACATATACAAAAGATTTTTCCTACTTAATTACTACTATTATAATTATTCTTAATTCCATAATAAGTCAGGAAATTCTTTTCTCAATGTGTACATTTTCGCGAAATTTTTTCTATAGAACCAAATTAAAAATTAAGAGAAAACGGGCTTGCAACGTTACCTTTTGGGCGATTTTCACCAAAAATTGATAGACATTAAGTCTTGTCAAGGTGCAACTATACGCATAAATTTGTGTGAAATTCTGAGCATTAATTCTTGAAATAGAGTTGCCATAAAATTTTTCTCACACAAGGACACAGACAGACTTTTACTAAAAATAGTGTTCAGTAACTACCAAAACGTGTTCATCTATTGACAACCGGAAGTCAAGAATGTTTAAGAAACTAATACTTTCTTCTATTGAATGTAGAAGAAAGTAATAAATTGTTAATTTGTATGTGAATAGCAGTAAATAAAGCCCATGTAAATAAAGCAAGGTACATTTTAAAAAAGAGGGAATAAGGAACTTTGTTTATATTCGTTACTAGGTCAAACGGAAGAAAAGACGCGGAAGGAAAAGTGATACATAAAATTCGCCAGATGCTGAAACTAAAAGAAGTTTGTTTGCCCTTTACCTTGATTTTTAAAAATATGGGGCAATAAAATGAAATGGGAATACTATTTATATTGTTCAGTTCTAAGTTCTTAGACGTTCATAAGAGAAAGCATAACATAAACTGGGAAAACGTCTCGCACGAAGTGCTACAAAATTTAACATAATTATCTTTTTTTTTTTTTTTTTTTTTTTTTTTCTTTCCAAAGTAGCTTTTCTTACAGAAAATAAACAGTGAATTTTTAAAGCAAGCTAACTTTTCGTTACAGGATTACCCAAATCCAATAAGAAAGAAATATGAAGCTTGAAATTCAAACGAATACTTGCTGAAAAAACTAAAAGAACTAAGAAAACTTCAGTTTTGAAATTTCGTAACGTGGGGGTAACAAACAAGCAGAACGGATATTCTTTGCATGCAGCAAAACACCGTTTATACGCCTCTCGTTAATACGTCTTAATACAGGATTTAGTTTAATACATTCATAAAGGTCAAGAAATCAGTCTTCTGTTCTGCGTCTCAAGACATCTTTTCAAACTGCTCTTGCAGTGTTTACATTTTATGCCGTCCTCTGTCGCGAAGGCGTTTTTTACGGCGACCAATGTATTTTTGTTGTTGTTTGTTTGTTTATAATAAACTATGGGGAGGGGCTTAACCACTTCACCTGCCATCGTTTTTTGCGGGGGCTAGGTTTTCCTCGTAATCATTCGTGCTGGCCGCTGGGGTGTTAAAATCGCTCAAAACTGCTGTAGTGGTGAGAGGCCTCCTTCCGTCTAACAAAGGTTAATCGTAGTTGGATAGTGGAATATCTCACAAATATCTTGAATGAGTTCGTTAACCAAGTTGATCCGACATTTCATTTGTTAGTGGCGTCCACTTAAATATTTCTAATTTACGTTAAAACCGTATTAAAGAACGGATTTGCTTAAAATTTCATATACATCCAAGTTTATTAAGCAAATTGATCCGCCATTTTGTTTCAAAAGGTCGTTCACTTGAAGTCACAGGTTCATTTAAAATCACAAGACCACTTGAAAATTTGTCATTGCGAAAACTTTTGAAATGCTAAATTAAACTGAACCAAAGTTGAACAGTTGATTTATTTTAAAATTATCTTGAATAAGTTCGTTAGCCAGTGAAAAATTAAAAAATTGCTGGAACAGTGCACTAATAAGTTTTATTGCTTAAAACACCGCTTTAGCCCACATCAAGCACGTAACCAAGTTACTTTCACCAAGTTACTTTTACCAAGTTTATCCCCGCTATCTTATAGAGGAAAACTGGACAAAATTTTTTCGTATATTTTATTTAAAGTGTATGTGAATGCTATCCCCTATAAAGATCCAAGTTGGAATACGCACTACAAAATGTGCTTGTAAAAGGAAAGTTAGGAAGTAGTATACTATTCTTATCCTAAAGGAGAACAGTGGACATCCTAATTACACATGACACATGCGTAATTTTAATTGTTAATATGTTTAAAACATTCATTTTAAGTAACTTATGTATTTGAAATACATTTGTTATTTTTGTTTTTCCGAATGTGGTAAATAAAGAGCAAATCCAGAGTTATGCTTATTACGGCCTGGATTTTAAGTTTGGCTTTATTATTTTTTTCTTTAATAGGAAGTAATTTCGATATTTAGTTTCATCACTCAAGAACTTCTTCACCCGGGATATTAATTTATTATTTATTTATGGGCATTTATTAATTTTAAGAAATACATAATAAAATAAATAATTACAGACATTATTTAAATTATAGACATTTTCTACAATATTTTGAATAATAAATAATAAGTATAATTTTTTTTTTTAATTTGTTTTGGGTGAGACATCCGAATACAATGAGTTTTTAAAGCATCGAATTAAACGAAATTTTGAACAAATATATTAAAAATTTAAAGCGTTTTGGGTGAATCAGGTGATGTATTTGCTCTTAACACGTTCGCTGCCGGTTTCACGTGACTAAAATTTGAAATGACGTTTTTTTCCTTTAACCCGCCGAATATGTTTGACGTGTTGCACAAGAGCGCTACATCGCCAGATGTTATAGGCTTTCTGTTTACCTTTGCATGTTTGCGTCATGTGTTACGTCAATACGCTGTATTACGTCAAACGTGTAAAAATTCATCTGCTCGTTACAAGCAAACTCTGTAGTTAATGAGTAATAAGTTAAACTTCCATAGCAAATAGTTTCGTTTGTACTGAGCAGATAAAATATCTCGCTGACGCCATCACTTCGGTTGCATATTGATGATACGTGTTTTATTAGACAGAAAGTATTCTATTTTGAAATACCCTTCCATGGAGGATCAAATTTTTGATCGCATATTTCCGGACCACTTCTAGGGCTGAGTCCCCTACCGTTGCCAATCGCCCATTGCGCAGCACTAGTGTGACATAAAACCCAACCAACCATCTATTTTGAAATATGAATATTTGTGATGTTTGCGTTAGTACTGTTTGGCTGGTTGAATAGAGTTGGAATTTAAGAGGTACTTTTGAATTTAAGAGTTTGGTTTGTTGATTGTGTTTTACGTCACACTAGTGCTGCGCAATGGACAATTGGCGATGGTCTGGGTCTCACCCCTAGAGTTGTCCAGGGACATGCCATCACAATTTTGATCCTCCACGGAAGGGATGACTCTCTCGCTTCGTAGACACCCAGAGGTATAATTAATATGGGAACATGGAAAACATTGCGGTCACGACAGATTTTATGAGCACCAGCCACCCTTAGTATACACAATGGTTTTTTGCATGCTCGAGTACCGAACCCGCAATCTTCCAATTCCGAGCCCGGCGCTTTACCGACTGGGCAACCACGGTCCTGAATTTTCGAGGGGTATTTTTGAATTTCATGCCAATACTGGTTGCTACAGTACAAAATTTTGTATACTTTTTAATTTCATGCATTTTGAGATAAGGGTATAGTGAGCAGATCAGAGTACCATTATAAGAGAGAATCGTTAAAATTTGCTATAATTATCCAGTTGCGGATTTATTTTTTCATTCCTAATGAATGAGGACTATAAATAAAATATTAATGATAAATAATTTACTTTATACAACTTTTGAAAACTTTTAAATTTAAAATTCCTAAGTAAAAAAGTATACTTCATACATTTTTGTTAAACAAATCCTTGTCGAATCCTGTTCTTAGTCAGTGTAAGAACATGATTCGATAAGGATTTATTTAACAAAACCTTATGAAGTGTACTTTTTTTTACATAGGTATTTTTGCTAGTGTTCGGACACTTTTGTTACCGACTGTACTTATAACTGTTAAATTATTGGAAATAAAAAAACTATCATCTAAACACTTATCATCAATTACTAAAGCAACACACTTTTCAGGGACATTTGGTGTGATTGTATAATCTAAGTTTTATTTTTGTATTTGTGATTAGTTATATATTCGTAATTATTTTTTTTTTCTTTTAATTCTATTTTATGAAAATTATCCTTTTGTCCTATGTATTATTATTATTCGGATTTTTTTTTTTTTTTTTTTTTTTTTTTTTTTTTCAAGAAGCGTTTTCTTTTTAGGTTAGATCGCCGAAAAGCTCGCTTTCGTATGCCGCCGCTGTAAGGTTGCTATTCGGAACACGATGCGAAATGGCGCCGTCTTGGCGATTTTCGAAAATTTCGCCAAGCGGCCGCCTAAAGTAAACTTGTACCTGTAAAGCAATACGTCACATCCCGCGCTGGCGCGGGATCGGCAGCGAACGTGTTAATTGAAATTTTAAACTATCCCGGGCTTAAATTTATTACTTCGAATAGTCTGGTCTGAACTTACTTTGCCTGGATCCTATCGTCTTCTACAAATTCACTCCGGCCAAGCTGAGACCATAAAACTTTCGTACAGATTGAATCCAACCCGTACCTGGTGCTGAAAAATTAGGCTAATGTAAACTTCTTGTTGTATTAAAATTATTTTTATCAGTTTGACATTAGAATTCCTCCCTACCTCCTTTCTCTTTATCATGCTGCAAAACGATTATAATTTCAAATTAATCAATAAAATGGACTCGTCCATAACAATTGCAGATTAAAAGATAAACTTCATATATTACCACGTTACAATTTTTTTAGTGTGTCGTTGTCAAAGTAAAAATATAAATAAATAAAAATTTATAGTGCTATTTATCAAGTTTTTAGCCTGATATCTTTTTACTTAAAACTGCAATGAATGAGCAGAAATTAGGATACTTAAACCAACCCTTAACATTGAGAAATATTAGGAATTTGGTTGTCGTTCTCCGGTCATTTAGCACAAAAAGATTCATTTGACGGTGACTTACAGTTTGAGGTGGATTCCGAAACATTCCGAAAATCCATGAATGAACCAGGAATTGAATGAAATCGGCACCTGAAAGCAGAGTGCTAATCATTTTGCCACCAGATGGGCGAGAGATATTGGGAGTTTTGGAAGAAATATTGCCCGACAAATTTCAAATTAGGGCTATTTATGAGAGTTGTTTGAACAGTTAAATATATTTTCATTCCTTTGGTTATTCTGTATAATATAAAACAATACTAAATCATCAATGCTCGATACATGCATATAGATTGATACAGAGCAACTTATTGAAATTCAATATTCTAAAATACTCAGTTCATATTTAAATTACAAAAAACATTCTTTTTTTTTTAATACGCTTTTATTAGCTTTACCTGCATGTATGTATGTTTGTAACCGCTCTGGGAGCAAACAAAAAATCTATATTGTAAAAAAAGACTTGCCCTACGGGAACGCTGTGGCTGTGAGGTAAAGCTCTGGGCTACTAACCTAAAGGTCTAACGTTCGAGCCCAGTCAGGGGAGATTTTTAAAAAAAGGTTTTTGTTTAATTCTAAATTATTTATTTCTCATTCCTTCATTATGTTATTTTTAACATGCTTTTATTAACTTGATATGATGTAACTATTAATGTATGTAACGGAATCTTGCAATCCAATTTTCGACCACTTCTGTTCGTTCGATTATCCTGAAATTTTGCACACGGCTTCATAGTCGATGACAATATTACATAGAAGTGTTTCCAGGCTCCTATCCCATCAGGGGCAAGCAAAAAAAAAATCTCTCTCTCTCTCTATATATATATATTAAACTCTATTGTATGTGGCACAGGATTTGGCTGTATTTGTATAACATTGAGTGGCAACAATTAATCATTTTTTTTTTATTATTAAAGATGTAAATATTATGGTGTGTCACTCACACGATTTTTTCGTACCTGCATTTTAATACTATAAATATAGATATTTTGTGCTTTTTAGTTCAAATTTCAATAAAAGCATGTTCTTTAATTTTTTAAAAGTATCATTTTTTATTTATAAATTATTTCGTATATATATAACATTGTTTTGCGTCGTCCATCAAACACAATAAAAACTAAATCTAGAAAACTATAAACAACTTATGATTCTTATATATGCTGAACTTTTTTAATTTTCTCGGAAGAATGTATTACATTTTCTACACATGTGTCTTTAACTACGCAACAAAAAGCTTTAATTTTTTGGCTTTTCTTCTAGACTTTGGATCCTGTCCAAAGCAGATAAAATCCTAGCATAATGAACAGAATGTATTAATAATCACACGCTATAATGCAAAGAGAATCTTATAATACCTGCCGTCTCGCGTCGTAAAACTTTTGGCCAATTACTAAGTTGCCGTTTCTCTCTCTTTCTGTTTTTTTTTCTTAATAAATTGTATTGTTTTAATAAATTATGCAATTTCTTAATAATTTGTCAGATTATTATTATTATAGCTGCTCTCTTTATTTTTCGTTCAGATTATTCGAAATATTGATTGATTCGAACATAATTTCTCTAAAAGCTGTGTCAAATATGCTGAATTAAATTTCTATTTTCAGTCTTTCGTGGAATACACTTTACATGCTAAACTTTGAATTAATTAATTTTATTTTATTTCAGATTAATTAATCTAAATTTTTTTACTTTCTTCTATATATAGTAGAAAAAACTATTGTATTCATAAACATGCAGATTTTCACCGGATTTACAGGTTGTGTGAAGGCCTCACTACGATTTAACCATTTTTAGAAGATGTCTGTGTGAGTATGTGGCAATTTCGTGGCAATGCTACACCAAGAGCTAATGCACACAATTTCATCAAACTTTGGTTGTTTGTGTTAAAACGTTTATGTGCACGAGACAATTTTGTGGCAGCTCTAGATCAGGAAGTAATGCATAGAATTTTATTGAACTTTTTATTTAGTTGCATTTTAACATAAATTGGTTCCTATCAACTTTTGATGCATATCGATTGATGTGTGGCGCTCCCATGCTTAATAATTTGACAGTATATATATAGAGAGAGAGACATACTTTCCCTATTTACTGTAAAGCTATACCTCAGTTTTTATAGTAAATAAATGCACCAATCGTGATATGTAAGATGGTTATATTTTAAACCATGTTGATTCAATTTGAGTGCATATAGGTCGATAGGTACGCACTGCTGTACTGCAATTTTCTCCCTTTATGGAAAGGCTATGCCCTAACTTCTGTAGTGTATAAATGTATGAAGCTTGTTATGTAGTATCACTTTACCTGTATATATATATAAACTGTGCTGACTTAATTTGGGTGCATTTTGGCCGACAGGTGTCGCTGTTTTATCTCTCTTTTTTTTTAGATTTTTATTTAGTTTTCTGTCCAATTAATATATTAAAAAGATGTAGAAGAAAATTTTGTGATGGGCCACGTCATACCAGTTTTGCTTTTTGGATGATAAATAATTGTAATGGCATGTTTAAGAGAAGATACACAAAGCTAAAGATATATTTGACCTTATATAGGTAGAATGGCTGTAAATAAAAAACAAATCTGTTGTGCTGCTACATAAATGAGTTTGCTTATTAAACGTTTGTTTACATTATTCAAAATTTCAAACATAACGAAATACGTTGCGTGCTGAATAACAATGCTAATAGAGCTTTGAATACTTTTATTAGGTTTGAATTCATTCGATTATTCTAAATAAAAGGTATTAAAATTTTGAAATTTCTTTTGTAATTATGATTATATATAACTTTTTTTTTAATGCTTTGTGTCTTATTAGTTTTCTGAGTGCAATTTTATTTTTAAAATATTAACAAGACTGTTCGTAGCAAAAAATTGGCGTAATATTACCAATACATATCTGAGCATAAAACGTAAAGCGCATATGGTGGAAAACTTAAAAGAAAAAAATAATGCGATTTTGTCATTTAAAGATTTTTATAAATCACTGTAAAAATTAAACTGTGTTTTTCCAGGACACGAATCTATCTTCTTTTAAGCAAATTATAAGTTAATCTCGGAGAGTAATTGAAGATTTTAATTTTATTTTTTCTAAGTCTGTTTTAAATTTCGCTGAAATATGATAATATATTTCAGAGTCCCGTTTATTTATTTTTTACAGAAGTTATGAAAAAATATTTTAGATTTAATTAAAAAAAAAAAAAAATCTGGTGTGTCACTCACACGACTTTTTCTTACCCTGAAATTTAATACTATAAATACAGGTTGGAGATTAAGAGGTAAGATAATGATGTTATGTAAACCTATGTTAAACAATTCAAATTAGGCTTCGGAAGAGTTTTGTATGATAATTAATTCTGTGTGAGGGGGGCTACCGCCCCCTCAACCCCCCGTTTCATTAACGCACCTACATTTATATAGAATTTAATTCGGTTATTAAAAAATAACTCTGTTTTTAAAAAAATAATTTATTAAAACTATTATTTAAAAAAATTATCTTATATAATAATGCAGACGATTTCCATATTAGAGAAGTAGTATGACACTAAATATCCAAAAAAAGTCCATATTATTCTCAATATATATAAAAAAAAAAAAAAAAAAAAAAAAATACGATTTTTTTTCAAAGTTTTTTTTTCGTTAAAAGTGAAAAAAATCGATAACTTTGTTTTAAATTATCGCAGATCGATGGTTCAACCATTCGTTTTAAAGGTATTGGCGAGCTCTTTTGAAAGATACCCATCATGAAAATTTACTCCCCTCGAGGGGGGATTTCCCCCCCAGGGGGGAGGCGAGGCTCCTACATACACAAAATTTTTTTTCCCAGTTGACTATCTCTATTTCAAAATATATATATTCGTTTCATTTGGTTTAGTGTAGTCTATAGACGTTAAACTCTACTTACCTGCAATTTTCCCCATAGACGTAATGTATTAGAATTCTCTTGATTGTCCCTGTACACGAACCATTTGCTTGATCTTAACGAAACGCTTACTGTAGCATCCCTATATGATACACATTTAGAATACCAAGTTTGAACTTTCTGCCATAATTTGTTTTTGAGATATGCTGATAACAGACAGACACACACACACACAGACCATTTGCTAAAAACATGATTTTCGTATTCAGGGGACCTCAAAACGTGTAAATATAACAAAATCTCGCGTTCGAAAATTTGACCCAAAAACAATACTTTCTCTACCTTATGGGTAAGTGAAAGTAAAAAAAAAGTCTTAAGACAAACTTGTGTAAATTGATTGCCTCCGATGTTTTTTATATCAAAATTATGTATTATTTGTTTACTAAGATTTTGACAGGTTTAATTTCAAAACTATATTTCAACGCGTTCTTTTAAAGAGGGAAATAGGTATATTTGAAATTTCTGCTGCTCATAAAAAAAAAGAAAAAGGCGTCTTTACTTGCAGCAATCCTAAGCTACAAATTTAGAGAACGGCAAAGTGGTATGAACGATCGAACTCATTGAATAAGCAACACCTCGTAAGGGTGTTTTTAGAAATTGGCATTAATAATCTATATCTATCTATATCATTATATAAAGCGCAAAAAATTGTTTGTTTGTGGAGGGTAATCTCTGAAACTACTGAACCGATTTAAAAACTTCTTATACTGACCGAAAGCTACAGTATGCCATATTGTTATAGGCTATATTTAATTTTGATAAAATAAATTTTAGTTTAAAATCTGAGCATTTTAATTAAAATCCCCATAGAAGCCGTAATAGAAATGGAAATAATGAAATATTAAAAAAATTAGCTGCTGCCAACATAAAAGAAACATTTACATATTCATTTCGTTTTTAAAATATCTTGACGTGAAAAGAAAAGAAATATATTTGCACGTGCATTAAATTGAAATTCATATAAAGCTTTTTTAATTGTTAAACTTACACGTTAAATCTGACGTCATTATAGAATTAAAAGTGTTTATTTTTCTAATAATTTAATTTGATATGATATGATATAATATCTAAGCATCAATGTTTAAACCACGGAGTCTTTATTACTCCGTGGTGTAAACTGATGTGTGTAAACGAAATTGGAATTTAAAAATAAATAAATAAATAAAATAAAATAAAATAAAATAAGAAATTCTATTTTATAATATTATTTATTTTAATTTATAATTGTTGCCAAAAAGATTTACGAATTAATTTATTTTTAGACATATAATAAAATATATTTTCACGCGAACAATAATATTGTCCCGTCAGGTTTTATAAATTTCATAAGAAAGAGGATAAAATATTTCTTACCCGACAGGTCTTGTTCTTTTTCGCCGGCTTATTCTAAGTAATCACAAAGTAGTTGAAATGAACACAGCTCAAGTTTCACGACATAAACGTTTAATTAGACGCACTATTTACATTTTATGTACATAATTGTTTCATTAATATCTGCAGCTATCACAATATTTAATATTAGCTGCCAAGCATTTAATATTAGCTGTCGAGCGTCAAAGGAACGCTCTTCCATATCCTTGCGGATTCACAATCCTTCTTTTTACAACCGAAAAACAAAACTTTTTTATCATCAGAAAAAAACATGTTGCCAATCAATAAAAAATAAAAATAGGCAGACGATCTCCAGTGGAAGAACAGCCCGCCTCCTGACGGCAAGAATGGGTCATCCTCCCACCTTTGATTCTGGCAATCTTGTACAAAATCAAACTAAAAAAGAGAAAAAAGACATATTAATAAACATTACATCAAGCAAAAATGAAAAGGAACAGAGAGAAAAGGAAAAAAAAAAAAAAAAAAAGGGTAAATAAAGTTCTATCAGTCAATTATAAATTCAGTCTATCTGGAGCTCTAATGGATCTACCCCTCCTGGTAAATCGTGGTTTTTCGTCAGGTATCTCAACAGATTTCTTGACATTCTTTGAAACAGTTCTAGACAGTTCAGAGGGATCAGGGCATCTTTTCGGTGTAGAACGAGTAGGTATCAAAGTTCCATTTGCAGCATACTTTGCACGAAAATCACTAGATTCATCAGAAGAGATCTCTAACGGATAAAGTCTTTGAACTGGGCGTATCAAAAACCCATTTCCTGTCTTGATTTTTGCCACTCGAACTATTCCGTCTTTACCAGGATAAGTTTCCACAACTCTGGCTAATGGCCAGTTGATTCTTTTTTTGATTATCATGACCGACGAGAACTATGTCTCCTACAGCAATTTTTTTGTCAGTCTTAGCGATACCCTTTGAATTTTTTAATTGTCCTAGATATTCAATTCTCAATCTTTTCCGTAAATCTTTCTTCAATTTTAGCAAATATCGAAGTCTTCTTTTTAAATTCACATTTTCGAAGTTATCTAGGTCAGGAAGACCAGTTTCTTTAATTCCTTGCAAAAACATGCTCGGAGTCAATGGAATTAAATCATCGTGATCCTCAGAAATAGTAGTTAATGGTCTGGAATTCATCAAACATTCGATATCACATATAATTGTGTAAAGTTCTTCAAAATCTAGAGCTGTTCGTCCTAATACTCTTCTCAAAATTTGCTTTGTACAGCCTATTAAGCGTTCCCACCAGCCACCCCACCATGGTGAAGCTGGGGGGATAAACTTCCATATTATGTTCTGTACTAGGGCTTCCTTCCGTACTTTTGCAAGTATAGGATCAGTAAATAGCTTCGAAGCTCCTGAAAAATTTGTGCCTCGATCGCTGTATATTACAGAAGGTCGACCCCTTCACGCAACAAATCTTCGCAGGGTTTGCAAAAATGCTTCAGAGGATAATGATGTTAATAATTCAAGATGTACCGCTCTGTAAACAGCGCAGGTGTACAGCACAATCCAACATTTTTTACCATTTTTCAAGTACAAAGGTCCGGCTAAATCAACCCCGGTAATTTCAAAGATAGCAGCATCTCTGATCCTGTCTTCCGGCAAGGCGGTGATTTCAGGCTGAACAGAATTTACGGTGAAGCGTTTGCATCTTATACAACGTAAGGTAACTTGCCGTATGGACTTTCTGCACCTGAGAATCCAATATTTTTCTCGGAGATGGTTCATTAATATTTGTACTCCTGCGTGGTTTAATTCGTTATGTTTCCATTCTATCAATTTCTGCACGATGTAATGATTTCCTGGTAAAATGATAGGCAAACGAAAGTCTGTATTATCTTTACTTCTAAGTATAAGAGACTTTACCCTTAGAAGGCCATCTTTGTCAACGGTGGGATGAAGTTTTCGTAAACGATCATCTATTCCTTTAGGAAAGTCTTCCCTTTGAACCATCTTTAACAGGATTAATTCAGCATGTTTAAGTTCTTTATTCGTAAGATCCTCAGAATTTCGTTTAGAATGATTTCGAAGATTCGAGATGAATCTGTATATCCATGCCGTAACTCTTAATAATTTCACGTAAGACGAGTATCTCTCATAAAACTTCTCAGTAGTTTCAGTACTTAGAGCAGAAATGATCGACCTTTTTTTCTCTGAATTGACAATCTGTATTTCGGGTGAGATTTCTTGTCTCGGCCATTGACTCGTTGGTGTCTTCAAAAATTCCGGACCCTCCCAGCAAAGGGATTTGAGTAAAGCATCAGCATTGCAACCTCTTGATGGAAGGTCAGCTGGATTTAAGTTACCCGGGACGTATCTCCAGTCGTTGGGATGACTCAAAGATCTTATTTCTCTGGTACGATTCAGCACAAATACTCCCCATGGTTCTTGATTTTTTATCCAGAACAATGCGTTCATGGAGTCAGACCAATAGAAAGTTTGAACTTGGCTGTCACAGAAGTCTCCTTTTATAGAATTCATTAATCTAACACCTAAACAACATGCTAATAATTCTAGTCTCGGTATGGAGACTGATTTCAAGGGTGCTACTCGAGCACGAGCTTGAACCAATTGACATCTCACATGAAAATTATTTTCTTCTCTGATATATATACAAGTTGCATAAGCGTGGCTTGATGCATCACAAAACACATGGAATGACACATTTGTATTTAGAGCATGACTTTCTAATATCCTTCTAGGGATTCTAATGCCTTCCAAGCATTTTAATGCATTTTCCCATTTCAGAAATTTTTTCTCGATGTCATCTGGTAGCTTGGCATCCCAGGGCAGTTTCCTACGCCAACATTCTTGCATTATGATCTTTGCAATTAAAGTGACAGGACAGAGAAACCCAATGGGGTCAAAAATCTCACTTGCTAAGGACAGGATAAATCGCTTACTTAGATTTGCATTTTCGCACTCTTCAAACCTTAAACTACAGTATAGAGTATCTTCCAGAATATTCCAGTTTAAGCCCAAAACTGAGACAGTCTCTGGAAATTCTTCTTCAGGAATTCCGTACACACTTGGTGGTAGACCATTACCTATCCATCCTCTAAGATCAAAACATCCCGCTGACATGATTTCTTTAGATTGTGCCATAAAATTAACTACTTCTTCTTCGGAACTGCAACTTGTAACACAGTTGTCGACATACATAGAGCTTTTAAGTTTAGAAGCAGTCTCTTGCAAATAATCTGGAACATTACTTAGGTGGAAATTTAGAGTAGCTCCTAAAAGAAATGGGCTGCAGTTTACCCCAAATACTACTCGACGATGTCTGTAAATCTTCACTTTATTAGGATCACCGCCCTCCCACCACAGAAATCTTAGAAAATCACAATCTTCTTCATTTATTCTTATTTGTAGAAATGCTCTGCGAATGTCTGATACTACCCCATACTTGTTCAAACGAAATTTATTCAAAATGTTAGGAATCAACTCCAAGTAGTTTGGACCTTTATCTAGGCAATCGTTCAAAGAGTAACTGTTCTTTTCTTTTGCAGAAGCACCGAAAACAGGACGAATTGTTGTCGTTGAATGCTCTTTTATAACTGCTCTATGAGGCAGATGATGGCAATCTATCTTCTCGAATTCATCAGTATTTACTTCTTCAATTATTTCTTCACCAAGCCACTGACAAAAAACTTCTTCATAATCTTCAATAAGACCCTTATTCTTCAGAGTCCTCACAGTTGATTTTAGCCTTCGTTCAGCAATTGTTTTGTTATCTGGGAGTTCTTGGTGTCCTTCTATCCATGGTAATTTTACAACATAGCGTCCGTCATCATCTCTACTTAGAGTTTTCTCAAAATGATTTTTGGATGCTTCTTCAAGTTCTTCCTTTGACTGTTTCTCTGCAGGATCCTTAATTCCTAGGACATCTAGTTCCCACAGATCAGAAATTTTTACTTCTCTAGCTAACATCGAAGTGACTACAAGGTTTTCAGTATCTTCAGTAAACTTCTTAGTGCGTCCCATAACAGTCCAACCTAGCCTTGTTTCAATAGCGGTCAGGCCGGATTTCAGATTCTTCAGCTTTCCTGTCATTAATTTGCCAGCTACATCTGCACCTATAAGGAGCTCTATGGGGTTAAGGCAATCTTCTAAATATATCCCCGTACCTGATAAATCATCTTCACACAGTTCTTGAGTGACCGGTGGCATAGTAAAACAAATTGTAGGCTGACTCAAAACTTCAAAATTGCAACGATAAGTTTCGCTGACATCAGAAAGATAAGCTTTGTAAACATTGTGTGTCAAAGTATTCGTGTTCGAACCACCAAATAAGGAATGCTTCAGTTTTTCTTTTCTTATTGGCTTGTATCCAATCTTTTTTGCAGTGTTTTCTAAGATGTAAGACCTTTGGGAAGCGGAATCAATAATCGCCCGAATTTTTAAAATTCTGTTTTCACCTCTTAAATTAATCACGAGTGTCTGTAGCAAAACACTGGGAGTTGATGAAACATTTGATAATGTTGTATCTTGATCGGAAGTATTCTTGTCATTTTTAATCCTTTGTGCTGATTTTGGATCATTCTTACAGAGAAGAGTATGGTGGGGTTTCCCACAAATCGCACAGTTACATCTACTTCTACACGAACTAGAAATGTGGTTCAATTTTAAACATTTAAAGCAGCCTCCCCGTTTCATAACATTTTGTTTTCTTTGATCATAAGTCAAGTTTGCTACTTTTCTACATTCCGCACTTAGATGTGGCTTATCGCAGAACACGCACTCTTGCTCTCGGTTTTGTTTTCCTTGGGACGAGGTTAAAAGTTCCATACCTGTTGGAATAATTTTATTGTGTGTTAGAAAATTTTTAGATTTCATTGTGTTAAATTTCTTGGGTTTGTTTTCAAAACCAAATCCACTTGTCGCTAAATTAATTTTTTCTTCACCTTGAATTTCATTACGTAAAAACTGCATTAAAGTTTCTAATTTATTAAAAGATTTATCTTCCGAACTAAGAGAAACAGAATTCAAGTGTCTTTCAAAATACGAAAAAGATCTATTGGTAAACAAGATTCAACTAATGGGTATAACATTGAGGCATATTTATCGCTTGTTACACCAAGCATTTTTAAAGATCGTAACTGTGTTTCTAATTTATCATAAAGCTTCACAATTGGTAATTTATGTTCCTGATTTACAGTATTACTTAGCACAAGGCTTAATAATTCCCTAACATAAACTTCAATTAGTACATCTTCCCTGCCAAATCTTGTATGTAAACAATCAACCGCTTGTGAATAGTTCTCAGCTGTTACGGGAAAAGATTCTACGACTTCTCTGGCTCTAGACCCCTTTTGAGTAGATTGAAGTAGATACTGAAATTTATCTACCTCCGAAATATTTGGATCTTCATGAATTTTCTTAAATAATCCCCAAAATGATAACCAGTCCTTTAAATTACCATCAAACTTTTGTAATTCAATTTTTGGTAACTGAAAACTTCTTTTAGAATTACTTTCGTTTTCAAGTACACTTGAATTTAAATCCGAAGGTAAATTTATTCTACGTTCAAGTTTTGTTTTTAAATCAATATAAGTACTACTATAATTATCAGCACTTTCGATTTCGCTATCCAACATGGTCTGAGTACATTTTTCATCAACTTGTAAAATTTGAAGAATTTCTTTATCAAGCGTTTCAACTCTGGAATATTTTTCTTGTAACTGTGCTAAGAACCCAGCACAAGAATCGATGTCACAAGCTTCAGTTTCTAAAAGGTTTTTTACCTTTTCAGTAAATTTTGTAAAGGTACCTCGATAAGAACCGCGTAATTTAGTTGCGGCTTCCATAATTCAAATAAAGACTGATAAAAATAATAAACAAACACTTCAAATCAAAGCTTCATAAAACGAGAACAAAAAATATTCCGAAATCGAAAGTAATTCTGGGAAGAAATTTTAGAATTCTAAATAATGTTTTGAGAACAAAAACATTCAATTTTTGAAACACTTTGATTCAAAATAACAATTTTCATATAAAATAATAATCTTCTTTATTAAATCGAATATGCAAAATCAATGTAAATCAAAATATGCATTCATAGAATATGTATTAACATTTTCTTCAACATAAACAAATTCTTCATATTGTTCCAAATATCAAATGAGCAGTTCAAAAATAAACATACATTTTATGTTTTCAAAATTATTCTCAATAATACTTACAAAAAGTATTTCAAATTTTTAATGTTATCTTCTCATAAAAATGAGATCATATTTCAATTAGAATAAATTATATTCTATTTCTATACTTTATTCATTAGAACAAATTAGAATTTATTACTTAGAACAAATTTTTCTACCGGCGTCCCTGAGAACAGGCGCCATTAAATGTCCCGTCAGGTTTTATAAATTTCATAAGAAAGAGGATAAAATATTTCTTACCCGACAGGTCTTGTTCTTTTTCGCCGGCTTATTCTAAGTAATCACAAAGTAGTTGAAATGAACACAGCTCAAGTTTCACGACATAAACGTTTAATTAGACGCACTATTTACATTTTATGTACATAATTGTTTCATTAATATCTGCAGCTATCACAATATTTAATATTAGCTGCCAAGCATTTAATATTAGCTGTCGAGCGTCAAAAGAACGCTCTTCCATATCCTTGCGGATTCACAATCCTTCTTTTTACAACCGAAAAACAAAACTTTTTTATCATCAGAAAAAAACATGTTGCCAATCAATAAAAAATAAAAATAGGCAGACGATCTCCAGTGGAAGAACAGCCCGCCTCCTGACGGCAAGAATGGGTCAAATATAAAAAGTGAACTGGATTTTTTGTAAAAAAATAATAAAGATCGAGGAAAATTATTTCCCCATTTTAATCCCCATATTTGGATATAGATATGTATTAGTTATCATGTGCATCCGTTAGATTAAATTGTTTTTGTTGTAAAATTGATAAAATTGGAATTTTAAATTTCAAAACTCTAGAGAAAAAAATGGCAAATTTCCATATTCGATTGAAAACATAAACATTTCATTTCAAAGGATGATATTTACAGAATAAACATCCAACTAATAAACTAATTAAAAGGGAAAGGATAAATATTCTATCATAATTTGAAGTGAAATTTGTTTTCAAATGTCTAAATAAAGTATCTGATATAATATACTAATATGTTGCAGCGGAATAGATTTGATATCCGTCATCCTTGGCAGAAAAATATATATCGCCTAATTATCTGGCGAATATAATTTAATTCCTTTCAAAAATCATGGTTATTTTAAAAACTTACATTAAGAGTGTAACGAATAATATGAAACAATATTTCGTACAATACATATTACGAAAATATACATCTGGCATGTATATTTTCGTATTACGTTTTTGATCGCCAAATACAAAAAACGCCAAGGGTGACAGTTTTGAAATTTAAAATTAAAATTTTGTCAATTTGAAAGCAAAATAACTCAATCTAACGCATGCATACAATAACTAATACATATCTATACCCAAATATGAGGATTAAAATCGGGAAATAATTCTTCTAGAATTTTAATAAAAAAAAAAAAAAAAAAAAAATCCAATGAGCGATTAACATGGAAAATCTTTTTCTTGCATCCACAGGCGGTCAGTGATGTCATACTTCGCTTGCGTATTGAGATGTTTAAATTTATTTGGCGACTATTTTTAGCAACTAACAGTTATGGCAAGTAGCTCAATATACATAGCGCATACAGCCATTACTGAAATGTAAATAGCATTTAATTATTTGAGTTACATTATGTTGACTGGAAACCTATTTAATATACCTATGCTCTATAGCTATACTAATTAAAAAAAAAAAAGAAAGGTTTATATGCATATGTAGAGAACGATCGCTAGAACTAAAAAGCCGATTGCTTTTTTTTTTTTTCTTTCAATAATCAAAAGTTACACTGTCTCTCTCTAAGTACTAGAAGCTATAATAAATTTTGGTAAAATAAATTTTTAATTAAAATTTTCAATATTTTAATTGAAAACAAAGCATAGATTTGATATCTATCGTCATTGGCGAATTTTGTATTTGGCGATCGAAAACGTAATACGAAAATCTGTATATTATCGTAGTAAATACGAGATGTATGTGTTTACTTCAATTACCCTACTACCGTAGGTAGTGGAAGTATTGTATAGGTTTTGGCAATTGGTCAGTGTGTGTGTATATGTGCACGTGTGTGTGTAATCTTCTGGCTGTCATATCTCCAAAACTAATAAAAATAGAACTACTAAACTTCACAAGTGATTCAGGTCTGGTGTACAGATAAATTTTCCAAATTTTCGTGAAAATTGAAAAACCGGAATTGGGTCATCGAAAACCAGAAATGGGACCCAAAGCCTATATTCAAAAACACCTCTAATGATTTTCTTCAAAGTTGCTATATAAATAATATATTAGATGCCCTTTCGATTGAAAAGTTGCTTAGTTCAGGAAAATTGATAGGCGTTCTCTATAAACAGCTCGATTTCAGACTTCGCAAGTGCGTTCCTTTAAAAACGCCTGTACGGATTTTTTTCAAACTCGCCATGTTAACTTCCTATTAAATATCCTTTTGTATGTAATTATTGTTTTTAGGTCAATAATTGAGTATGTTAAGTTTTGGTAAAAGTTGGTATCTCAAAAACGGCTCTAACGTATTCTTGAAAATTTTTTCTTTAATCCAATTTAGATAACCTTTCTCAAGTATTACGTGCTTATTACAGGAATATTAACGGTCATCCTGATTAGGTAGTTCAGTTTTAGTTCTCGGAAATTCGTGTTTAAAAAAATAACTATCTATTTTTTTTCCCTTATTTTTTAACTCGCTATGCAAACTCTGTTGTATGTGTCTTTATACGTGTATCAAGTTTCTCTTACTCGAAAATCTCAAAAAATGCAAGTAATATCTCCAAAAAATTGTATATATTACGTGTAATAGTGGGTAATGGAAGTCGTGTGGTTGTTTCACACCAGATTCTGTAATAGTATATATTGTACGAATATTGTTTCATATTATTGATTTCTCCTTTAATATACATTATTAAAATAATAATCAATTATGGAAAAAATTAAATATATTTGCGAAATGAAAAAATAAATAATAATTAAAGCTATTATGACGTCAATTTTATCAAAAACATTTTCATGTCATAGGTTTATTTTTCAATATTTTTTATTCATGAGTAAAGAAATGTTTCTTTTTATGAAATAAATAAATAAATAAATAAATAAATAGCATTAAGTAAAAATTGCCAACATTTAACAACTAATTAAAAAAAATAATTGTAAAATTATATTTTGACTTTCCAGTTAATAATATTGCCTGACTATAACATATAAACTGATATATTTCTTGATTTTTTACATATCAATCCATCTTTAACTAAAATTTGTTCATCAGTGCGAAGCCGGACGGGTCAGCTAGTATATATATAATATATTTTGTATGCTACATAACTCCGGCATTTGTGCACATAATTTTAATGCATTTTAGTTTCTTTAACATCTTATTTCATTTCTTTTTTTTTAACTGTTAACGTGAATATGAATTCATTTGCACAAGATTTTCTTAATTTAGGCTTAACTCATACATACATATACAGTTCCCGCCGCTTATTAAAATCACATTTGTTCTGAGCCAAATTGATTTTATTAAGCGGCTGATTTTTATATCCGGCGAACGTTCCTGAACTTAAGAAAAACTTCCCTGAATTTGGAAAGAAACTTCAAAAGGTAACGAATAAAAGAATTAGTAAACAATATTAATTAATTTTTGATAGATAATTAATTAATGGTTTCTTCGATATAAATAAAATAAACTCATTCCAAGTTCCCATGCATTTTCGTTTGAGGAAAATCATCATTACTTTACTAAAAGTTCACGTTGTTCTTATAAATTTAAAATCTTTTCGTTTAAACCTCAAGAATTATAGTAATTTCAAAATAAGAACTAGAAATTGCCTTTTAATAATTAGAAATTAAAAAATATACAGATCATTTCAAATCAAATTTGTAACTTATTACTGCGTTTCGAAGAATACGTTCCTTGAATTTGTTACGGAGCTAAGTGATGGGGCGTGTTTAATTTGTAACTGGGATGCAAGTGTAAAATCTTCGACAATGAACGACAACGGAGGGATTGTTGTGCTTTAATTTCTTTTCTTATTAAAAAAAAAATCACAATGTAAATAGAAATTTTTTTTAGTATGCATAAATGATATTTTTGGCTGCTGAGATGATATTTTTGAGTTTATTAACCGGCGATGCTGATTTTATTAAGCGGCGGCTTTAAAAGTAATGTGTGTTGATTTGATTCCGGTCTTGGCAATTTGATCAGATTAAGCGGCTGATTTTATTAACCAGTGATTTTATTAAGCGGCGGGTACTGTATATCCTGCGAAAAAATTTTGATGGCCCACAGAAAAATCTTGACATTTATTTGCATTTTTTAAATGTTTTATTAGAAAGTAAATTCATAGTATTTAACGTCGGGATTTTCTGAATCATTCATACTCACAACATTAGACGTCGGAATTTTCTGGATAAGACAGAGAATAAATGGAATAAACTTTTATCACAAAAATTTGAATTGTAAGTTATCAAGCATAGTTATTCTTTGAACTTCTGATCTGCATTTGATAGTTAAGTAGAAATTGTTTTGAATTTATCAGAATATTAAAAATCTTCAAAGGTTTAAAACATACATCAAAATTATAATTTCCCATTGAATTTTAATAATCTAGCAATATAATATACATATTACTATATATAAAGAAAATGCAGTTTTACATGTAAAAATAGCAATTTACCACTATAGTTAAATCTCTGAGTTTCTTATAATAAGGAAGCAATAAAAGGGTGTTCACGTCTTTCCTCAATAATTCTTTTATTACAATAAATCTTTAAGCATTATTCTTATGATTAAATAAGTTTTTACACCTTTCTTACAATAAAATAAAGATTTGTAATGTTTTATCAATATAAATCATTACAGGTTTATATAAATAAGTTTATTTCATATTTATAAAATGGACATTTTCTGATTATTATTATAAAAATATAATTAACTTCCTTAATCAATAATATTAGTGGTCCACGAGTTTTAAAATTCTGGATTCAGTGGTCCTTGAAGTGAAAATGGTTGGTGACCGCTGATATGTATAATAATGGAAGTTTTGTTGCATATACTACAGTTAAAATTTATTTTTGTCCCTACGATTAATTGTTTACTTTTATTTATTTTTTTATGTTAGATTGGGATATATATTAAAATTTTTTGTACGCATATTTTAATTTATTTTAATTTAATAATATTAATTATAATCAATTTAATCTCATTTTTATGGTTCTTAGAAATACTAACTATAGTTGCATATTAAAATAAAAATCAATTTTAATACTAATAGCTTTTCTTAAAAAATATTTTTAATTTCATAATGTACGAGTAATTAAAATAAAATCTACATAATAATAATCTTTACAAAACTCACACACACAGAGAGAGAGAGAGAGAGATATTAAATGTTCTAATAGTAATTACTTTAATTGCGATATTAATATAAGAGTATAAACAATTATATATAATTGTTTTATTTATAATAAAATTTATGGAATATGTAGGAAATTGCTCGAGATTTAATTATAATTTTGCTTAATAATTGGCGGTTTTGTTTTTTTTCTACGATGATTGGAATTTGTATTTTGGATTCATACTACTTTTTTTAAATAAATGATCTATACTATTTAATCAATATTCCTTAAACTAATTCATAAATTTGTTAAATAATTGTAATTTTATCTGAGGTTTTTATTTATTATTTTTCTAATAATAAGTTATAGTAATTAAGTTTTTTTTTTTTTTTTTTTTTTTTTGTTGTTGTTGTTAATTTGAATGATTTAACTCATTTTAACCATTTGTTAAAACATTTCTACTCTTAACATGTAAGAAATGCTTATGGACTTGTGATGGTGGATTTTATTTCTTGCAAAGCTCTTATATTCCTTTATTATTAATTTCATATTTAACGGCCCTCTTCACTCACCGTCGCCGGAAGCCCGAGCCAATGTTATTCAATGGGGAAATTTTCTTTACAAATAACTTATTAACTAATACATATTTTTAAATTCTGTTTTCACATTCAGAAAATTCCCAACTGTTAAATTGACGGACTTTTTAAAAAAAATCTAATATTTTAATTTTTAATATTTTATTTCGAAATTGCAAAATGAAAAAATTTCACATATTGAAAATTCGTATTTTGCAGCTTCAAAATAAAATATAAAAAATTAAAAAAATAATATTTTAGAAAAGGTGCGTCAATTTAACAGCTGGGAACTTTCAGAATGTGAAAACAGAATTTAAAAATATGTATTAGTTAATAAGTTATTTGTAAAGAAAAATTTCCCATTGAATAACATTAGTTTCGGCTTCCGGCGGCGGTGAGTGAAGAGGGCCCTTAACTTTATTCTTAATTTCATGTCTATTGGTTTTTTCATTGAAAGGTCATTTTTTTTTTTTTTTTTTTTTTTTTTTTTTTTTTCATTGCAACTACATCAGCATATGTAGTATTAGTTTAACATAGATTGCTACAGATTGAAACCTTGCTCTTTTAGTTTAATGCAGAGATGGTGAACCATGAAGAGACGTCTCTGAATTTTGAGCTCTTTTTTTTTTTTTTTTTTTTTTTTTGGTTGTTGTTTGTTTGTTCCCTGGAATTAAGCTTTTCAATCATTCTTATGTTTCAGTTTTGTTACTATTTGTGAGTTAAGAACAATCTTTATTATATTGGATAATCTTGATATAATACTATTCAAAGATTAGTATATCCGAATTTTTCTGTGTGGTCCTGTAAACGAAGGATAAATATATTTCTTTCCTTTTTCTATTAGAAACATGCTTTTGTACATATAAAGAAAACAAGTTTTTTTTTTTTTTTTTTTTTTTTTTTTTTTAAGTTAGAACAGTTTGTGTTAAACTAAAAGTTTCAGAAATTTCACCCGTACACGTGTAATGTACCTGGATACTTTTACATGAATGCACCTGAATACACGAACCACATTTGTCCCGTTAAAAAAGAGTTTTAAATAGTATACAGATGTTAAATACCGAGTTTTGACTTCCTGCTACTATTATTTGTTATTGAGTTATACTGAAAACAAACATACACACAGACCAACCGCTAAAATCCTGATTTTTCGGATTCAGGGAACCTCAAAACATGTAAGTATAGAAAAATCTTAATTTCGAAAAGTTGACCGAAATACAGTACTTTAACTTCTATTTTATGGCTAAGAAAAAGTAAAAATGGATTTTTTTTTTTTTAAAGTATTGAGCACAATAATAATGTATTGCTAATTAACATTATTTAATTAAAAGCGTATGGTTTGTTTCACATTACTTTTTATATTTCTTTATGTGATTTCATTTTTGAATAAAAAAATTTGTTTTATCCAATTGAAAATTCAACTGTGTATTATTTATTTAAATAATTGTCAATACTATTTAAAATGAACGAAATTGCGCATATGAAAGGATATTTTAAATTTGCAAATTTTTAACAATTTTATTCTATGGTATGCAAATTTTAATGGTTTATTTTCAATAGTTATCTTTATTAAAAAATGACCATTAACATTTGTACATGAAATTTTGTGTGCTTAGACGCACACAAGAAATGCGCACGGGCTCTGCTTATATATCTGAGTTGCTATTATTTGCTCTGCAGATATATTTGTTGTTCTGCAGATTTGTGTTGAAATCTTGTACAGATAAAATCAAATGACAAGTAAACATTTTGCTTTTAGTAGATTTTATAATTTTTCAGTCTCCTTCATATTTAATTTTATTGAACTTTTAAACGTATTACACTTAAAACCCTTGTTGAAGGATATTAGGATGATGCTGACTTCGCTCTTTTTTTTTTTTTTTTTTTTTTGTCTCTTTTCAACATTTTTTTCTTTGCATAAGATTAGTTTAAACGAAAATAAAAATCCTGGATAAGTATCAAAAATCTATTCGGAACAGAATCGAGCCAAAATGTCTAATTTGTGTCTTTATGCTTAGATAATTAATTGTACCAGAGGCGTTTCCAAAACGTGAAAAAGTAACTGAGGCAGAACACAATACGACTTTTTTAAAATACAGTACCTTATTTTATTTATTATTTTTACTTCCTTCTATATCCACCAAAGAATATATTGCATTCTTAAGAATTATTTTACATCCGGTTTTAGACAGATTTATACGTTTTAAGATGTCCTGAATACGAATTTGTCCATTTTAAAGAAATATCCGTCTGTCAATGCATGAAAAAAAAAATATGGCAGCTCCCGATCAAAAACAGTTGGACAGAATTTGATAAACATTTATCTTTAATGGAACCTTGCATAAATTGGTATTTATTTTCCCGATACCTATTGCTCCACAAATAGAGCTGTTGTCCTTTTTTTCATAATTTTTAATGCAGCTGCATAGGACAAAATTTCGTAAAAATGTACACAATAAAGTTTATTACTGTCTTCTATATTTAGTAAAAGAAAGTATTGGTTTCGTAAAAATTTTCGACTCGGGTTTTTGATAGATTTATACGTTTTGAGAGGTCTAGAACACGATTTGACCATTTTTAGAAAACTTCTTTGTGTGTATGACAAAAATTTTTTGGCAGCTGTATCTCAGGCACTACAACACAAAATTTTCTATAAATTGATTTATTTTCACCTTGACATAAATTAATATCTATCAACTTTTCGTGAATAAAACTGGCTCCCAAAAAATTGCGTTGTTATTTCTTTTTTATTTAGTTTAACATGGTGGTAGACAAAATTTCTCATAAATAAGCACAGTGAGAGTCATTTTTAATTAAAATGTGTTATTTATTATACTAATAGTATCTAGGAAAATTTTTGGAGAAGTTGGGCAAATTTTCACTATGGGTATCTTCTAAAAGAACTCGTCAATACCTTTAAAATGAAAGTGATTAAACCACTGATCTGTGACGGTTTAAAACAAAGTTATCGATTTTCTTAATTAAAGCATTTTTTGAGATATTTTTGTAGAGCATAAAATGGACATGATTTGGACATTTAGTGTTACATTTCTATGAGAAAAACAACTGGTCTGCATTCATCATAGAAAATAATTTTAATAAATTATTTGTACTGACTGGAATCTTATAGGAAAATATAGATGAAATTTCCGTAATGGCCACAACATTAGTAGTTTTTAATCCAGGCATTGTGAAATTAAAGAGTTTTATTTATAGTAGTAAACCAAGATAAAATTTTTTGTATATCCGACTAATTTTTGATGTTTATTCAAGCAAACTGCCGTAGGGATTGAGTTTTGGTCTAAATTATTTTAATTTATATATGAAAATGTATGGAAGAAAGTAACGTGATGGCCCCAACATACTAATTTAAAATAGAATCATTAAAAAAAAAATTATTTATATGTTCAGTATGCAAATTATTATTACGTAAAAAAAAAAAATTCTGAGTATTTGAAAAAAATGTTGCATTTTATAATGTTGCATTTTACGTTGAAGAAAACTTATATGTGTATATATATATACATATATTTCATCTGCTGTTTAAATTACACATGCAGTATTTTAAAGCCTTTTCTTTTATAGATATTTGTGCATTGTTTATGCAGGATTTCATTATATATTAAATAAAATTTATTGGAAATTAAATTTACTGTTGCTTTATTAGATATTTAGATATTTCCTACCGTTTATAAGAAATGAAACGTAACAGCTATACAACTTTTATTACTCACTACTACACAGATCATAAACTCTTTTTGAGATGGTGTAGTCAGAAAACATAAGATTGTCTTAACTAATCATGGCTCCAAATAATTTTCCTGTAGGCGTATGCCCTACAATCGAAGTAACAAACTAATACATACGTCACAGGTTCATTTAAAAGGGAATTAATTAGCAAATTTGAAAAAAAAATCGATAACACTGTATGACGTAAAATTGATCTGCCAGATTAAGACGCTTTCTAATTTTCCTGTTGCAACCAACTAATACACTCCTGCTCAAAAGCTTAGCAAGATTTGCAAACGATCAGTTTTTTTTTTTTTTTTTTTTCAATTTGAAAACTAATCTCTCGATAAAAACAATCGTTTTCAAACATTTGGTATTTAAAGAACTGAGTATTCCTCATGATTTTCAGTGAAGACTGCTTTAAGACAACATTTAGGAGTCCAGTAACAAACTGAGCAAAATCAATAATGTTTGTGATTACCCTGTATCGTTAAACGAACGAAATAATCTGTAATCTTAGGATATGTTAATTTAGAAACAGTTTAATTTGTGGATGAGTTTGTGTGACGATAGCATATTAAGCAACGGAAATATAAGCATTTATTTAAAAAAAAAAAAAAAAAAAAAACTAAAATAAATAAAATAAATCAGCATGTTTTTATTAATAATATATAGAGTTTTTAACGAAAATTATTCCAACTTTCAAATAAGTTTAAAAAAAAAAAAACTTTTAAAACAATACACTGCAATCGGAATGCAAATATCTTAAATATCTCATAAAATATGAACATTTTTATAAAGAAAGTTTTCACTGCGCATGTGCGAAAAATTGAAAAAAAAAAAAAATATTACATAGGTTAAAAGCTATATTGAGCAACTTTTGTCAAAAGTGCATTTGAGTAGAGTAAAATTTAAGCAAATTTTCCAAAAAAGAACAAGCTAGATTTTAGGTCTTTTCCAAAAGAGTTGAAATTTCATAAGGGGTTTTTCACATGCTGCGTAATTAATTTAAAGATTATTTTAACCACTAAAGCAAAAGTTCTTTTTTGTGAAAACACCTTATGTCACAAATCTTAGTAAATAAACAAAAATATGTTAGAGTTACAAGCTCATAAGGGTTTTTAACGAAAAAAATACATTCAGAGCGTGGTTGAAATAATTGGATATTTAAATTGATTACGCGGCATGTGAAAAACCACTTAAGAAATTTCACCTCTTGGAAAAGACCTAAAATCTAACTCGTTCTTGGATCGTGGTTGAAATTATTGGAAATTATTATCTCCATTATTTAATGTGCTGCCGTCCCATAAATTCATCCACAAATTATACTGAGTGTATATTAACATATCCTAAAGTTACAGATCATTTCATTCACTCAACGATACAACAAACATTGATTTTGCTCAATTTATTACCGGCCCCCTAAATGTTGTCTTAAACAAATCTTCTCTGAAAACAGGAGAAAGACCCAGTTCTTTGAATACCCAATGTTTCAAAACATTTCACTGAGCGATAAGTTTTGAAATTGAAAAAAAAACTGATCGTTTGCAAATCTTGCTAAACCTTTGAGTAGGAGTGTATCTATATATGAATGAAAATTTAAAAGAAGTTTGCATAGTAAGTTGAAGAAAACTTTAGAATCATTTTCGAAATACCGATTTCCGGTCCCCCTTCCGGCTTTCTATGTCGCATTTCTAGTTATTCCATTTTCACCATTACTAGGTAAATTCATTCGTACACCAGACCTGTCTTAATTAAAAAGTTTCGTTGGTCTATATTTTTCCATTTAGGAGATGCTATATTCAGAAAATTCAACTATGTACAGGATGTTTCTGAATTCATGGACCAAACTATTAGGGTTGGAAAAATGCATAAAAAGAAGCATTTTTTTTAACAGCAATATGGGGTCGGAAGTGAAAATTGTGAGCATGCGCCACAATTTAGAACGGCAGGAAAAAAAAGGAAAAATATACAGAAAATAGCATGAAAAAAAAAAAAAAGATCGCACAATCACAAGTGATATGAAAAAAATTAATACACCCCGCGACAAAAAGATAGGTACAAAGGGTTTTTTATTTGATTTTTCATAAAATAACATTATCTAAATTGTGCTTATTATTTATTATTATCATAAAATAACACTATTCCCGGACTAATTTTTGATTTAAGACTAATTTAGAAAAGTTTTAAGATTAAAATTTTTCTAATTTAAGACTACACTCCGCGACAAGAAGATGGGAACAAATGTTTTTTTTTTTAAATTTTTCATAAAATAACATGCATTATCTAAATTGTGCTGATCATTTATTATAATAACAAAATATTATCATATCAAAAACATATTAAATATTTGAATCATATTCAAAATAATCATATTCAAAAATTAAAAAAAAAAAAAAATAAATAAATAAATAAAACTTTTGTTCCTATATTTTTGTCGCGGTGTGTAGTTTTAAATTAGAAAAATTTTAGACTTAAAATTTTTCTAAATTAGTCTTAAAACAAAAATTAGTCCGGGAATAGTGTTATTTTATGATAATAATAAATGATAAGCACAATTTAGATAATGTTATTTTATGAAAAATCAAAGAAAAAATCCTTTGTACCCATCTTCTTGTCGCGGGGTGTACCAGTTAGAAAGTAAAGGAATAATAAACAAAAATAAACTGAAGTAACGGAAGGGTGGGATCGGAGCAGTGATGACAGATGGTCGAAAATTATTTCCCCAAACAGGTCTTAAAATTTCCCCAAATCCAGGGTTTTTTTTTTTTTTTTTTTTTTTTTTTCGAAAAAATCTCCAACTTGATTTTCTACTAAAAAGGGAAAATAAATTTTTTTTCAATATATATATATATATATATATTGAAATATATAGTATATATATATATTGATATATTTATATATATATATATATATATCAAGCAGATTTAAGTGTATTTAAGCTCAGATTTTTCCCCAAATAAAGGCAATTTTTGAAAAAAATCCCCAAATAACAATAAAGCTATTTGAAAATCTCTTGTCGTAGGGATAAATCATTACGTTGCCAACATTGACAGAAAGTTGAACTCCCCAAATTTGTCCCCAAAAATTTCCCCACAAACATTTGGTCCCCAAAATTGTCCCCAGAAGCCTCAAAAATCCCCAAAATGGGGACAAAATCTCCAATCTGGCATCACTGGATCGGAGCTCGACGGAGATTTTCTTTTCCGACAATTGCTATACAAAAAATGCTTCTTAATATGTACTTTACCTAACTTCCATAGTTTGGCCCATGGATTCAGGGACACCCTGTATATATCGACTCCGTACACGCGTGCATTAATTAATTTTCTTTTTCTTTTCTTTTCTTTTCATTCTTATTTATTTATTCTTATTTATTTATTTATTTATTTATTTTTTTTTTTTTTGAGTCAGGAAACCTAAAAACGTGTAAATCAGGTGGAAACTCGCTTTCAAAAAGTTTGTACATTACTTCCATTACCTACGTTAATCATATAATGAAGTAAAAAATATCTGTTTTTGTAGTTTTATTTAATATCAAGAGAAAATTCTTAGAATATAGCTTCAAAAATCTTTATGAAAAATTCATTGAGTATTTGTAAGTCTTAATTGCATATAAAATATGAGTAAACAATTTGTATTGTTTTTAAAAATTAAAATTCTCTTACTTTTAGTATGAGAGTTATCAAAGTCAATTTGTGACTTTACTGGCAATAATAATAATAAAAATAAAAATAAATAAATTTTGATTTAAACAAGAAAGAAAAATAATGCAGCACGCATTGGTTAGTAACACTTTCCAACTGTACGCAATTGTTGTATCGAATAAATATTCTTTGCCTATGTTATCACACCACAGACAGGAGGACTGAAAAACATACAGATAGACTAATTGATTTTAAAATTACTCTTAAGCATTTTGGAAAGTGTTAAAAAGGCTTAACGCAAAAGAAAATGCAGCCGTTAGATTATAATTACAGCTTTTAAACTCTCTGAGTATTTTACTGTAGCCCTGTAAATCTGAAAGTTAATCATATCATATTCTATACAAAACAATATTTTAGAATATTAATAATACATGTCAATGTTTTTATGATTTTTATAGTAGAAATTTTTTTAAATATAACTTTTAAAAAATTCTGTCCTAAAACGTAATACATTGGCTTTTTTTATTATTATTATTGTTGTTGTCCCTGTAAACAAACTAGTTGTACAGGACCTATTAATGACATTTTAAATAGGGAACATTCCATAGGGAACTTGAGTGTATCATTTTTTAAAAATTCTCAAAATATTCATGGATGATAGGAATCGGAGACAAACAGATAGAAAGGTAGACAATCGGACAGACAGATGCAAAAATTGAAATCATATTCCCACTAAAATTATAAGAAAATGTTAAAACGCTCATGTAAACAAAAGTGCAATTCCAGCAAATTTTTATTAATAGCTCTTAATGTAACTGATTATTTTTGTATGGCCCTGTAAATCTAATGCTAACCATACTATATTACATAGACGGCACTCTTTTGTGCATACGAATAATATATTTCAATAGCATTAAGCTTTGTGGAAAATAAAATTATTAAAATTTGGTTTATAAAAATAAATCTCATACAACACAATGCTTTGGAAGTAGAACCTCGATTATCCGAAGTAATTGGGAGCGAACTTACTTCGGATAATCGAAATTTTCGGATAATCGAGAATTCATCAATAATCATCTAAAATATTTATCAGCACTCGTAGTTTGGAAAGGATGGCTTGCATACAAAAGGAATGTGGAAAAAAAAAAAAAAAAAAAACTTTAAAAATACATGTTTGTTAAGAGAAAATTTTGGATGATAGTAGAAAGTGAAAAAAAAAAAGTGAACAAGAAACCGACTTCGGTTAACGGAGAGTTTCGGTTAATCGAGGTTCGGATAATCGAGGTTCTACTGTACTTCCAATTGCCCCTGTACACAAACCAGTTAGAAATGTACTCTATTTTACATAGAAAACATCCGATAGGGAATTGAATAACATATTAAAATTTCATTAAAGTTTCTATACATTAAAGGTATTAAAATATGGTTTATAGAAACTTCTCCCACAATGCTTTCGAATACTTTTGGGTGTCCCTGTACACAAACCAGAAGAGGTACTCACTCAATTTTCAACAGGGAACATCCGATAATGAACTTGAATAAAATATATCGGTTTAAAGAAATTCCATAAATATTTACGGGAATTGGAGCGCAGAAAACAGACAGAGAGACAGACAGACGTACAGAAGAACAGTCAGACAGATACACCAATTGATATCATATTCACACTTAGAAAAATGTTAGAATGTGTTAAAAACGCTTAATGTAAACGAAAGTAGAATTCTAGCAAATTTTTATTAATAGATCATAATATAACAGAATATTTTTGTGTCACCCAGTAAATCTAATGCTAATCATGTTATATTCTATGCAAAGCATTCTTCTGAGCATAAAAATAACATATTTCAATTTCCTAAAACTTCGTGGAAAGTAAAGTTATTAAAATTTGATTTATAGAAATATCTCTCATAGAACGCAATGCTTTAGAATACTTTTGAGTGGCCTTGTATATAAAACAGTGATGCTATTTAATCCATTTTATAAAGGAAACATCCAATAGTGAACTTGAATAACATATTTCAATTTCATTAAGATATGTGTACAGTAAAGGTATGAAAATATGATTTATTGAAATACCTCTCATAGAACACAATGCTTTTAAATACTTTCGGGTGTCCCTGTATGCAAACCTATAAATGTATAAACCCCATTTTCAATAGGGAACATCCGATAGTGAACTTAAATAACATATATCAGTTTCAAGAAATTCCAAAAATATTTACGGGAGTTAGAGCGTGGACAGACAGACAGACAAACCGAGCGATTAACACTTTTCAAACTTGTTGGGAAGTGTTAAAAATGTTAGAAAGTGTTAAAAACACTTAATGTAAACGAAAGTACAATTTTAGCAAATATGTATTAATTAATAGCTCTTTATATAACTGAATATTTTTGTGTCACCCTGTAAATTCAATGCTAATCGTGCTATATTCTATGCAAAGCATTTTCTTTTGTTCTTATAAATAACATATTTCAATTTCATAAATCTTCGTGCAAAGTAAAGTTATTAAATTTAGTTTATAGAAATATCTCTCATAAAACGCAATGCTTTGGAATACTTTTGTGTGTAACTGTACACAAATCAGTGGTGGTATTTACTCCATTTTATACTGGAAACATCCGATAGTGAACTGGAATAACATATTTCAATTTCATTAAGATTTGTGTACTGTAAGGGTATGAAAATATGGTTTATAGAAATGCCTCTCATAGAACACAATGCTTTGAAATATTTTCGGGAATCCCTGTACACAAACCAGTAGAGGTATAAACTCCATTTTCAACAGGGATCATCCTATAGTGAACTTGAATAACATATTTCAATTTCATTAAGAGTTTTGTACAGTGAGGGTATGAAAATATGGTTCATAGAAATGCCTCTCAGGGAACACAATACTTTAAAATATTTTCGGGGGTCCCTGTACACAAACCAGTAGAAGTATAAACTCCATTTTCAATAGGAAACATCCGATGGTGAACTTGAATAACATATATCAGTTTCAAGAAATTCCATAAGTATTTACGGGAGTTAGAGCGCGGACAGACAAACAAACCGAAGTCATTAACACTTTTCAACCTTGTTGGAAAGTGTTTAAAAGAAATGTGCATTACACAAGTAGGTCATTTGGAGAAAAAAACAAGAAAGAAAAATCATGCAGTACGCATTGATTAGTAACACTTTCCAACTGCACGTAATTGTTGTATCGAATAACTTTTAATATTCTTTGCCTACGTTATCACACAACAGACACAAGGACTGAAAAATATACAGATAGACTATTGATTTTAAAATTACTCTTATGCATTTTGGAAAGAGTTAAAAAGGCTTAACGCAAAAGAAAATGCAGCCATTAGATTATAATTTCAGCTTTTGATCTCTCTGAATATTTTAGTGTAGCCCTGTAAATCAGAGAGCCCTGTAATATCATATTCTATACAAAACGTTATTTTAGAATATTAACAATACATTTCAATATTTTTATGATTTTTACAGTAGAAAGATTTTTAAATATAACTTTCAAAAAATTCTGTCCTAAAACGTAATGCAGTGGCATTTTTGTGTTGTTGTTGTTGTCGCTGTAAACAAACTAGTTATACAGGACGTATTAATGTCAATTTAAATGGGGAACATTCTATAGGGAAAATATTTATAAAAATAACACTCATAGAACACAATGCTTTCGAATGTTTTTGGGTGCCCCTGTACATAAACCAGAAGAGATATTCACTCCACTTTCAATATGGAATACTGATAGTGAACTTCAATAAAATATATCAGTTTCAAGAAATTCCATAAATATTTACAGGAGTTAGAGCGCGGGCAGACAGACAGATGGACAGATACACAAACTGAAATCATATTCACACTTGAAAATGTTAGAAAGTGTTAAAAACGCTTAATGTACATTGAAAGTACAATTCTAGCAATTTTTTATTAATAGCTCTTAATATAAATGGATATTTTTGTGTCACCCTGTAAATCTAATGCTAATCATGCTATATTCTATACAAAGCATTTTTTTTTGTGCATATAAATAACATATTCCAATTTCCTAAAACTTCGTGGAAAGTAAAGTTATTAAAATTTGATTTATAGAAATATCTCTCATAGAGCGCAATGCTTTGGAATACTTTTAAGTGTCCCTGTACATAAATCGGCGGTGGTATTTCTTCCATTTTATGCAGGAAACATCCAATAGTGAACCTGAATAACATATTTCAATTTAATTGAGATATGTCTACAGTAAAGGTATGAAAATATGGTTTATAGAAATGCCTCTCATAGAACACAATGCTTTGAAATACTTTCGGGTGTCCCTGTACACAAACCAGTAGAGGTATAAACTCCATTTTCAATAGGGAACAACCGATAGTGAACTTGAATAACATATATCAGTTTCAAGAAATTCTATAAATATTTACGAGAGTTAGAGCTCGGACAGACAGGCAGACAGACAAACGGACAGGCAGATATATAAAACTGAAATCATATTCACACTTAAAATTTTTTAGAAAGTGTTAAAAACGCTTAACGTAAACGAAAGTACAATTCTAGCAATTTTTTATTAATATCTCTAAATGTAACTGGATAGTTTTGTGCCCCCCTGTAAATCTAATGCTAATCATGCTATATTCTGTGCAAAGCATTCTTTTGGGCATATAAATAACATATTTCAATTTCCAAAAACTTCGTGGAAAGTAAAGTCATTAAAATTTGATTTATAGAAATATCTCTCATAGAACGCAATGCTTTGGAATACTTTTGAGTGTCCCTGTACATAAACCGATGGTGATATTTCCTCCATTTTATACAGGAAACATCCAATAGTGAACTTGAATAACGTATTTCAATTTCATTCAGATATGTCTACAGTAAAGGCATGAAAATATGGTTTGTAGAAATACCTCTCATAGAACACATAGCTTTGAAATACTTTCAGGTGTCCCTGTAAACAAACCAGTAGAGGTATAAACTCCATTTTCAATAAGGAACGTCTGATAGTGAACTTGAATAACATGTTTGAATTTCATTTAGATATGTCTACAGTAAAGGTATGAAAATATGGTTTATAGAAATACCTCTAATAGAACACAATGCTTTGAAATACTTTCGGGTGTCCCTATACACAAACCAGTAGAGGTATAAACTCCATTTTCAATAGGGAACGTCCGATAGTGAACTTGAATAACATATATCAGTTTCAAGAAATTCCATAAATATTTACGGGAGTTAAAGCGCGGACAGACAGACAGACAGACAAACCGAAGTCATAAACTCTTTTCAACCTTGTTGGAAAGTGTTAAAAAAGAATGAGTACAACCGTAGTACATGCTTTAATTTTAAGCAAAAGTTTAGAAAATAATGTAAAATATTTACTTATAATGTGATTACCAGAGTCCGATCAAGTTAAAACTGTGTTGAGGTCTCAACTCTCATTCGTTACTTTCATGAGAAAAACACTTTAGACACATTAAAATACCTTATATTCACAGACACGATACTTTATTATGGTAGGTACCTTGGTAATACTTATGGTACGAATTTGAAAATTTTCAGAGAGTAGTTTTTTTTTTTTTTTTTTTTTTTTTTTTGTCCTAATTACTATTTATGTTTTCTCTGGTTCATCCACAAATATTTAACCCTGTGAAATTTTCAATTTTGCTTTCAGATGTTAAATTTTTATGAATCATTGTTTTAGAAATTCCTTTTGATATTTTTAATTAAGTGATTTTAATTTAAAACGAAATTCTATCCCCCTTTCTAAAATGAAACAAGATTGGAAATCATACTGTTCCCGTAGATTATTAATACTTTTCAACTGTATATATAGATTATTCATACTTTTCATACTCTTAGCATAGTTTAATCTTCAATGTACTTTTTCTGTGAGTTCATACATTGTTGGAAAATATTAAAAAAACGCATGATAAAATTGATAATGCAATTCCAACAATATCCGGTTATAACCCTTATTGTATATGAATATTTTTGTGTAACCCTGTAAATCTTAATGCTAATTATACTGTTTCATGTAGATAACATTGTTTAGTGCATATGAAAAATAAATGTCAATTTCATCGTGATCTGCGGGGAATACAGGTATTAAAATGGGATTTTTAGAAGTACCAGAACGCAATGCTTTGCACACATATTCATACCATTTTCAATAGGGAATATCATATCTGTCAAGCATTCCGATAGCAAATTTCAGTCTTAATTAATCATAAAAACTTTTACAAATCTATTATAAAAAGTTTCAATAAAATATATCGATATCCGAAAATCGGAACGATTGGCAGCTATGGGGAATATTTCATAATGAACTTGAAAACCTATATTATTTCAAAGAATTTCATAAATATTTACACGAGTTAGAGAGCAGATGGACAGACGGGCAAACACACACACACACACACACACACACACACACAGAAAAAAAAAAAAACGTAGTCGACTTTTTCTACTTAGGTTTGTTGTATCTCGGTTGTAATTTCGGTTTCTTCGTTCTAACAAAGTTTCAACTTTGTTGGGACGCGCAAAAAAAAAAAAAAAAAGTCCCATCCCTCGATTGTGACTTGTGACCCAGCCAGCCCATGCTTCAGTTAAGCCCTTGTGATAACATTAGTTTAACAAGTATGAGAAATTCAGAAATGCCGGCTATTCAAGTTGACAAAGTAAATGAGGGCTTTTCTTAATCACTTAATTTTACGTATTACTGATTAAAATTAGGAAATAAAGTGAGTAGCTCGTAAAAATATTATCTGCATAAATTTGCTTTCTAAACATACATATATGGGAGAGTGGGGATGAATGGGATATGTTTCATGTTTTTACTGATAACGTTCACCATATGTAATTCAGAATTTTGTAACATTGCTCATAAGTACACTTCAGTAATCAGTTACATATAAACATACTAACTTTAATAAAAAGCTATCATTTTTAATTAATAACATTTTTTTTTTTTTTTTGCATGCATGTTCATTGTCCCATTCATCCCCACCTATGGGGATGGATGGGACAGGACTGGAGTTAACAAAGAAAATAAAAGAAAATTGAAAGTAAATAAATTTTTAAAGTTAAATTGGTTTATGGCATGTGATTTTATTACACACTATGAATTTATTGAAATTAACATAAAACGATGTATTGACTCAAATTAACGTCAAAAGGCAAAAGTCCCTTGGTTCGCACAGTTCCTAGTGCTCTAGGTATTGGTAATTTGATCTAATAAGATCTAATCTAAAAATAAATAAATAAATAAGACACTAGAAAGAGATAAATCATTATAATAGAGTACAAATTATCCAGATAAATTTCTATTTCTGACTGATCGGGAAAAATCAGCATTCTATTCTGTATTGCAATAATAATCACCAGGATTTATTTAATAAGCTTGATTGAAATTGTGATTTTAATCAAATGATTATTAGTTTATTTATTTATTTATTTTCAATTATTGATTTAAGTTGCATTGAATATTCTAACTTATAGTTTTTTTTATCATAATTATTATAAACAAAAATTAGAACAATTAATTTCAATCTATTTCTCTAAATCCATGCTACTTTTATAATTCCATGTTATAACTACTGAACTACAGGTTATAAAAATATTGAAAATCTATTTAAGATTTGTTTTAATATAATTCTTGTGTACAATTTTAAATTAGCACGTAATGGGGAATGTCCCATTCATCCCCATTCAAACGGTTCCATTCATCACAACCATCACATGATCATATAAAACAGGAAATAGGCTTAGTCACCAATTGTCAATATTCTTCTTGAATATCATAAACACAATAAAAGATTATGCCTTTTCACTATATGCGAGTTATATTAACTTAGAGCAAATAGTTAATGTCTTAACTACTGCCTAATTGAATCAGTAAAAACTTACTTTGGCACCTGAAAAAGACACTTTAATTTTTTTTCTGCCCTTCTATGGATAGCACAATTCTGAAACTACACTTGATGAATGACCTCAGTGCTGCCATATATCAGAAAAATTGTCAAGTTTCCAGTGCTTGCAAAACATAAAAATTTTGCTATTGTCCCATTCATCTTGCGTCCCATTCAACCCCACTCTCCCCTATTTATGCAAAGAAATATATGTATCCTAAATCATTTATGGTTAGTGTTCGTAATTGAGGACACTGAATTAAAAATTCATTAAAAAATTTAATTTCATCAACATCAACTTGAAGCAAATATAATTTGAAGATGACTTCTATTGTTTAAATAAAAGCAAAATTTTTATTGTAAAAGGAAAATCACGCAGAAAATTATATATATATATATATATATATATATATATATATATATATATATATATATATATATATAAAGACTTAATAATAACAATAATGATTTTTTCTTGTAGTTTCCCCTGTTTTATTGTTTAATATTTCAGAGCATTTTTTTTTTCGCTATAATTTATTAAGAAAGTAATAATTAAAAAAAAAAAAAAAAATCTATGTCCGTCAATTTATTTTTTTCCACATATTATCTCTATTAGAGAGTGTTAGGTAGCAAAAAATATTAACCAGACAAATATTTTAACAGGATAGTGTTTAATATTAAAGACAAATTTTTCTCGTTGTTATATATTAAGAAAGTGAAAAAAAAAACCTATTTTTGGCTTACCGTATTTTATATGCATATTTAATATGCATACATAAAAATACGTTTATTATTACTTCAAAATTTAAAAATATTATTGAAAACAACACAATGTGGTTCTAAATAGATTTTTTCTGTAATAATGAAAAAGAAAGAAAGAAAAGAAATCCACCTTAAAATATTTCAAAGGAATTTCATATCCAAGCTTAAATCGAAATTGCGTTCATATTAAATATAAATACCCATTAATGAACGATGCCGATAAATTAAATCACCTCCTCTCTCTTACCATTTTGTTTAAGAGCAAATGTGGATAAATGATGGAGCCGTTTTCTCATTTATACCATTTCTGAACGAATCCATCAATCAAGTCTTTCAGTTATTGATGGAATCGGAGATGTTTCGGTGCTTGCCGGTAATAGAAGTTTCTTTCGTTTCGTTGAAGTTAATGTGTTCTACTCTCTTATGCTGTCACTTTGAAGAATAGGTCACTGTCATCAACGACATAATTTAATGTCAGCCGGCCGAACAAGTAATTGAGCTTCAATTCATAGTTTGGACAATGGATTAGGACCACAAAACGTGATTGCTTTTGTGCACTTGGATGCGCAATTAACCCATTTTATCCCAATTTATTTATTTTTCTCAAATTTGAGAAAAATTATATTTTTTAAGGTTAATGAAACCTAAATAAACTAAATACAACAAAATTTGAAAAAAAAATATATATATATATATATATATATAAATGATAGATAACATAATAAAATTTAATCTTAAAATTTAGCAATTAATAGATCTAAAACAATACCAACACACAAAAATATAGAACTGAATTTAACTAAGAGGAAAGACTGACACAAAATTTTTTTTGCGATTTAGATTAAGAACCAATAAGAGACAATATTAACTTAAAATACTTACGCCGACATGAATGATAATAAAATAAGGACCACTAAAGATGACAGAGAATACAAATAATTAACCACAGAAATAATTGGATATAAATGCTTAAAATTAGAAGTAAATTCTCATCAGGAGGCGAGTACTTCATAAAGCTGTGAAAGCTACATCAATTTCGAATTTTTATGATAAACAGTATAGCTAATCATAGCAATTTATATCATTTCAAGCCCCGATCGAAGCAGCAAAACCATATAGAATGAGAAATTAAGTGAATTATTAAATGGAATATTAAATTAAAACAAGGATTAAATAAAATATTCATGGAAACCAGAGAGAAAACTAGAAAGAAGCATTGTAGCCACATGTAAAACAGTTAACACAAACGGGAGAATAGGATGATGCCAACAAAAAATGAAATTAAAATAAAAGCTTTGCAAAAATCGATTAATCGAATGAACTTCAGAGCATTTTCATTAACGTTAAAATACACAGAGTAATTATTAATTGAGTTAGTCAAAATTTATTTTAAAGATAAATAAAGTTTAAACTAGTAAGAGTTAATTTAAATTGTACGTAAAACAAGATTCATTAGACCGTTGAAGGAAAGGATTAAAGAAAGAATGCATAAGTCAGCAGTGAGCAAGCGCCATCTAGAGGTTAGCTTTATAAACAGTAAGTCAAATTATTTCAGGATAAAAAACCAAAGCGATAAGGAGTATTTAAGAAATATTAACTGCAAGATAATGAGAATTTTAGGCACCAAACAAATAATAAGAGTTATTTGTGGAACATGTTAATGTTAAACCTAAATTAATTAAGCTAAGAGTTTAACTTAATTTTATTAACCCAAAATTAATTAAACTTAAAGTGAAAGTATTAAGAAGAATTAAAAACAAAGTATTAAGAAGAATTAATATATATATTCTGTATAAGAAATCTTATTTACCTTGTACGCAGGACATTGAAATACAGAGGATGAAATTTGCACTTATATGTTTTAGTGTTCTCTTCAATAGTGAAAAGTGATTTCCGAGTATAAAGTTTTGCTTTATTTGTATAATACTTTCTAATTTACATGATAGCTCTCCAGAAAGAATTTTCAACCGCAAAGAGAAGATAAACCACGCCCCCTAATGTAATGATTAAACAAAGATTCCAGATGGTGGAGGAGGAGGAGTTGAGACACATAACACGCTAGCAGAAGCTTATATATACCATTATATATTCCAGCTGACAAAATATTCGCACCAAGCAAATTCTGATTTCTATATGCTATTTTTCAGCTGTCCATTAAATAGGACAATGGGATAAAATGGGTTAAAGAAATTGAAAGGAAAGTTTAAGTTGTCAATACACACATTTCAGCTAGAGCAATTATTCGATTCGATATTATTCGATAAGCAAAAAGTATTCTTTTTAGCATCAGAGATATCACAGCTCTGTCATTCGTGTATATAACTTTTCCAGGCGATATTGTCTGACCTTTTTCTTTTAGATTTCTCATACATTCTTTCTTCATTTTGTTAGCATTTACATTAGAATTTTCTTTGATATTTCCTTTATTTTATTCTATACATTTAGGCATTTTTTGAAAACTAATGAAAATTTGTCTGACTTCAACAATTTTTTTTTACCCTTTCCAACTTTTGTCACAACAGAGTTTAATTTACAGCTGTCATTAAGATGTATACTGCAATGTTTCGCACAACGTCCTAAACTTGAGCATTCCAGAGCTACACTAATTTTGTTGGATAGCTAATTAGCAATTTTCTGTTCATATTGGTGACCGTCTCTTCTATTTAAAATCAAGTAAATGTATTGCTTATTTGAATTTCCATTGTTGTTTGATAGATATTTACATTCATTATGGTATACACAAAATCATAATATGAAGATTCGAATAATTTTGCCGTACCAGTTTATAGATATAATCTGTTTTCTGTGAAAGAGAAATTTATTGAATCGAAATTACTAATCATTTATGCAAATTGAAACACATATGATCTTAAATTGCTTTTATAGGCTTTTTGGTTAAGGTGCCTGTCTACTGTCGGAGGTGATTTTTTTTTTTTTTTTTTTTATAATTGAAACATTGCCTATTTATGTACATTATATAATACAATATAGTTAAAAACAGTGAATAACATGAAAAAATATGCAAATTTTAAACTATTTTAATATTTAGGCTCAAAATATACATAAAATTTGCGAAAAAAGCACTTTTTCAAAACATAAGTCAAATTTAAATAAAGATATTTTTATTCTGTAAATTTTATTTTGATTATTGAAAGGTTCTTAAAAGAGTGAACTATTCTCAAAACTATAACCATGTAATTTAATATTTTAGAGTAGATAACATTTTAAACGCTGAAAAATCATGAATATACATGGCAGTTCATAACTTCTATTGACGAAGAAACAAAAAATAATTTAACTAGATTCACTGCAGTAGTTCAATCCCTAAAACAACTTCTTTAGAGTATTTTGTCAAAGTTTCATAACATTTCAAAATATAACTTTTGGAGTTTATGACGTTTAGCGGTAAAGCAAAATGTTAAAAATCTCATTTTATGAAAAAGCAGAAAAAATAAATAATAAATAGAAAAAATAAATAAATAAACAAATAAACAAAATAAAAACCAGATTTTACCTATTAAATAAAAAATAAATTTTAAAAGTTCCTGGTTTATTTTAAAGTCTTTTATTTCCTTTTTAAATTCATTTTATATGCAGTAACAAATTTTGATGCTTATATTGAGAAAAACATTTATGTAAACAGACATTTACGGTCACTTCCAGTTTCAAAAACTTGCGAGTGACTAATATTAAAATGCATGTAACTCAAGTTTTAAGCAAGATAGAAATAAAATTCAAACTGATTTAGAAAGCTAAAATGTCAGGCTCTAATACTAATTCAAAAATAGAAAATCGGAGTTTTGACCGAAAATTGCATTTTAAAGGTAGGCAAGCACCATAAAATATAATTATACTTTTAAAAGTTTAATGTTAAATATACTTTTAGAAATTATTTTCGCTCAATTTAATCGCTCGTTTAATACATTTTAATTAAAATCGTAGTTAGTTCGATTAATCTGCCTTGAGACATTGATCTCACGTGTAAAAATAAATACACTGCAAGCAGTAATAACATCACTGTGAATGGAACTCGTGATATACCTGCTTCAATCGTATTTCCTGAATTAGCTTTGCCAGTGTCTTGAAGAAAACCCATAAAAAGTAAGCAGGAGAAACAAAAAGAAGGAAAGAAAATCAAATACTTCCAGACGTTAAAGACGCTTTGTTAGGGCACGCACGTCTAAACTGAATCTAGTAAAACATATAAAATTAGAAGCATTAGTGCGTTGTATGCAGAATTGAATGAAATATCCTACATAATACAGAAGGGGAAAGGAAAAAAATAAAGGATGAATTAAAGAGTTTAAAACACTACAGTACTTAACGTAATTTGTCGCATTTGTACGAGAGGAAAAATGTTTAAAAGCCTTTATCTCTGTATATATACATGTATGTATATGTAAACACATCACATTTATTTTTACGTTGTTGCATTTGTGTGGAAGTTGGAAAAAGGATAGTACAGACTTCAGAAAAATAAATATTATATTTAAAAGTAATAATTCTTCCTTTGTATTTTATAATTTTTAAAATCATAAAATCTAAGACTTTTTTTTCTTAAGGACATAAAAAATAAATTAAGAAATATATATATATATATATATATATATATATATATATATATATATATACATACTGTAAAGCACCGTTTATATGTCTTTCAAGAGACTGACGTAAAAAGACGTATAAATGAAAAGACGCATAATCGAAATTTTAAAAACATTTTGATTACTACAAATTTAATGACATTTAAGCAAAATTTATATGAAATTTCTAACTAATAAAGTTCTTTTAAGTTAGTGAATTCACATTATACATTTAAGACAATAATTAATTTATATATATATATATATATATATATATATATATATATTATAAAAAGTGAAAAAAATACTATGATGCATGACTGGGTACTAATTATGTATAGCATATATATTGAGTGTTATATTACATTTCGTAAGAACTGTATTAACAGATTTTGAATATTAATCATATATAGCCTATCTTTAATAATAAGTATTCGATTTATGTCCATACAGTTAGTTATTTAATAAATTAAAAATCTGTGAATTCAATTGATTTTTTGATCAGTATTCTTCGACCTTTCCTGTGTTCCTCCATTTAAGTTTCTTTCTAAGAAAAATCCGTCTAATTTAGAATGGAAAATAATGACAGGTCGAGAAATTTTGCAATTTTAGTAAAGTGGAAAAGACGTATAACCGATATTAGCGACGTATAACCGAAGAAAATTTATATTAAAATGAGTAGAAATGAATCGGAACTTCAATAAAAGGACGTATAAATGTGAAAGATGTGTAAACGAGAGACGTATAAACAGTGCTTTACTGTATATATATTAAAAAAAATAATAATAATAAATAAAATGCCCATTTAACTACATCTAACTTTGATTTATTTACAGACATAATTTTTGCCTGTAATTCCACAAAATTCGTAATTATACATAATGAAATGATTCAAAACTTGTTTTCTTATTTTTTAATTATTCAACTTGAATTATCTTGGATTACAATCGGTAGATTTTTTTTTTTTTTTTTTTTTCAGCATCAACCAGAGCACATTCTATCCTAAGCAGTGTCGAATCTGTCCCAGATGTCAAAATTAGATGTATTTTATAAAAATTCCTTTCTTATAAATGTAGGGAGAAAATTAAAAAGGAAACAAATTTTAATTTTAATTATGCAATTTAGAATACCTTATTATTATTTTTATTTTTATCCGTTTACAATATGTACAAAAAATAAAGCATTGAAAGTAATTTAATAATCTGGTGTGTCACTCACACGACTTTCTCTTACCCTGAAATTTAATACTATAAATACAGGTTGCATATTAATAAGTAAGATAACGAGTACTGTTATGTAATCCTATGTTAAACAATTCATATTAGGCTTCTGAAGAGTTTTATATGATAATTAGTTCTGTGTGAAGGGGGCTGCCGCCCCCCTCAACCCCCCGTTTCATTAATGCACCTACATTTATATAGAATTTAATTCCGTTATTAAAAAATATTTCTCTTTTTAAAAAATAATTTATTAAAATTATTATTTAAAAAAATTATCTTTTATGATAAGGCAGACGATTTCCATATTAGAGAAGTAGTTTAACACCAAATATCCAAAAAAAGTCCATTTTATTCTCAATATTAAAAAAAAAAAAAAAAAAAAAAAAAAATTCTTTTTTTTTTCGTTAAAAGTGAAAAAAATCGATAACTTTGTTTTAAATTATCGCAGATCGATGGTTCAACCATTCGTTTTAAAGGTATTTTTGAGCTCTTTTGAAAGATACCCATCATGAAAATTTGGGCATAGGACAACTCCGCCGAAGCATAGGACAACTCCGCCGAAAAATTTATCAGCTGTTTCCCCCAGCAGGACAACTCCGCCGCATTCCTTTCTGCCGTTTTCCCTCTATAGGACAATTCCGCCGAATGAGGGGGGAAGGCATTACCTTTGGCGAAATAAAAGTTGGCGAGAATGCTAAAACTTCATGCATTCAACTTTTGTTAAAAATAAATACACAAAAGAATAGTAATAATCTATATATTAATTCGCAAACATGAAATTTATTGTACGTTTTTAACATATTAATTATGGGGGTAGAGGATTGAAAGTAGCATTGTTAGAAAGTTATGGTTAATGAGAATTTAAGGGAAAAGAAAATCTCTTATTAGAATCTCAAAGAGGCATTCAAAAATACCTTTATTTTTATGCACTTTTTCATTTTATACATGTAATCTTTTGTATTAAATATTTTATGGAAGAAAGTTGTTCAATTTGTCAATTTCTTAAAATTCAATAAAAAGCATAGGCACAGTAATTTGTATAGATGTAACTTCTCTATATTTTCAACTACAGATTTTTCATTTTATAAGGCAACAACCTTTAGAGTGTTAGAAATGCTTATTGACTAAACGAATGCAAAACCGTAATTTAATACTATTAAACATGGAGGCAAAAAAAAAAAAGAGTTAATTTATGATTTACTAGTTTTTTTTTTTATTATTATTTATTCATTTATTTATGATGTAATTATTATTATTATTATTATTATTATTTATTTATTTATTTATTTTTTTTTTTTTTTTTTTTTTTTTTGTGATTCACGTCAGCTATAATTGGAAAATATTTTTTTTTATATATAAAACGTAATGCATTAATTAACTGAAACTTGATTACTTATTTTTGAAAAGTGTATTTATTACTATATGCTGATTCATTATAAATGCATATTGGACGAAAAACGACACTGCTATGTACTGCAATTTAACTCTATTTACGGAAAGACCATATCAGCTTTTATGCTATATACCGGCAACAAAGTTGCTCTATAAAATAGATATCATGAAAGATAGTAGAGAAAATAATGTTTTTGGGTCAAATTTTTGAAATTGAGTTTTTGTTATATTTATACGTTGTGAAGTCCCCTGAATCCGAAAATCATGTTTTTTGCGGTTGATCTATGTGCCTGTTATTAGCATATTCTAAGAACAAATAACAGCAGAAAGATCTAACTCGATATACTAAATCTGTATCGTATAGGGAAGCTGCACGACAGTTTTCGTTGAGATCAAGCAAATGATTCGTGTTAGTATTCCAATTAGATTCCAATTAGTATTTCTAGTATTAAATTGTACGGTAAGCCGTGTGAGTAACATACCAAATTATTATTAAACTGTTGACATATCATTTCGATACAGACAGTATTCTTTGCTATTGAAATGATAAGAAGAAGACTTTCATAGGTATATGCATCGTTACGCAAATAATAATCAATGAAACTATAATAATTAATTTATAATTCTTATTACTAAAAGTCGTTCATTTAAACGAGTTATTTGCGGACATTTCTGTTCCATAATAATCTGTCTTCCATCATCGACCCAGAATACCATAATAAAATTCTATATACATTAATATGTGGGCTCGTTTTTTTTTTTTTTTTTTTTTTTAGTGCTAGAGGCCTATTTCAGTCGGTACAGCGTTGTCGAATTTTTATACGTCACTCTTAATAGTGCTAAGGGCCTATTTCAGTCGGTTTATACGTCACTCTTAATAGTGCTAAGGGCCTATTTCAGTCGGTTTATTGAATGGGGATTTATTGAATGAAGTCCCCCCCCAAGGCCCAACTTTGACATGAGTCCCCCCCAAGGTACCCCTATTTCAGTCAGTACAGCGTTGTCGAATTTTTATACGTCACTCTTAATAGTGCTAAGGGCCTATTTCAGTCGGTTTATTGAATGGGGATTTATTGAATGAAGTCCCCCCAAGGCCCAACTTTGACATGAGTCCCCCCCCCCAAGGTACAACTTTGACATGAGTCCCCCCAAGGCCCAACTTTGACATGAGTCCCCCCCACAAGGTACAACTTTGACATGAGTCCCCCCAAGGCCCAACTTTGACATGAGTCCCCCCCAGGCCCAACTTTGACATGAGTCCCCCCCCAGGCCCAACTTTGACATGAGTCCCCCCCAAGGCTCACCTTTGACATGAGTCCCCCCCAAGGCACACCTTCCCCTCATTGGGAAAAAGAGAAAAAACGTTGTTTTGCGGACAGTTTGGACTTCCAACGTTATTTGTTACAGTATCTGCAGCTGAAACACATTGGTTTGATTTAATGAAAACTTTATCATGGAATTTAGATCGTCACGAATTAACTAAAGAAGAATTTGTCGATATCAACAAGTTTAGCAGTAGGCCTCTGGCACTAAATTAAAATCTGTCAATGTCAGATTTTCATGCTTTAAATAATGAAATAATGTCGTGTCTGTATAATTTTTTTTTTTTTTTTTTTGAGGGGGGAGGGGGTATTTTTCGTGGTAAAATTTTCTGTTTTTTTTTTTTTTTTTTTTTTTTTTTTTTTTCAGTCTTCCAACAAAATCAGCTATGTTACTAAAACCTATCTTCTGAATGTTCCTCCAATATCAACCAGTATGTTGTAACCACCATGAAACTTTCTTTTACATTTTTTCCATACAAATTATTTAATAAAATTAATATTTATTAAAACTATTTTCCCCGATATATACAGATGGAGATGATTTTCATCGCACAGAATTATTACTGTTGTTATTACTGTTATTTATCACTGTTGAATAAAAAATTTAAGAAATTAAATTAAAGAAAATAAGTAAAGAAAATTTAATATAAGTTAATATAAGTTAAGTAATATATATTTGAATATTATGTTAAGTAAAGAAAATTTAATTTCTTATTTATCCTTTAATAATTTTGTAAATGTAATCGGAATAATTTAAACTAAGATGTAAATTTTTCTTAAGTTAATTTTTACTTGAATTTTATCATATTCAAGTCCTACACGAAAATTAGAAATAAATTTATTAATAGCAGAATTTATTAATACGATTAAATAATTGTCAAATAAAAGAACATATAATAATAATGAAAAATAAAATTAAATGCATGTTTATGAGTAAAAATTTTTACTCATAATTTGGTTAAAATCTATTTTACTTTTATTCATCTTTCCAAAGCAAGGGGGGAGGGCTCTTATATAATGCTCGATGTGACGCCAAAGTGCAATGCGTCGCCAAAAATGGAAATACTGCTGCAGACCCCCCTCTTCTCGTCTCAGGAAAATGGCGCGGCGGAGTTGTCCTCTGTGGGAAAAGGGGGGTTAAAATTCTCGGCGGAATTGTCCTGTGAGGGGAATAGGGGATTAAAATCTCGGCGGAATTGTCCTGTTCCGGAAAATTTACTCCCCTCGAGGGGGGACTTCCCCCCCAGGGGGGAGGCGAGGCTCCTACATACACAAAAAAATTTTTCTCAGTTAACTGTCTCTATTACAATATATATATATATGTTTCATTTGGTTTAGTGCAGTCTATAGACGTTAAACTCTATTTTCCTGCAATTTCCCCCATAGACGTAATGTATTAGAATTCTCTTTATTGTCCCTGTACACGAACCATTTGCTTGATCTTAACGAAAAGCTTACTGTAGCATCCCTATATGATACACATTTAGAATACCAAGTTAGAACTTTCTGCCATAATTTTTTTTTTTTTTTTTGAGATATGCTGATAACAGACAGACACACAGACAGACACACACAGACAGACATACACACAGACCATTTGCTAAAAACATGATTTTCGTATTCAGGGCACCTCAAAACGTGTAAATATAACAAAATCTCGCGTTCGAAAATTTGAGCCAAAAACAATACTTTCTCTACCTTATGGGTAAGAGAAAGTAAAAAGTAGGCTATTATCATTTCCTACAAATTCATATGGATGATGTGCTAATTGCAATAAGTAATGAATGCATTATCTTGTAAAATATTAAAAACAGTATATTTAATACTTTTACGGTATATACAAAAATTTTTTATAGAGAAAATGCTTTTAAATTTCGAATATAATTGCTTTTAGAAAAATGTATCCGTGATACAGAAGCTGCAAATATAAAAATTAGAAACATGAAAAAATAATTTGACTTCATATGTTATTTAATTATCTGAAAGAAATTGTTATTTATTGCAAGTACTAAAAATTAATCACATTTTTTTTCTATTAACACAAAATCTAAAGCATTGGAAACAGTATTGATGTTTGAAAAAATTCTTATAACTAATACGATAGATATCTGTAATATGAATTTAATTTCTGAAAAATGTTTTACAAAATCGATTTTAAATTTTTATTTCACCATTAAAAAAAAAAAAAAAAAAGAAAGATTTAGGCAACACATTTTTGCTGAATAATTTTCCCAGTCATTTTATTTTTAACTCTTTAAGGGTCAAGATAATTTTGCTCATTTAAAATCAAAAGCAGCCAGAATTCACGAACAATGTTACATGAGAAGAAATAAATGTCGTTTTTACTCTAAATTACAAAATTATATATATATATATATATATATATATCGGCGAGTTTTTGCAGTTTGGAATTAAAATTAGGGGGGGGGGGATATAATATATCTCACTTCCCTCAAAAGGGTTAAATGATGCCATTCTTTTTATCTTTAATATATTTTACGCAAGGCATATAAAATAAATGAAAAAGGGGACAATTATAACTTTCTAATGTCATAATTGCTATTTTTTTTTTTTTATTATTACTTAAATTTTTATTTTGAGCTGTTTAAGTAACTAAAACAAGCTTCTTAAAAAAAAAAAAAAAAAAAAATTCTTAGGATACGGTGTTGACAATGAAAAATTTTCTTTTATCAATTTGACATTTTTATCAAGTTCTATTAATTATCTGCAAACATTAACAAATCGGCCCTTCGAGGATCGAACTCACGACCCTCGCGTTATCAACACGGCGCCCCTAACTAACGGAGCTATAGCAAGCGGCGAAAAGGATTTCTTACATTTACTTCAAAGTGGAGGCGTTTTTTAACACGATACAAAGACGCGATGACAAAATCCAATTTCAGTAAAAAGCTTCTAAAAATTCTGAGGAAAAAAAGGAAAATATAAAGGAAAAGAAATATGTATTTTAAAAGAAGATTTTTGCTGGATCTATTTCGTCGCCCAAACTGTGTGGTGGTTAGCGTTCCTTACTTCTACATGGTTGGGCCTGGGTTCGAATCTTGGATAAGGCATGGACGTGTTGTCCCTGTTAGGGGTAGCGGTGACTGCCTACTTGCTCCTTCACAAATGGTTATCATTTCGGAGACCTCTCGGCCAATGCTTGTGGCATATGCGCTGCGCCATTAGAAAAAAAAATCGTTGTAATGTCTGACGCATTAAAAATAGTTGCCAACATCGTAATTATTTTTTAACTATATTAATTTATCACAAGTTTTTTAGTGGTAATTTCATGTATTTATTTTCTATGAATTAATACGTATGGAAAAATTACTTCTATAAGATAGTGACATTCTCAAAAGGAAAACAGAAGAATTGGCTACTATGCATTGAGGTTAAATAGTTGATATTTATAGTGATTTTTAGCTGTTGGTGGGGTATGTTAGTTCAGGGGAGAATTTTCCCTTTCACGTAATTCCAGAGAAAATTATCTCAAGGCATTTATTATCTTTTGAAAAGTAAAAATGATGAACAAAAAATTTTAAAACCCGCTTTTGTGAAATTTATTTGACTCCAATCAAATTTCATAAACATATTTATGAAACAACATTCTTTTGAAAAAAAAAATAAATAAATAAAGTAAAATAAAATAAAAAATTAATTAAATGCATCTTCAATAAATACTTTTGGGAGGAGGGATTTTATTCACTACGTACTGAATAATATTCATACTATTAACGCCCCTCTTCACTTACCGTCGCCGGAAGCCCGAACCAATGTTATTATATGGGAAAATTTTCGTTACAAATAACTTATTAACTAATACATATTTTTAAATTCGGTTTCCACATTCAGAAAATTCCCAACCGTTAAATTGAAGGACCTTTTTTAAAAATGTATTTTTTTAATTTTTAATATTTTATTTTGAAATTGCAAAATGAAAAAATTTCACATATTGAAAATTCGTATTTTGCAGCTTCAAAATAAATTATAAAAAATTTAAAAAAAAATAATTTTTTTAAAAAGATCCGTCAATTTAACAGCTGGGAATTTTCAGAATGTGAAAACAGAATTTAAAAATATGTATTAGTCAATAAGTTATTTGTAAAGAAAAATTTCCCATAGAATAACTTTAGCTTTGGCTTCCGGCAGCGGTGAGCCCTTAACTCTTTAACGTTCAAAAATCTATTTATTTTAAAAATTACCAAACTAATTTTAAAAATGGCTTTTAGACACATAGCTGATCATAAATATTTAAAAAATAAAAAATTAGCATTGTTCCTTTTCGGGAAATTTTCGGTTTGAAACATCTGTAAGTAAACCTTATTAAATTCAAATAATATTTAATTTAATAAATAAATCACTTTATAAGTAAACATTATCGACAACAAAAACTCGTAAAAGTTGCATAGATCCCAACATTTCAATTTATTCCGGAGTATTTTAACCCTTTGCGGCGCAAGGTAATTCGGATCATTTAAATTACACTGCCACCGGAATTCACGAACATAATTAAAATAGAAGAAATTTTAAATTGTCACGTTAAAAAAAGGGCCTTTTTTTGCTATGTTATAAATGTAAATTTTTGCTAAAAAATTTCCGGGATCAGTTTTTGCACTTGAGAATTAAAATTAGGTGTTCCATCAGCGGGAACACTGCGACTGAAAGGGTTAAGAATGAGAGCCAAATTTGAGTAAAATAAAAATTCTACTTTTTGTTTATTGATTTTTTTGTCCATAAGGTATTTTTTTAAATGATAATTTTGAAGATATTTTAATGAATATAATTTATTTACCTATCGTGGAAATGGTTCAAATTTATATCAGGAACAAATAAATTTTCGAAATATTTCATACGTTAGCTGTTGAATTACACTAACCACGAAATTTATGTGTACATACGGATTTTCCAAAAAACCATCAATTTATTTTAGAAACATAATAAAAGTTTAAATCAATCAATTCATCAACTGTGAAACAAAAATATGATAAGCCTTTAAAAAATAAAATAAAATAAAAGAATTAAATAAATAAAATTTAATACTTTTCAAGTTTAAATTGTAAATATAGTGATCGTCGTAATGAAATAGCTGAAAATTTATAGCATGCAATAATGATGTCAAAACCTTTTAAAATAAAAATGTTTAACTACATCACTTGTTATAAAGTTATTTTTTCTCACATTTCAGAAAAGCTCATTTGTGCGTTCTCTTTTAAAGTGTTAGTCATAATTCTTTTTATTTAAATAATTTTATTATTTTCAAACTTGGGAAAAGAGTGGGACTTAATTAGCCGACCCTGCTTATTTTATCTCAAGGATTTCCTTTGAACGTTACATTTACTCTAACCAGACGAAGTTTTGTTGCATCGGAAATGATACTTTAATTAATGATCTTTAGTTTCTTTTTCACTCAAAAATGAAGTGAAACAAAACAAGTCTGTTAAATGCAGTTTTAGGAGAGTGAATTTAATTTAAATATTGTTACTTCAAAATGAGTGTGTCGTTTATTATAATATCTATAACCCGTATCCTAATTTAAAATGAAAGAAAAACTTATTAGAACATTTCATTTTTGCAATATTTAAAGAATAATTTATATTATATTGCTCTTGAAAGAATACGATTAAACCGAATTAATGTTTAAATTTATCAATTTTGAAATATCAGAATTTTTTTTTATTGAATACTAATTACTTAAGGAATATTAAATATTTCATATATAACTACTGGTTCTTTAGTAAATATTTTTGGAACATTCGAGATTTACAATAGATGAAAATATCAGTAAATATTTGTGAGAAAAATTTTAATTGTCGTTATGAAGTAATTTCCTGGTACTTGTATATACTGGTTATTTCCTTGAATGCCGAAATTGTAAGTAAAATAACACTTTTGGGCAATTCTATGTAATTCACACTATCCGTTGATGCATTTTTTCAAAACTAAACGTTTTATATTATCAAAGAAATATCCCATTTGATTTTAAAAGGTATCTTTATAGATGCCTAAGGTTTAGTGAAAAACTAAGTGTATAAATGTATGAAAATTTCATATGAATAGGTGATATCCATAGATAAATTTGGAACAGTGACTCATATTACAAAAATAGGAATCAACTTTGTAGTTTAATGAAAAATCTAGAATTTCGCGCAAGCGAAGGGAATATATATATACACACACTGAGAAAAAAAAATATACTGCTTTCATCTAGAACGAATAGGTGGTCCTTTTCTAAATCCCTAAACTAGAAATATAGATTTCGGAGTGATGAGTATAAGGCACACCAATACACTGAGAAAAAATTCTATAACTGACATCTAGAATCTAAATTGTGGCTCTAGAAAAAATAGTTCCTTGTCATCATATAAATTTCTTATAAAAAATTTTCTTGTCCCTTTCGAAAGCAAATTCTAGAGACCTCTATTAGAATTATTGAGCGTTTGCCTGTACTATCGAGGACAAACCTATTTGAAAATATCTCCAAATAAATGTGAATACAAGAGGCGCGTTTCACCAGCTATAATCTTGGTTTATGACTCAATTCTAGAAAATCAAGCGAAAATTTCTCGTAATACAAGATTCAGAATATTCAGAATATTGTTTCACCATCTAGAAATCTGTAGATTAGAAATTCTCGACCATTTCGTCTATTCAGTTTATTGGCGTGCCTTATGCGCATAGCTCGGAAATATATATTTCTAGTTTAAGGATTTAGAAAATGACCATTTATTCATTCTAGATGAAGTCGGTATATTTTTTTCTTAGTGTACATATATGTATGGAATAAAATAATAATAATAATAATAATAAAAATTCTAAAGTATGATCTATACAAAAGTATTATTATTTTAATTATAGTCTATTATATTAAATTCAAAATCTGTTCTGTTAAACAAGATTTTAAGTGTGACTTGTGTCACATGGTTATGTGTATCACGTCACTTTTTTTAAAAAACTATTTGAAGTAAATAGACTGAAATATTAAAATGAATTAACCGAGTTTTTCCAGATTTAATTTTGATGACTGCAATCAATCTAAAGCTCTTGCAAAACAAAATTAATTCATTTATTAAAAAAATAGATAATAAATAAATAAATCTGCGGAAATTTTCATGTTATACGAAATAGTCCTTTTAAATTTGGATCCAAATCTAAGATTTATTTACAAATACTAATTTGAAGTTCGTTCATTAAAAGTTTTTAATATGCATACAAGTCTATGGAATGTGTAATGTGAGCAGGGGTCGATCCAGGTTTTAATTTTTGGGTCCCCTTTTTGTGGAAAACAAAATATTTTTGTGAAATTTTTATTTATTTTTGTGAATAAATAAATATATAATATATATATAATATATATCATGTATAAAACCTTCCATTTTAACAGTCATTCTAAATAATGTTTAATATCAAATTAACATAGTTTCATTGAACCAATTAATTAAAAATAATACTGAAAACACGGAAACATTTCATAAAAAAATTACTTTTGTAAAATAAAATCTTGTGAAGGGCTCATTTCATAAATTTGAATTTTGTGAAGTGTCCTCTTTTACATATTTGAATTTTGTGAAAGGTCCTCTTTTATGAATTTGAATTTTGTGAAGTGTCCTCTTTTATGGATTTGAATTTTGTGAAGGGTCCCCTTTTATGGTGTGGAATTTTGTGAAGGGGCAGCAAAGGGGACCCAATTTTTGCCTGGATCGACTCCTGGTGAGGCTATTTTAAGAAGTCCTTACGATTCATTTTAAAGAGTACAATGCCTTAAAAATACGCCCTAATTTATTTATTTATTTAATTTATTTTTTTTCGAAAGGGGTGATAGATTTATTTATTTATTTTTATTCTCGTGCATGTATTTTATAAAATATGTTCTATTGAATATTTTTTTTATGTATCTGTAATTTATTTAAAATTCGAAAGTATATATCAAAAACAGAGTTAAATTTGTAAATGTACATTAATAGAGTTTACAGTGTAGCGTAAATCTAATTTCTAACAAATATTTAATTGATGTGCATTTAAAGTCAAGCATATTTTTAGATTTAATTTTAATGTAACTCTTTTAAACTATTAATAAGTCAAATATGATATTAATATTTGATTTTTAAACTTTCAAATAGGTTTGAAAAATTCCTTAAAACAAAAAACTTCTCTTTCAGTAAAATAAATAAATAAATAAAAGTCATTCACATATTGCGACTTAATTTCGCAGGCTTTAATTTGCACCTTTCTCTCTTAAAAATAAAAAATCAAGAATGCTTTCAAATTTTTCATGCGTACAAAGCTACTATCACATAATGGGTAATACAATGTATCTAAAAAATCTGGGAAACAAATTTTAAAATTCTATCTCTAAATACATTGTGGTTATGGTATTTTGCTATTTTCAACAGTAAACCAAGCCTTTTGGCATTTCTTTAAAACGTTACATTATTTAATAAGAGTATTTTGCCCATTTGCGATTAGGATAATTAAACTTATTCTCAGTAATCAATGAGGTAAATGCTCCTGGTATATATCTGTACTGATAAGTATAAAGGATTTAAGTCCAAAAATGTCGATTTTGAGTTAAGTACATAGTCAGACTCAGAAAAAAATTCTCTATCGATTGGTATAAAGGATTTAAGTCTATGTCATTTAGTTTTTGAGAAAATCCCTTGGTAAAAAAAGGTTCAAGTCAGAAATTTACCATTCATGTATGGTATAAAATATTTAATTTAATTTTTCCCGTTATTAAATGAAGGTTGACAATCACTGAATTGTATAAAGGGTATAAGTCAACAAAATCCCTTTTTTTTAATCGATTCTTCTGATTTGTTTTTAGTTAGTTTAACTTTATTTTTCATCTCTTGAAAAGTCAAAAATATGGACTTAAATCCTTTACACTTATCAGTACAGATATATTATCTGGCAGCATATAACGTGTTTAACACAAATAAGCAAAATTCTTTCTTAAAATTCTAAAGTATTACTTTGCTGGAACGCTTATAGGCAGGGATTTTTATGTATTTTTACGTGACTCGCAACCAATGTGTTAAGAAACATTAAATATTAATCTAAAATAAAGTGTTTAGATCACCACTTAAATTTTTTTAGAAAATGATTCACCTATGAAGACAATTATCAATTACACAATACTGTATGATTCGATTTTTGCAAACATTATCTTCACGCTTACTATCATATAGTAATGAGACATTGATCATTGGGGGGAAAAAATGATTACTTTTTACTCGGAGAAAAGTCCACAATATGGCCGCCTTTTTCCGAGTGAATACACACAAATAATTTAGAAAATAAAATTTATGAATAATTTATGTACTAAAGGTGAATGAAAATCTGCAGATACAATTTTCAAATTCATTTTTCTTTTTCTTTCGTTCTTTCTTTCTTTAATATATTTATTAATTTAGTTAATATTTAAACTCTTTTTATATACTAAAACTAACGTTCTTTACCTACGCCGCTGCTAAATATATTTAAAAGAATTCTGAAAATTCTATATTACTTACTAATACAAAATTTTAAAAAATATCAAACTTTAAAAAACGCATTCCATTAAAAATCAAACCAGTTTTTATTTCATAATAATAACAAAGCAACTGATTATAAAAATTATATTTTTCATAATTTAATCAAATATAATTTACTTTTATGATAACTTATCCATTTCTTTTCATAAATTTATTAGAATAATTAAAAGACGCAATATTTCGGCATTTTGAAAATTCATCAACATTCTATTCTATAACAATTGCCGAGTTTCAGTGGTTTCAATATCACTATATGGCTGATGCCAAAAAAGTTTTTCGTCATCAAAAATTTTTGCATCACAACATTGAGATGATCGATCTATATAAATTATTATATCTATGCTTACTATACATGCATCATAAATGGTTCAATTAAACTGCATATGGATTCGAAGCGAAAATTATAATTTATGCTATCAAATTTACTATTCCCTAGGAATGAAATATCTTGCTACAAAATATCATGTAAAGACTACTTTTGATGTGCACAAAAATAGTTAAAAAAGAATTAATTTCCCGAAGAACAACGTCATAATAGTGTCATTATTATCAGTTCTTGAGACGATGAAATATGTATGTTTCAAACGTTCGATAACTATTGAAGATTCAACTTAATGATCTATCTGTTCGTGATTCATTCATTCCGATCGCACAAGAATAGAAAAGGTAATTTACTTTAAGTGAGGCAGAATTTCTCATTTTACTCGCTCTTTATTGTAGAACCATTAGAAATTATCGCAGATTTCGTTAAAGAAATGCTTGCATAAAAAGAATTGTCATTAATCATTAGAGAAATGAAAGTGGTTTTATTAATTTGTGTCGGTTTAAAATTATTATTTCAACTATATTTATTACTCTTATCGCTGGAAAAACAAAATATAGAACTAAAAATTATTTTTGAAAAATAAAATCCTGTGGCTGTAACCCTGTGGCTATATTATATCTAAATATTTTTAAATGAAATACACTTTTATCGTCTGATAAATCAAGAATATGAAAGCTACTGAAAGGAAAGTATAGAGCATAAAAATCTATATATAACCTCGTTATTAAAAATCGGAAAAGGGAGTTTCTTGAATACTTTATTAGAAAATACTTATAAACTTGAAAGTAGGAATTATACTGTAAATGAGTTGCTCTGTAATTTTAAGAATCTCAAAGGATTTTCAAAAATATTTATAATTTTAGTTTGTCTGTCAAGGCTCTAATAGCAATATCGTGAAACTGATATATGTTATTTAGTTTCACAATAACTTGTTCACTATTGAAAATGGCATACATGCAATATTGGCTTGTGTACAGGGATCACAAACACAGAAGGTTTTTCTTTATATTTGCGAAGTTAAGTCAAACGTTAGAAATCGAACGAAACTTAAAATAAATAACAATTATCTCTACATTAAAAAAAAAGTTACTGCCATCGGCATTAATTTTTTTTTCTTTTTTTAGCTAATAGGAGTGTCCTTAGCATCATGAGAGGTATCAATGTTTGCCGAATACTCCAAGACACGCATTTTCCCTTGGTTAGAAATTTCTATCGCCTTAATCAACGAAGTTATCGATTAAAAACCTCGCGTTATCAAAAGTACAAAATATATTTAAAAATAGTTTCTTAACTATGTAACCAATAGTGTAAAAAAATAAATGTCTATGTTGCTATCAATAGCAAAGAAATTTATCTTGTGCAAATAAACAAAAAGCATTATCTTAGACATTTTTAATGAAAAAATGAATTTGAGATTGTAATTAATCGTCTGCAGACACGTTTTAACTACTTTTAGAAAATTAAATTTCTTACTGGCAATTTCTTATGTTGTTTATCAATAATTTATATAGTTCTTATTTTGAGAGTAATGAAAAAAGTCGTGATCTTTTTGAAGACCAGAATTTTTCGTTATTCTTCGTTAATTTAAGAAGTAGGCCGATGAGAATTAAAAGTTGACGCTGTAGGAGATTTTTCCAAATTAGAATAATAATAATAACAAAGTTTTTTTTCTTTTCAGATATATTCGAATGTGTAAAATTATTACCTAGCTGTACATTAGAAATATATATAGAGTTTTGTTGTAGGAATTGCGCAATTATTTAGGCAGAAATATTTTTTCTTTTTTCAAAAATTAATTTTTTTGGCAATTTTTTTTCTTATAACTAGATTCCATAAAATTTTACAAAACTTCTAGAAAAATTGACAAAACGTTAGAAAAACAATATTCTGAAACATAAACTTCACACGTGTAACATTCTCTGAGATATAAGCATTTACAGTAAATATTGTTTTACTGCGCATGTGCAAAAGATAGAAAAAATTTATTACGTAGATTAAAAGATTGAAAGCTAGATACAGTGAGCAACTTTCGTCAAAAGTTCACTTGAATAGAGTAAAAATTAAGCAAATTGTCAGTCAAAGATCGAGCTAGATTTTAGGTATTTTCCAGAGTTGAAATTTCATAAGGGTTTTTGACATGCTGCGTATTTAATTTGAAGATCCAATTATTTCAAGCCCGTTGCAAAAATTTTTATTATTATTTATTTATTTATTATATTTTTTTGTGAGAAAAAACAAACTCTAGCATTTTCTTTCTTTCTTTCTTTTTTTTTTTTTTTAATTTTCTAAGATTTGCGAGTTCATAAGGGAGTTTTGACAAAAAAGAACTTTTACAATGTGTTTGAAATAATTAGATCTTCAAATTAAATACGCTGCATGTGATAAACCCCTTATGAAATTTCAACTCTAGAAAACGCCTAAAATCTAGCTCGTTATTTTGCCGACAATTTGCTTAATTTTACTCTATTCTAATGAAATTTTGGCAATGTTTCCCGATATATCGGCTTTCAGTCTATGTAATAAGAAAATTCTTTCGCTCATGCACAGTATTAAATATATATATATATATATATATATATATATTTACTATAAATGCTCATATCTCAGCAAATGTTACACGTGTGAATTTTATGTTTCAGAATGTTTCTCTAATGTTTTGTCAATTTCTCTGCAAATTTTGTAAAATTTTATGGAAATCCGTTCTAGTTATAAACAAAAAAAAAAAAAAAAAAAAAAAAAAAATAGTTTTTGAAAAAAAAAAAAAAAAATAATAATAATAATAATAATAAATAAATATACAGGGTCATTCAACGATGATGGGACAAACTTTGAGGGGAGGTAGGACAAATCATTAGGACTCAGAATTGCATAGGAACCCATGTTCCCAAACGTCATTTTAACCCTTTACGGACCATGTGTTTTCTGTGTTTTTTACCAGTAAGCTCCGCCTACTGCCGTTCCTCTTGTATGGTGTATTATTTAACAGAGAGAGTCTATTTATAATTGTTTACCACACAAAAGGCCATACATAACAAAAAGTTTGTTTCCTAATTAATGCACATTTCTTGAATAAATATTAATATTGTGATTTTTTTTTTTTTTTTTTTTTTTTTTTTTAGATATACTGCAACACACATAATTCAAAAGTTACAACGTAAGTGGAGTTTCAAATACGAATATTTCTTCGGTCATGGAACAAACATTAAAGGGTTAAACAGTTTACTAAAACATACATATTTTGTATAAGCATAACACAAAAAATTAAATATGAAATAAAAAGCACTGTGCAAAAAACGAAAGCAAAAACATATAAAAACAGATAGTATAAACGAAGTGCTTCTTTACATCAGTATTTACAATAAGTATTCAAAATTGCGACTACCAACCGTAATGCATGCTTGATAGCGTCGAAGTGTGGATGGGCAAACAGATCTAAAAATGCCAGGAGTTTCGCACACTTGTGCAGTTGCAGTGGACAGTCGAGCAACGAGGTCCTCTGGTGAATCCACTGGAGTCTCGTAAATGATGGCCCTCAGACGACTCCAAAAAGAGAAATCGATGCTCGATAAATCTGGGTATTGGGGTGGCCATCGGACTAGCCTGCACCGTCCAATCCATTGGCCTGCAAAACTGGTATCCAGGTAATTGCGCACTTCAATATCGAAATGTGCTGGCGCACCATTATGCTGAAACCACATTTGGTTGCGCACGACAACTGGAACATCTTGCAGATTCTGGCAAAACCTCTTTTAGAAAAATATCATAACGTGAGCCATATTGTGGCGTTAGTTAGTAAAAGAAATAAGCCTATGAGGTAATCGTTCACAATACCTGCCCAAACATTAACAGAGAAACATTTTTGGAATGAATGTGGGCGTATAGCGTGTGAATTTTCTGTTGTCCACACATGAGTATTGTGCACATTGAAAACGCCTTCCTGTGTAAAAATTGCCTCATCTGAGATCAGAACAAAAGTTGTAAAATCCTGCTGCAACGCACACTGTTTCAAGAACCATCAGTGCAGAGGGTTCTACGTGCAAAGGTAATCACTTACTTCCAATGCTTGCACTTTCTGAATATGGAATTAGTGTAGATGTTCTTCATGTAAGACTCTCCAAACCAAAGAACTTCTACTACTTCTCTCTTCTATATTCTTTGCTCCAAACAGTGGACTAACTCACATGTACACGACGTGCAATATCTCTTGTACTTGTGTCCAGTGTTTCATCCACAATGTTTAGAATGATTTCTTCCATGTCTGGAAGTCGATCAGTTCTTGTTCCAGTCCTTGCGTCAGAATCAGCAAGAAATGTACCATTTTCACAAAGATTCTGATGCAACCGTTCAAACATTTTGTGATTCGGCATGCGCCTGTTTGGAAATCGTTCCTGATACAGTCGTAGCGGTGCTCTACTGTTCCCATTAGCAGCCCTGTACATTAGATGCATGTCTACTTTTTCATTATTAGGAAAATCTCCCATCACTGTCGAAAAACATAGTTTAAAATTATAACAGCAGATGCAGATAACGAATCACCAGTTCCACTAAAGCTCTCTACCTTCAGCATTACCAGCCAATCACCCTAATTTTGCTTAGTTGTATTACTGATAGTGATTGCAATTTTAAGCATTTATTGTCAATATAATTGCAAAGAAGCACTTTGCGATGTATTTGAAACGCCACCTACTGCGTAAATTTTACATTTCGTGCTCGTTACAGTACATCTAAAAAATTATTCACAATATAAGCATCTATTCGATCAGTGTGAAGTATTCGGAAATAACATTTTATCATGTATTTTGTAAGATTGACAGTAAAAGACAGAACCTTTCTGTTAAATAGTGCACCATTCACAAGCAATGGCAGTAGGCGGAGCTTCCTGTTAAAACCCCCAGAAAACACATGGTCGGTAAAAGGTTAAAATGACATTTGAGGACATGGTTTCCTATAGAATTCTGAGTCCTAATGATGTGTCCTACTTCCACTCAAAGTTAGTCCCATCATCGTTGAATCATCCTGTATATATTTATATATTTGCTTAAATAATTGTGCAATTCCCATCACAAATCATTTAAATCTTGTACATAGCATGTGCAACAATGGGTTAAAGTTATAAGTCATTTGTAGCTTTTTATGATATAGGGTGGTCCAAAGTATCCAGTGTTTTTTTTTTTTTTTTATAGGAAAAATGTCCAAAAATGAATAAATAAATAAATAATAAAAAAAAAATAATAATTGATCATCTACTGTAATCTTAAAACATTAAGCCGAATTTTGTTAAAAAAGTTTATTTATTGATCTATGTAGATAATTCATATTTGCTTTAAGCAAATAAATATATTTTTATTGATAAACTATTTTATTAATAAAAATATCAATTACCAAGTATGTAAAGTATTCTAAGTGTTGTTCAACTACTGAATTTCTGTTTGTTTTAACTTTTTCAGTAATTAACCAATGTGAATAATTTCTGAATGTGTCAGATGTATCATTAAAGTTTTTGCAGCAGATTTCTGAACTTCCAAAGGTTTTTATCGTTTGATTGTCACAGTGTGTTTGGATTGGATAGTTTAAGTAGCTTAGGAAGGGTGAGTGAGTTAGTTTTACGTTGTACAAATGCTACGCTATGGGTAATTGGCGACGGCCTGTCACGCACCTAGGTGTGTTTGGGAATAAGGCCGATTGACTGCACTAGGATCCTAAGCATAGACCTTATATATGTAGACTACGCCACCAATAGGACTTCCCATTATAGTGAATGTCTTCAACATGAGGGTGTAATCTGATACCTTCATCCTTTGCGGTCAGCGCCGTATGTCACGTGACAGAGTTGAGGGAGATTCTTCCATAAGAAAGCACTTATTTTTGTAAGAATTCAAACAAAAAATTCTCCCCTTCAGAATGGTTTCTCACAAAAGAAATTTTTTTATAATTAATCTATGACATTTTAGCTTTCCGTCGATGCGTAAATCTAAAGGCTTAAATAAAAAGTGTGTGTACAATACAGAAATTTAAAAACTCAAAACTACCTTCTTTCCTAGGGAAAAATCACATAATATTCAGTCTCGTCTCTCTCTCCAGGTCTGCATCACGTGATAATTTCGCTGGGGAAGCTACTTCAAGTCGCAGACAGATAATAAGGGGGGATGCGTGGTCTATCTATATAAGGTCTATGGTCCTAAGCCTGAGGGGGAGTGTCTGCTCCCCCCCGTATTTACGAAAATTTATAGAATATTCCTAATGGCTAGGCCGACGAGCGTGACCTGGGATCGAATCCGGCGTCTCACGTCTATCAGCTTTGAGCGCAAAACCACTCGGCATGCACCCAGGAAGGATGTGGAGTCATTTTTGTCAAAATGAAGGGTCAAATACAGTTGTCACTCTTTCCAATATACTTTATTTTTTATGACTATCAAAATTGAGAAGTTACAAGAAAATACGCAAAGAACAACAGGAAACAAAGAAGAGAAATTCACAGCAATAAAATTTCACAACCAGTAAAAGAAAAAAAACGAAAAATTTCTTATTTTGTATTTCGGAAAATAATAAAATTTATTAGCAAATTTTTGTAACAATTTTATAAATTAGAAAGCAATCTTTTGCTTAAAAATAAAGCAGTAGATATTAAAATATAAATAGAAAAAAAAAATATATATGTAATTCCCTTCTTTATATATAAAAAGTAATAAAATAAAAATAAGTCAATTGAAAGAGACGCTGTGTTCTACTTTAATTTTATTTATTTTTAAGCATACATTCTATCAATCGCGTCAACTATTACCTCCAAAGTGTATATAGTTCTGCTTCTTTTTTAGAATTTCGCTTTGTAGGCGTTAATATAACCATGATTGATGGGAAACTTATTGAACATGAATCTATTTATTCTTCTTTTAGAAAGCATGCGCCTTTCATATCATTTTGGGCGATGTAAATTTAAAAATTTATTTTTCGTTAATACTTTATTATGGAAAGAAAATACTACCACTAAAAGAATAATACAAACAGAAGAATTCTAAATGAATGTTTGTTTTTATAAAAGTGAAAATACATTCGTTACTCTAATATCTCCAGGATAAACAAGTCGATAAATACAAATGGATAATGCATAAAATATATTACATTAATTCTGTTATTTGAATTTACTCACGCAAAAAAACATTTCTTTCTAGATAGGCGTCATCAAATGATCTATTTTTCTAACTACACAAGTGAGAAAAACGCGCATAAAGCTCCAATGTTACAATTTAATTATTATAATGTAAGTTCAAAAATTCAAATATAAATACACCTTTCAAATAATAGATAACTGTACTGTCAAATACTATTTATTGAATAGTCCGCTATTCATGTCGAATGCAGTAGAATTGAAAAGAGGATTTATTTCATTGGAGAATTTCTCTTTTCATTAATGTTCCATATTTCAATTACACTGAACTATTTCAATAATTGTAAGAGAATAATCATTAAACTAAAACCACTTAGGTGGAATTTTAACTTATGCTGAAGAAGGGGAATATGAAAAAATTTCGGGTTATTATATTGTGATGATTGTTATTAACTCTTTTTAATTAAATATGGCAAATATTATATTTTTAGATAGTCTAAATAGTGCAGTTAAAAGCTTATCAGAAAGAACAAGTGAAAGATTCTCTACTATTTAAGATCTTAAAACAACTTAAATATCAAAGCATTTCTTATTAATGTTTAGGATTCATAACAGCACAGTGACATAGCTATAATTGCCACCATTATCATAGATGCAAATGACAAATGATGCGACCATAATATTTTTCATAAACATGTTTTTTCTATTTACATTATTATTACTTTTTTTTAATATAAAAGAAAAACAAATATTTTTTGGTATTTGTAAAACGTCCGTGAAAAATTATCTTAACAAATCAAAATCCATGTATTTAAAAAAGAGCTTATAACCCTAGTTTTCATTTTTCGTTTGATAAACATCGATAATAGCTTGATGGTCGACGCTAATATTTTTATATTTTCAAGGTTTTGAACCAGTAATACTTGAAATCTTTCTATATTGTGTTAATTTGTTCACACTGTACTCGTCCTTACCCTTTTGTTTGATAAAGGGTCGTGCTTAATTATTTTGATTTGAAACAACTGTGTGAATTTTTCAATTTATAATGTTCGGTTACTTTCTAAGGTCATAGTGCCTAAATGCGATAACCCATAAATGCGACAAAGTTCTTCTACTGAAAATCTAAATGCTTAAATCACAAACTTATGAATCATAATGGAACATACACATTTCAAGAACGGTTCGCGAAACTTTTCATTAAATTTTAAAGGTTTTTTCTAGTAGAATTTTCTTTTGCAGTAAACATTGTCCATTATGGCTTTCCGACGTCTTTTCCTAATTGCGATAAAATATTTTCAAATAGTAACTGTAATTTTATCCTTTCATCTTTCAAGATCAAATAACCCCTGTTACGTCATGTGCTTGAATACCTTTCATACCTACCAGAAGAAAAAAAAAAAAAAAAAAATACTACATTTTTTTAAAAAGAGGGGTCTAAATTTTTATCGCATTTAAGGGTCTGTTTACACCATTTTCCTAAATGCGACAAATTTTATACCTTAAATGCGGCGAATTTTACAGTTGATATATTAAGGGAATTTTAAGCATTTTTTCCTTTTCAACACTTTCCAACAAGGTTTAAAAGTGACTTAGACTTGTCTGTCCCTCTGTCCGTCTGTCTGTCTGTCCGCGTTTTAATTCCTGTAGGGACACCCGAAAGTATTCCAAAGCACTGTATTCTATGAGAGGTATTGCTGTAAACCATATTTAATACCTTAACTGTATACAAATCTTAGTGAAATTGAATCATGTTATTCAAGTTCACTATCGGATGTTTCATATATAAAATGGAGTGAATACCTCTACTGGATTGTGTACAGGGGCATCGGAAAGTACTGCAAACTATTTTTTTTTCTATGAGAGGCATTTCTAAAAACCATATTTTAATACCGTTACTTTACACAAATCTTAATGAAATTGAAATATGTTATTCAAGTTCGCTATCGGATGTTTCCTATGTGAAATGTAGAAAATATTACCACTGTTTTGTGTACAGGGAGACTTACAAGTATTGCGTTGTATGAAAGGTATTTCTGCAAACCAAATTTTAATAACTTTACTTTGCACAAATCTTAATGAAATTGAAATATGTTATTCATATGCAAAAAGGAATGCTTTTTATAAATACAGTATGATTAGTATTAATCTTACAGGGCCACATAAAAATATTAAGTTACATTATAAGCTATTAATAAAAATTTGCTGTAATTACATTTTCTTTTACAATAAGCATTTTTAACACTTTCTAACAATTTTTAAGCGCGAATATGATTTTAATTTGGTTATCTTTCTGTCCGATTGTCTGTTTTTCTATCTGGCTCTCGTCCCAAGAGTTCTTAAATATTTTCAGAATTTTGAAAAATTGATATATGTTATTAAAGTTCACTATAGAATGTTTCCTATTTAAAATGCCATTAATATGTCCTACACAACATGTTTGTGTACAGGGAACTTCCAATGCTTTGCGTTTTAGGACAGACATTTTTATAAATCACATCTAAATAACTTTCTACTGTAAAAATTATAAATAAATTGAAATGTATTTTAATATTCTAAAATATTATTTTGTATAGAATATGATATGATCAACTTTCAGATTTACAGGACTACAATAAAATAGTCAAATACATTAAGGGATCAATTATAATCTGACGTCTGGATTTTCTTTTGCATTAAGCCTTTTTAACGTTCTTCAACGATGTCTGAGAGCGGTTTTAAATTGAATTAGTCAATCTGTATATTTTTCTGTGCTTCTCTCCTTTGTTTGATAATGCAGGCAAAGAATATTGAAAGTTATACGATACAACAAGCACGTACAATTGGAGAGTATTAATCAATGCGTACTGCATGATTTTTCGTTCGTTTTTTAACACTTTCCAGCAAGGTTGAAAAGTGTCAATGACTTCGGTTTGTCTGTCTGTCCGCAGTCGAACTCCTGTAAATTTTCATGGAATTTCTTGAAGCTGATATATCGTATTCAAGTTCACTATCGGATGTCCCCTATTCAAAATGGAGGGAATTCCTCTTCTGATTTGTCTACAGGGACACCCAAAATTTTCTAAAGCACTGTGTTCCATGATAGATATTTCTATAAACCGTATTTTGATACGTTTACTTTAAACAAATTTTAATGAAATTGAAATACATCATTTAAGTCCACTGCCGGATATTCCCCATGTAAATTGAAGTAAATACCATCATTGGTTTGTATACAGGGACATCCGAAAGTATTTAAAAGCATTGCGTTCTATGGAAGTTATTTCTAAGCACCAAATTTTAATGATTTTACTTTGCACAAGTCGTAAATATATATATATTAAATTATAATTACAGCTTTTGATCTCTCTGAATATTTTAGTGTAGCCCTTTAAATCAGAAAGTTAATCATACCATATTCTATACAAAACATTATTTTAGAATATTAACAATACATTTCAATATTTTTATGATTTTTGCAGTAGAAAGACTTAACTTTCAAAAATTCTGTCCTAAACCGTAATGCATTGGCATTTTTTTTTTTTGTTGTTGTTGTTGTCCCTGTAAACAAACTTGTTGTACAGGACCTATTAATGTCGTTTTGAATGGGGAACATTCTATAGGGATAATATTTATAAAAATAACACTCATAAAACACAATGCTTTCGAATGCTTTTGGGTGTCCCTGTACACAAACCAAAAGAGATATTCACTCCATTTTCAATATGGAACATCCGATAGTGAATATCAATAAAATATATATCAGTTTCGAGAAATTCGATAAATATTTACAGGAGTTAGAGCGCGGGCAGACAGACGGACAGACAGATGGACAGATACACAAACTGAAATCATATTCACACTTAAAAATGTTAGAAAGTGTTAAAAACGCTTAATGTAAACGAAAGTGCAATTCTAGAATTGTTTTATCAGTAGCTCTTAATATAAATGGATATTTTTGTGTCACCCTGTAAACCTAATGCTAATCATGCTGTATTCTATGCAAAGCATTTTTTTCTGCATATAAATAACATATTTCATTTTCCTAAAACTTCGTGGAAAGTAAAGTTATTAAAATTTGATTTATAGAAATATCTCTCATAGAACGCAATGCTTTGGAATACTTTTAACTGTCCCTGTACATAAATCGGTGGTGGTGTTTCCGCCATTTTATACAGGAAACATCCAGTAGTGAACTTGAATAACATATTTCAATGTAATTGAGATATGTCTACAGTAAAACCAATAGAAATACCTCTTATAGGACACAATGCTTTGAAATGCTTCCGGGTGTCCGTGTATACAAACCAGTATAGGTATAAACTCCATTTTAAATAGGGAACATCCGATAGTGAACTTGAATAACATATATCACTTTGAAGAAATTCCATAAATATTTATGAGATTTAGAGCTCGGACAGACATACAGGCAGACAAACAGACGGACAGGCAGATACACAAAACTACAATCATATTCACCCTTAAAAAATGTTAGAATGTGTTAAAAACGCTTAACATAAACGAAAGTACAATTCTAGCCATTTTTTTTAAATAGCTCTTAATGTAACTGGATATTTTTGTGCCACCCTGTAAATCTATTGCTAATCATGCTATATTCTGTGCAAAGCATTCTTTTGTGCATACAAATACCATATTTAAATTTCCAAAAACTTCGTGGAAAGTAAAGTTATTAAAATTTGATTTATAGAAATATCTCTAATAGAACGCAATGCTTTGGAATACTTTTGAGTGTCCCTCTATATAAATCGGTGGTGGTATTTCCTCCATTTTATACAGGAAACATCCAATAGGGAATTTGAATAACATATTTCAATTTCATTAAGCTATGTCTACAGTAAAGGTATGAAAATATGGTTTATAGAAATACCTCTCATAGAACACAATGCTTTCGAATGCCTTTGGGTGTCTTGTGCACAAACCAGTAGAGCTATAAACTCCATTTTCAATAGGGAACGCCCGATAGTGATCTTGAATAACATATTTCAATTTCATTGAAATATGTCTACAATAAAGGTATGAAAATAAGGTTTATAGAAATACCTCTCATAGAACACAATGCTTTGAAATACTTTCGGGTGTCCCTGTACACAAACCAGAAGAGGTATCACATTCACCCTTAAAAAATGTTAGAATGTGTTAAAAACGCTTAACGTTAACGAAAGTACAATTCTAGCCATTTTTTTAATAGCTGTTAATGTAACTGGATATTTTTGTGCCACCCTGTAAATCTAATGCTAATCATGCTATATTCTGTGCAAAGCATTCTTTTGTGCATATAAATACCATATTAAAATTTCCAAAAACTTCGTGGAAAGTAAAGTTATTAAAATTTGATTTATAGAAATATCTCTCATAGAACGCGATGCTTTGGAATACTTTTGAGTGTCCCTGTACATAAACCGATGGTGATATTTCCTCCATTTTATACAGAAAACATCCTATAGTGAACTTTAATAACATATTGCAATTTCATTAAGATATGTCTACAGTAAAGGTAAGAAAATATGGTTTGTAAAAATACCTCTCATAGAACACAATGCTTTGAAATATTTTCGGGTGTCCCTGTACACAAACTAGTAGAGGTATGAACTCCATTTTCAATAGGGAACGTCCAATAGAAATCTTGAATAACATATATCAGTTTCAAAAAATTCCATAAATATTTACGGTAGTTAGAGCGTGGACAGACAGACGGACGGACAGACAGACAGACGGACAGACAGACAGACGGACAGACAGACAGACAAACCGAAGTCATAAACACTTTTCAACCTTGTTGGAATGTGTTAATAACAGTTTTCAACCTTCTTTGGAAAGTGTTAATAACATTAAAGTAACTCCCATGCATTAAATGCATTATCGCATTTAGGGAATTTGAACATCGCATTTAGGATATAGTACCTTAAATGCGACAAAAATTTCCTAAATGCGACGCTGGTATATATTTTCATAAATTACTGATATTTTTTTAATTTCTTGAAAAAAAAATGACTCAAAACACTAGTTTAGAACTATGAGTATAATATTCAACCATTTTTTCTTTCTTTTCATAATTATTTGTTTACTAAAATGTCATAAGTTTCCTAAATGCGATAAACTTACCAAAAATCACGTCGCATTTAGGCACAATGACCTTACATCTTTCAATACCAGTTTTTCGGCATTTTTTTTTTCTTTAAGAAAACGTGTAAATATAACAAAATCTCGCATTCGAAAATTTGACCCAAAAACAGTACTTTCTCTACCTTATGGGTAAGAGAAAGTAAAAATGTTATTCAAGCGGTTTTAGTTCTTTTTACCATGTTTTTATTAACTTCGATTCTTCTTTGTGGGTTTGTTTGTGTGTTTCTCAGGGACAAATCTTGCAATCGATTTTTAACTAACTTCCCGACTAGCTAGATATTTGAAATTTTCAGGACAGCTCACAACACGGTGACAATACATTTTTCTAATAATTTTAGTCAACTATTTCAAGACCCGCTGCCTTCGGCACCGCTTATATGATTCGATAGAAAATTTATTTAACTAACTTCCCGACTAGCTAAACATTTGAAACTTTCAGAATAGTTCCGAACACCGTGAAAATGCATTTTCTTAATACCTTTAGCCAACTGTTTCGGGTCCCTGCTGCCTTCGGCAGCGTTATCAGTACAATACTTGCAATCAATTTTTCACTAACTTTCCGACTAGCTAGTCATTTGAAACTTTCAGAATAGTTCCGAACACCGTGAAAATGCATTTTCTTAATACCTTTAGCCAACTGTTTCGGGTTCCTGCTGCCTTCAGTAGCGTTATTGGTACAAAGCTTGCAATCGATTTTTCACTAACTTTCCGACTAGCTAGACATTTGAAACTTTCAGGACAGCTCACAACACGGTGACAATACATTTTTCTAATAATTTTAGTCAACTATTTCAGGTCCCGCTGCCTTTGGCAGCGCGACAGAACATGTATTTAACTAATTTCCCGACTAGCTAGACATTTGAAACTTTCAGAATAGTTCCGAACACGGCGAAAATGCAATTTTTAAATATTCTTAACCAACTGCTTCGGGTTCCTGCTGTCTTCGACAGCGTTACCAGTACAAAGCTTGCAATCGATTTTTCACTAACTTCCCGACTAGCTAGACATTTGAAACTTTCAGGATAGTTCAGAACACGGTGAAAATATATTTATTTGATACCTTTAGCCAACCGTTTTGGGTTCCTGCTGCTTTCGGCAGCGTTATCAGTACAAAGCTTGCAATCGATTTTTCACTAACTTCCCGAATAGCTAGACATTTGAAACTTTCAGGATAGTTCAGAAAGCGGTGAAAATACATTTTTTTAATACCTTTAGCCAACTGTTTCGGGTTCCTGCTGCCTTCGGTAGCGTTATCAGTACAAAGCTTGCAATCGATTTTTCACTAATTTTCCGACTAGCTAGACATTTGAAACTTTCAGGCTAGCTCATAACACGGTGACAATACTTTAAAAACTTTTAGTCAACTGCTTCAGGTCCCTACTGCCTTCGGCAGCGTTTATATGATTCAACAGAAATTTTATTTAACTAACTTCCTGACTAGCTAGATGTTTGAAACTTTCACAATAGTTCAGAACACGGTGAAAATGCATTTTTTTAATACTTTTAGCCAACTGTTTCGGGTTCCTGCTGCCTTCGGCAGCATTACCAGTACAAAGCTTGCAATCGATTTTTCACTAACTTCCCGACTAGCTAGAAATTTGAAACTTTCAGGATAGCTCAGAACACGGGGGCAATACATTTTTTTTAATACTTTTAGTCAACTGTTTCAGGTCCTTACTGTATTCGGCAGCGTTCATATGATTCAACAGAAAATTTATTTAACTAACTTCCCGAGTAGCTAGACATTTGAACTTTCGGAATAGTCCAGAATACGGTAAAAATGCTTTTTAAAAATATTTTTATCCAATAGCTTTGGGACCCTGCTGCCTTCGGCAGCGTTTCCAGTACAAAGCTTGCAATCAACTTTTAACTAACTTCCCGGCTAGATAGCCATTTGAATCTTTTATAATAGCTCAAAAGACTATAGCAAGGAATTTTTTTAATACTTTTATCCAATTGCTGGGGTTCCGGCTGCCTTCAGTAGCGTTTATATGATTCAACAGAAAATTTAAAAACGTGGTTTATAATTTTTTTTTTTTTGTCTTATAATTATTTAGAACAAACTACTAATTTGGATCACTTTTTTCGTGTATTACGTAAGGTAATTTTAGTGTCTTAGAAAAAATTAAGCACAATACAAATTTAAAAAATCAACTTCTTTCGAAATAAAATTAACACAAAATTTAAATTGTGTTGAAAAATAATCTCTAATTTACTCTGTTTAAAACAAAAGGCATTTCAACTTCTTCTTTTAAACCCGCTCGGATTTTGTTTTAGAGTTTTACATTCTTCAAATAAAAAATTTGTTATCAATAGTTATATGGTTTCTTGTAAACTACCTTCAAATATATACAGCTTCTTTTAGGCTTCAAAATGTTTTGTCTTCATTTTTCAAAGTATTTTCCGTCTGAGTGACTTAAAATACCTTGAGCTGTGCCAAAAAGTACAATGGGAAAATGTCGTTTGTTAGATTTTTTTAGTACTTTCCTATCATCAGTCATCCAAACTTGATTAATTCTTTTACTTCAACTTTGTCAAACAATCTTCCGCTGCCATAGCTTTTATTTTTTGTTGGATCATTTTATTTTAATTTGTCAGGTAAATCGAATAAACTCTCTAAAATGAATGGTTTAAAGAAAGGTATTTCCATATCGAATACAAAGGTTAGATTATACTTTTAAAAAATTAAAAAATAAATGAACTAAAAATGTATAAGTTGCTAATTTAAATAAGCTTTCTTTCAGGGAATGATTTATATCCATTGCAATTTTCCAGGATCTAATAAACCTTCATCTTTTTTTTTTTTTTTTTTTTTGCTATACTCAGATATTTAACACGTTCACGCCGGCGTGACCCTCCGGTGGGTTACAGCTACAGTCGACAGAAAAGTATCAGAGCACTAGCAATAATCCCTGTCCAAAAAAAGTACACATAATACTGCTTTGTTAAATAAATCCTTGTCCAGTCATGTTCTTAGTCAGTCTAAAAACATGATTCGACAAGGATTTATTGAACAAAACAGTTTTAAGTGTACTGTTTTGATATTGCAATTATTGGCTAGTGCTCGGATACTTTTGAGAAGAATATGTAAACAAAATGCGCCGGCGTGAACGTGTTAAAAAAGTTTTTGGGGTGAAGTTTTTCTTTAAGTTATTCATGGAAGAGGATTGTTCTCCAGAAATTGTAGAATATTTTTTTCTTATTTTACTACGATATTTTTGGTTTTCTAAAGTTTTACTCTTACGAGATATACATCTCAAAATATCTCTAATCATTTTCACTTTTTATAAATTAAAATATCAGCATTTAAAATTTTTTATTGGCAATTATTAATTTAAAAAAATCTGATGTGCCACTCCGGTGTGCTGCTTTTTCTTACAATGCTAATTTTGAAAACAGTCTTATTTGGCATGTATGTTTTGTATGCGGCGGTGAGTGGTACCTCTCTTCTCCATATCCATTTGAATATTATACATGCATTCACAAGATATTTAAGGTGTTCCTATAATCAAGAACTTATTTTAAAATATTCAGTGAACTTTTAATCCCCTCCATTATTTGTAACTTACCGTTTTTACACAAAAATTTCAAGTGGTATTCTTTCAATGTCCATAATACCGAATTTGAGCTTCCTTCATTTATTTGTTTTTAAATTATGTTTAGAACGAAATTAGCAGCTAAATACTCAATTTCTAATTTTAGTCAACCTCAAAACTCATAGCTATAGCAAAAACACATCCTAGAAAATTGAACTCTGAAACAATGTTTTACCTATCATATAGGTAAGAGAAAGAGTAATTATTGTGCCAAAGCAATTATCGTGAATATGGCATAATTTGAAAAATCACTTCATTAATCCTTTTTAATAGAAAAAAATAAGTATTCGATTCATTTTTTAGTTCCCCATCATACTATAGGTATGGGGAACTTAGGTAATCGTGAAAATTTTCGACCTCTGTTTTTTGACTTTTCTACACGTTTTCAGGTGTGAGGAATACGAAAATGACAAAATTTCTATGGTGTCTGTCTGTAGGGTGTTTGTTAGTGTGTCAGTGTGTCAGTCCGTTAGTGTGTTAGTCCGTTAGTTTGTTAGTCTGTTAACACGATATCTCACGAACAAATGATCGCAGAGAGGTCAGATCAGTTTTAAAATATTACTTTCGACACTGGCAAGAACCCTATTCATTTGCAACATTCGAATTTAAAAACTTCGTAAGTTATTAGAAATTTACGATTTTCTTAACATGGGAGAATAGGACAAAAATTCACTTAAACGTGCATTTAATGGAAACTTTTTACTGTAAAAATGTCAGACCAGTTTTAAAATATCAGTTTTGATGCCGGAATGAACATCAGTAACTATAAATATGCTACTTTGGAAATTTCGCAAGTTATTGGAAATTTACGAATTTTTTAACATGGCAGTATAGAGCAAAATTTCACATAAACGTCAATTTTGAGAGATATTTTCATCGTAAAGATGTCAGACTACTTTTGAAATATTATTTAGGACACTGGCATGATTATTAATGACTATAATTTTTCCAATATAAAGATTTCGTAAGTTATTGGAAATTTACGAATTTCTTAACACGGCTGAATAGAGCAAAATTTCACATAAACGTCAATCTTGAGGGATATTTTCATCGTAAAGATGTCAAACCACTTTCGAAATATTATTTAGGATACTGGCATGAATATCATAGACTACGATTTTTCCAATTTAAAAATTTCGTAAGTTATTTGGAATTTACGATTTACTTAACATGTCAGAATAAGGCAAAATTGAGCATAAATTTCCATTTTCAGGATCGTAAATACATTAGACAACTTCAAAATTACATTTATGATATTTGTTTTAACATGATTGAATACAAATATTCTAATAGGAAATTTTCGTAAATCATTCGTAATTTACGATTTTATCAACATAGCGAAATTGTAAATGTTTCATATAAATATGAATTTTGAGGATTATTGCATTGGAAATAGTAGGATGAAAACTAAACAACGGAATTGACCCTGATAAAATAAATTAATAGATTAGAATAAGATATATGTATCGAAGTGAACGGTGGATAGCCTATTAGGCGGGGATTTCATTCTGTCACTGTATCAAGCTTTGGTCAAATTCATTTCTTTTAACATGATTATAATATGTCTCGCACTAGAAATTTATGAGAACATAAATATGATGGGGAACTGAGCAGAGTCCACCTATGCCAACTAGTTTTGGTGGTAACTGTGTACAGCGTACTACGGATGATTATCCGCGGAATCGAGTGGCATAGGTTTCGCGGATATACCGCAAAAAGGCTGAAAATCAGGCGTAAATGGCATAAAATAATATTCTAGATCAAAAATGCGAACGTACTGTATATAAAACATAATAAAAACAATGAAAATATTCACAATTAGTAAAAATACTTGTATTTGACATACTATAGGATGTAAAAGCAATAAACAAAAAATGTACTTAAGATGAAGCCAAGGTACAATCTGTAAACTAATTAATGTCCTAAATTAATCAGTATCGCAGGTAGGCCAACATTTAAATTTATTCCGCAGCACATTAACTAACCGCCCTTTTTACACATTACTTTATTTGTAGTGAAATTTTTTCCAATATGTAATTACAATAAAATAAGAAGACATACCCTTCAAGAAAAGTGGTATGAAAAAAAAGCGGATACTAACAATTCTCCGAAGTAAGTGCTGACGTGTCTGATAGCGTACTGTACTGAATGAAAAATAAAACAAAAGCAACATAGTTTGTTATATTTACATAAAAAAAAGCATTAACTTCTTTTTGTTTCTTGTTTTTTCTTTCCATTTATCTTGATCCCGCCCTTTCTTTGCACCCGCGCATAATCCGCTCGCGGACAATCAGGAGTTTACTGCATATTGTATGTAAGTTGTATAAGGATCCCATAGTGTATTTAAATTCAACACAGTAAGAAAAATCTGGTGTGAAACAACCACACAACTTCCATTACCCCCTATTACACGTATTATATGCATTTTTTAGAGATAATGTGATCAGAAAACGTAAAAGTGACCTAAAGAAAAAATCGTTAGAGCCATTTTTGAGATACCAACTTTTACAAAAAATCAATTATTGACCGGAAAACAATAATTACATATAAAAGGATATTTAAAAGGGAGTTAATATGAGGAGTTTGAAAACAATCCGTACAACCGTTTTTAAAGGAACGCCTTTGCGAGGCCTGAAATTGAGCTATTTATACAGGACGCCTATCAATTTTCCTGAACTAACCAACTATATCATTCGAAAGGACATCTAATAGAGTGTTTATATAGCAAGTTTGAAGAAAATTGTTAGAGCCGTTTTTGAGATACGGACTTACGGTCCCACTTCCGGTTTTTCAATTTCCACCAAAATTTGGAAATTTCATCTGTACACCAGACGTATTTCAATTCTAAAATTTCGTAGCTCTATCTTTATTAGTTTCTGAGCTATAATATCCAGAAGATTCTCCACATGCATACACACTGACCAATTGCCAAAAACCACTTTTTTGGACTCAGGGGACCTTAAAACGTGTAAATCAGGTGAAAACCCGATATCGAATTTTCAGACCAAATAAATACTTCCATTACCTACGGTAGTAGGGCAATGGAAGTAAAAATGTAGTCTCTAATAAATTCAAATTATTTTGTGTGGTCCTATAAACGAATAGTGAATTTTTTTTCACGCCCTATTCTATAAGAAACATGTTTTGCTGCTTGTAAAAATGCGTTAGTTTCATTAATGCAGTCTAAAGATGTTAAAATATGTCAATAGGAAATTTTGCCCATAGTTGTAATATATTTCAACTAGCAAACCCATGCGAAATTTTCGCAGTTTCTTTCGTTCTTTCTTTTTATTTACCTTTTAAAATTTGAAACTTATAAGTCCTTTACTAATTTCACCATCCAATTAAAATTTTAATTCACCAGAAGCCAAATTATTATTAGTTTTTGTAGGGTGAAACATTACCCAAATCATTCAAAGTTATACCAATATAGTTAAGCAAAATCATTCAAAGAAAAGTATCAAAAGAAAATTCATGTTTGATGGCCCAGTTTTCATATTTTCCCCGGCAAGACAGCTTTAATGACCGCTATGGCGACTTATAAATTTTTGCCGCCATGTTGGCGAGGTCCCTTTTATTTTACTTTATTTTTTATTATTTGTTCATTTTAGCATAATTTTTCTTTTTTAAAACACTTAGTACCTATTTTGATTATACTTTTTATTATTGTGTTTTCAATCAATTTATGAAAAAGTTCGTATTTTGTTTATATCTTTAAAGTATTGCTGGGGGGGTTTAAATACCGATTGTAAAGATGTAACTCTTTAAAATAAATTTTTCTATAAAATAATCTAATTATACAAATGTTGTCATTTTTTTTTTAAATTTAATTTTAATATATCATTGAACTGAGTCCGCGTGCTTAAATATTACGTGTATATTATTTTTTATCCTCGCGTATTTTATTGTTACTATCGTATCGTTTCTACAAAATATAATCGTAACTGGTCCACGTTAGAGAAATATTATATAGATTCTTTTGAATGCCACTTTATCTTATCAGTTTGATTTCAATAAAAAGTTCCAAGTAATATCTCCATATGATACAGATTTTGAATACCGTATTTAGATTTCGCGTTAATGCATGTTTTTACCTTCTTTTAAATACATAAGAACTACTTATTGGATTAGAGAAAATTTTCGACCTCCAGTTTTCGATGGATTTACATGATTCGACCATTTTCAGAAGGTGTGTGTTTGTGGGTTTTACAAATTTTATGGAAGTTGTATCTCATGAACCAATGAACGAAATTTAACCAAATATGGTATTTATTATAGTTGACTTTGACCTAAACTGGTACTGATTACATTTGGGAATCAATCGCTCAACAGGGAGCTTTATCGTCTCATTCTTTCATAATTTTTAGTATGGCAGGATAGGACAAAATTTCATTTAAATGCACATAAAGAGAATTATTTTTAACTTTTCAGTGTGAAATTATAGGAAGCAGGACACATTTTGGTCTGCCGTTTTGGTCCCGAGGAAATTTTTGTCCCTGGCCATTTTGATCCCGAGACATTTTAATCCCGCGAACTTTTTACTATCCTTTAAATATATATAGGTTTTTTAATATGATAGCATATTTATTGATACGGAAAAATTGAAGTACTCTTAGAATATCTAATAGGTAAATATATAAATATTCGACAGTACGATTGATCCCTAGCCATTGAGATTCGGAGAATTTTGTTCTGATTTTTTACGAACATTTAATATATTTAAACTTTTTTTTTTTTAGATTTTTTAAATTTGATTTCGATTTAACTTACTTTAATTGTAATTTGATTTTTAACTTACTATTATTGACAAAATTTTGTGACTTATTAACAATAACAACAGTACTTTCTTAAAAAAGAATCCCCATTTGAATATATTTATTGATAAAGTCTGAATTAATTTAAAAATAATAAAAAAATAAAAATAAATTGTTAAAAAAAGGGTGGGGGGGGGGGGAAATAAAGAAAGAAATTCTTAGGATATTAAATATAATTTGCTTTTAGTAACAGAATATTATTTCTTTTAAAAGAACTAATTATTGACCTGCTCCCATATCATACTCTTCTTTATAAGCATAGGCTTGTGATCATTTATGAAGTTTTTGAATTTATATATGACTTTATTCATATATATTATGTGATGAGAGAGAGAGAGAGAGAGAGAGAGAGAGAGAGATGTTTTATTCGATTTCACTGCGATTTAATTTTAATCATTAATCTAAGTAGTCCAATATTTAATAAACTGTGCGCATTGGAAGCATCAAGGTTTAGAAAATTCTGATGCACAATTTTTTATCTTTTTAGTTTAATCTTACGCTTTTTTAAAAAATAAATATATATGTCTGATATGTCTGTTTGACTAAAACCAATGCTCACATTGAAATCTCTGTAGTACCTTGGGATTCATTTCACACGTACACAGTAAAAAAGAACCTAAACAATATCGTAAGGGGTTATAATGAAAGAAAAATGCTTTTCCAATTCCGTGTAATATATAACTATTTTCTGTGTTTGACAAATATATCCGTATTGATAGAGGAGAAAATTACTCAAGTTTAGCAGATCAGTACAAATTAAATCCCGAGATCATTATTTAGGTTCCTCGTATCTTCTTTTTATTATTAAACTCTAACTTTTAGGGGATGCTTGGATAAAGCACCGATTTCCTTCAAATTTTGTATTCGAACACTTTCAATTTGAATGTGATAATTAAGAGCCGCATTACAGTGTTTCATATTACAACCTTCTATTTTATTTAAACTGAAATTTTGGGGACTTAGATAAATTAAAAACGCTTAGATCTTCGCAGATAACTAATACCCTGTATCATTCAAAATTCGATCTGAAATAATAATTTTTTTGTTTCATGTTCATGTGTCTTATAGTTCCATCATTTTCAACAAAGGTTGTAGATATTTAACCCTCCAATTGTAAACATTCGTCTAAGTTCTTTTTTTTGCCCGAAGTTCCCTCATGTATTTTGCTGTCCTTTTTCCTCTGTCGTACAAAGAAAAAAAAATCTAAATCTCAAAATTTTGGACGTTTTTTTCAGTTTTATTTGTTACTACAACTTTCTCTTGCAAAATAATAATAATAATAATTTTGACTTTTCCTATCCCATGCTTTCAAGTCAAATGATAAAAATTCGAAATATGAAAAAAGAATTTCGCTTTTTTTTCTGTAATATTTTGATTATTTCTGATATCAAGACCAAAATGTGGGACCAAAACGACGGGACCAAAATTTTCTCGGGACTAAAGTGCCATGTACCCGAAATTATACAATAGTAATAGTCAAACAGAAAAAAAAAATCTATGTAAGGGCATTGCTTTTGAAACAATCTGTTGAACTATAATATATGTGATAATTTGAAACAAATTTAACGAAAATTTTCGTTTTTAACAAAGAAAAAAAAAAACCTTTTTAAGATATTTTCTGATTTGCATAAAATTGATTTTTTGTATCCATTTAGTGTGTTATATTTATATGTGATGATATTTAATGTTATATGTCTGCATTCATCATGGAAAATAATTCTGATAAATAATAATAATTTTATTAAATAACATGTACCCGTGAATTTTCGTAGGAAAATATACAAGGAAGTTTATGTTATAGAAGAAAGTTTTCTGGCAGTCACTACACACTAATTTCTTTATGCTAACAACATATAAACACAAATACAGACATATGCGTAGACGCACAGATGAACCATTATATACACAATTTTAAGATTCAGTTAACTTCAAATCGTACTATTGTTGCAAAATCTCAGTTTCAAAAATTTGACTCTGAAACAACACTTTCTCTACCTTATCTGGATAAGAGAAAATAAAAATAGAAAAGTTTTTAGTTTGGGGGCATAAATTTACACGTGAAACAATTATACACGATGTTTCATTCTAATTTTTTTTTTTTTTTTTACTACTTTATATATTTAGTACGCAGAATTGGCATACAAATGTTAACTTTCAAAACAGTTAAAATTAATAGAAACTTAGTAGATAAATTTGAAAAAAAAAAAAAAAAAAAAAAAATAATAATAATAATAATAATTTATACGCCATTGAATTTGTTTTAATTTGGATACACTATAAAAGTTAACTATACGATTTTGTATCCTTGTACAAAATATATTACTTTTATCATATTAAATAAACTGTATAAAGTTTTAACACGGATTTTTTCTTCCTTTATTTATTCTTTTTGTCATATTTCTCCTATCATTTCAAAGTCTATGACCCGTGAAAATTTCAAATTTTCAGTACAACAATAGAAAATTGCTACAAATATCTGTATAAATGTATATGTAACCATTCTATAATAAAAAAATCAGATACTTTTGTTAGAGACATCTTTGAAGCATGTAGAAAAATACAAGATATATTGTTTTTTTACTGTGCCCATGTGAATACATGCTTGAACTGCGCTCTCTAAAGAAGAATCAGTTAGTAATGGTTTATGGGATAGAAAAAAAATTAAAAAAAAATTATGAAGAATGTATGTTCCCTGAAGAGAAATTCTTCTATTTTTGAACATTTTCCACTTGATATATTTTTCAATGATCATTTTTATTTATTAAATATTTCAGCATGGGTGAATATTCTTTTTCTTCTTGTCGATAATAGTTTTAATCTGCTTTTGTTATTGAGTGAGTATTACTTTTAATTAAAGTGTGAGCATAGTGGTTTAATTCATATTTCTTTTAACTTTTCCTAGTTATATTTATATAAATCATATTGATGATTTTGGCATTATTGATATCCTTCTCTTTGTATTCTCCATTATGTTACATTATGTATATTTATCATCCTGTTAAAACAAAAAATAGTCTGTAACTTTAACTGTTGATTAATTTTTATTTATACATTCTTTTATGCATGCATTTTACCACCTATATTCATAAAGATATGGACAAATTTTTAGATGTAATATAATTTAAAAAAAAATGTTCGTTTGTCAAATATAGAATTGCTTATGATATTTTATAGAACATAAACGCTCTTGTTAGAGTAATCATGAAAAACACTGAAATCTGAAATGAACACATAAATAAAAAAAAAATTAAAAAGAAAAAAAAAAAAAAAATGTACGTAGTTGTGTGTAGGCACTAATTTCTAAGTATGCTTGCGTAAAAAATGGAATAGTTTTCTTTTATAATAGGGCAATAAATTATGCAATGCTAATTACCATATTTTAAATTCATGTATGTATTTATAAATTTATTTTATGATTAACTTAAATGAATTTTTTTAATAACAATCAATAAAAATAATTATTATACGGCATTTTTATAAATATCTTATAGGAATAATAAAAAAATTAAAACTGTTTTTGTGCCAAATGTTCTTTTGTGTGTGTGTATGTGTGTGTATGTGTTAGGGAAAAAAAGGAATATTGTAAAGATTAAGCTTTTCTACTATTGAAATTTAGTTTGTGTTGTTTGCCATTGTACTGAAACTTGGTTAGTTATAATAAAAAAAATCATCGTTCAAGCGTTGATGCCGCTATATCTCGAACGCTCTCAAATCCAGTTAGTTTTTATATACAGTATATTTCTAACCGAAATGCTAGCATTTATCTGTACACCGAAAGTAAAATTATTTGTAAAGTTACAGATCATTTTCTGCCTTTTACTATAGTATGTGATCACTCATATATATATATATATATATATATCCTTTCAAAGTTGTTATCGGTGTCATAAATAAGCTTAATTGTATCTTCTAAAACTTGACTGGAAAATGTGTGTTGAGGTATGTTAATTCTTAAAAAAGATGGAGAAAAAATTTACCAGTATTTTTCTAGGCATTTGAAATAGTGTATACATTGAAGGTATTGTTTTAATCCATTCAAAAATGAAGGTCCGAAAGGAACGTAGGTTAACCTCTATCCATTTTTATTTCGAAAGTGTCTAAATAAGTCTTATCCAATGGATAAGAGAATATATTTGTATACGTATTTTCCTGTGGATGAGAAATTTATTCCAATTTTTACATGCCTCAGATAAATCCAAATGATGTTTTACTCATTATATGTGCATGGTTGAATAATACAAGTTATTAATATTTTTTTCCATTTACTTTTTAAGATTGATGTTTAAAAATTGTTTTATATAATCTATTGTAATCTTATACATTGGTCATTTTACATAAATGATGGATATCTTGTCTGAAATTAATGGCAAAAATATGTAGGGATATCTTCTAGGGATGAAAATGCAGGGTTGTCTAGAAGCTTAACATACTGACAAAAAATATGTTAAGCTTATCTACTAGGGTAGATTGGGGAAAGACGCCGTAGTATTTGTTTAATAATTACTAAAAAAATAATTCTATAAATTCCCCCTGTTAGTTATATTTATTTTTTAAATTCTTCAGAATTTGCTTTTACTTTTGAGTACATTAAAAGTATATTTAACTTAAAAAATTAAAACTTTTTAATAAATGTTTTTCCTAACGATTTCGTTTTGACATATTACCTCAGTCTTAGGGGAGAATGGCCGTGTATTTAGGGTTAAGATGGTTTATGGAATATCAATGTAAAATACACATTTTTATGAAGCATTATATATATTTTGTTTAAAGCACATGATTAGCATAGACAAAACTGAAGCAAAAGATTATCTATTATCCTAATTGTTTGCTGAAATTAATTCTCAAATGTAACTTAGAAAAAGAAAACTAAGACAAGTAAGTATATTTCTTCATTATAAAACAGACTGTATTTTACCCCAAAATATTTTTAGTTATTTTACCCAAAATCTTGAATAAGAAGTAAATCCAATTATTAACTTAGAAAGGGGGAAATGTCCCCTTTATAGGCTTGGAGGGAATGTCAGACACTGTATTTATATAAAAAATTATAGACTTATTTTTTTTCCTGTTTTAAACTACGGTTTGCATAACTAATTAAACAATGACAACTATTTTTTTCTTTTAACACTTACCAGATGAATAGAGATAGATTATCCATCCAAACTAATCTAATAAATTCCTCAAAATATGCAAAAATTGTAACATATATTCTGTTACTGATATACCTCTACTATGAGTGGCCAACTTACCCAAATTGTGCTTGCGTATAACAGAACCGCGTGACACAGCATCTTGTCCAAAGTGGCATCTTACCCAAATTTAACCTACAATAACCCCAAGCACCAAAGTCATTTACGTTTAAAATTAGCTTGGAAAACTCGGGGGAAAAAAACAATCATTAATTTGTGATTCTATTAAAATGTCAAGGAACAAAAAATAAATAAAAATGAAAAATGATAAAAGCTTATACTTCAATAATTATTTTTCGAGATTTTTGTGATAGTTTTTAAAAATTTAACCGCATATATTACAAACATATTTCTTTTTACTTTACTTCTTAGGAACTAGATTAGTGTTAAGGCACACGGGAAAGTGACATTTCTTATAAAAAATACAAAGGTCTTTACCTTAAAAATATTTCATATTTTTAAAAAGTATCTCTTAACCTATTATGCAGACCCGGACCACCCTTAGGGGTAAGTTCCAGACCATCGCCAGTTGCCCATATATAGCACTAGTGCAATCCTATTATGTAGACAACGAAAGCATAGATTAAAATTTTCTTTCATTTGTTTTATGCTCATATAAATTTATGCGTGTTATTATGAGGTGGCCAAGAAAGTGTTCTTTTGGAGAAAATGTCCTAAGTATCTTAGTTTTTCGCAGAGTATCCTTCAAGGTAAAATAGCGTCAATTACATGAGGACATTTTACTCTGTATATGTACAAGTACTGCATAACGTGTATATCAAGCAAAGGATAATAAAATATTGTTTTCGACTTATTCAATGTGAATCTAAATGTCACGTAGTGATATAACGCAGACAACATTTTCCCTTTTCCTGTTCCTTTAATATAATAGATACGAAATAAAATAAAATAATAACTTAAAAAATATTTCATTTTTGTTTTCTGATATATTTTGAAAGCTTACTTATCGAAAGTGCATATATTCGGAAAAAGTAATTAAAATAATTTTACAATATATAATACCATTTATAAGGTAAGCCTTGCACATTTATCCTACATATTAGAAATTGCTTCTTTCTGATATATATATTTTTTTCTTTTTAGGTGAGTGTATATTTACTGGATTACATTATTGGAATGAAATTATTGATCTGTTTTGATGAAATCAAAAATAATTTATTATAGTTATTGATGCTGGTGAGATCGATTTCATTTTCATTTTCTCGATTTATATTATCATATTAGACATACTGTGTAATTGTTTGTTTGCTTTTCTATAAAAATGGTAAATTATTTATGTAAAATTTATTCAATTGCAATAAAACTCTCTAAGAGGGTCAATCATTGTGCTATAGAAAAATGGTCTTTTAGAGAGATGCTTTTTTTACTTAACAAATGCTATAAATTATGCAATTTTTTAAAATCATTTATTTGTATATTTTTTGCTTTTCCAGCTTTAAAAAGAATCAATAATATTTGTTTCGTTGAATTTAAAAGCTTTTTAGTAATAATTTTTTAAAGATTTTTTCTTTTTAAATCCTGGATCAAATTGTTTAAGTTAGAATCATTTCAGACTAGTTAATAGATCTTTTATTCCCACTATGTTTTCTTGCAAGAAGTACTAGTTAACGTTTAACTTTTAATTAAAGTTAACTACTTTTAATTAATCTCTTTTATTTTGGTATCTAAAATCAATATTACTCATTTAGAAGCCATTTACATTTATGAAGTAAATAATGGTATGCTGCAATGGTTCTGTTTTATGTTTAAATTTCATCTCTAATATGCACATCTAGAAATATAATGCAGTTATATCACTCATTTGTAATATTATCACATAGAGATTAATATGTCTGTTATAGAGTGCGCACTATAATTGAGTCAAATTTTACTCTTGCAACATGTGACCCCCTAGTAGAGGTTCACAATTGTATAAAGGTCAATTAGCATTAAATCCCTTGGGGAAAATTATGGATAAAGCAAAATTGGCTCTAAAAAAGGTGGTCCTTGTATAAAGGTGGACATTTAGAGAGTTTTCATTGTAATTTTAAAGTATCTGTAAATGAGATTGAAAAACAAGGCACGTTTATTTATATAATAAAATAAAAATAATCTATTTAAAATGAAAAGCTATTAGTTACATCAAAAGACGAAAATAAATCGTTTTAAAGTTTCTATCTAAACGTTTTAGCAATTATATGATAATATATTCGTGCTCTTGTTAATGGTACTTAATATTTATTGAATATATAAAATTCATGTCTGTTATTTATACTAATTACCACTGTAATATTTTCTATTAATGTACACAATTATCAGAAGTACATTTCTCATTCCGTGCTAGTCAATGGTCTCTAGCGTATTGCCAAGTGCCAGGATTGAGTTTCGGTACAGACATGGACATTTGTAGTGGAACAGATAATAAGCAGTTTTTTTTTAAAATTATTTATCAGATGTTCATCAAACATAACTAAGAACTATCATTCAAATTTATAACGTTCCTCTTTATTGGTCGCGTGAAGTGGTAAAAATGACAATGGATAAGAAACAAACTTTAAAGTGGATTCTGTGTACAGAATCCACTTTACTCTGTGAGTTCTGGTTTAACAAGCTTCAATGGGGAAAAAAAAAAAAAAAAAAAAAAAAAAGACTGTTGAGTGTCACCCAAAACTAAACCACGTTAATCAAAATACAAAAAGTATTTCCTACATTTTCATAACTGGAAACCTAGAAAACCACGTTGGTAATTTTAGACAAAATAACTGGATACTTTAATCAAATGTTGAGCTAAAACTCGTTATTGTGTCATGAAATCAGTATTAATATAATTGCTTCAATATTCACTACAAAGATGTAATTTGTCATTATCTTATATATATCCCTAAATTATAATTTATTACGATGAATAGCGCTTCAAAAGCATTGAGAAGTTTTCGATCCTTGAAGTCTCTATCCTTTGAAGCAAAAGTGCTCCTCATTGCACTTTACAGATACTATCTTCTTTTCTATGTGCTCTATCTTAATTTCCGTCAAAGCGTAAATCCCTTTTCTAGAGAAAGCAAACACCTGCTTAATTTTCCTCGCCCGTTTTCACTCCGGGAGCAATTTAGATCTAAATATAGAGCAGCTCATTAAGGCTGCAGTTTTTAGAAAATGCACCAGCAATTCCAAATTTAAATAAAATAATGGTTTAGAAATAGAATAATGTGCTAAAACTGATAAGAACAGCATACTTCTCAAGTTATAAAATCACTTCCTTACATTATAATTCCAGAATTAAACATTTTTGTATATTTTATATTATTATTATTACTATTATTTTTCAAAATGATAATACTGTTTTCATGGGGGGCAAAAAGCAAAATTGAGTTAGTCTCTGGCATATAATTTGATTACAGTCATTTAATTTGTTAAGTTTGTTTCTTATCCATTGTCATTTTTACCACTTCACGCGACCAATAAAGAGGAACGTTATAAATTTGAATGATAGTTCTTAGTTATGTTTGATGAACATCTGATAAATAATTTAAAAAAAAAATGCTTATAATCTGTTTCTTTTTGCAAAAAATTTGCAAGTTGTCACTCTTCCAACTTTCAAAGCACGTTTTACATTATTTGCGAATTGTCAGTCTTCTAACTTCAAAGTAGTGTTGAATTATATGTCGAGATTTTTTTTTCTTTTTTGTTTTTTAATTAAAGTATAAAAACTGTTTTTAAGTTGTGAGTTTTAAACAGATTTTGTTTAACATTTAGAATTAGCGATAACTAGTAATTATGAATTCACAGTCGAACAATCTCCAAATTCGATTAGAAACTAGAGATTTTTTTTTTTTTTTTTAATTAGTTGAAAACAATTTTTTTTCTCCAGCTTTTTTTTTTTTTTTAATTTGAGTAGAAAACTTTCCACCTATATTTTATTATTATGATTAGAATAATAATAAAAAAAAGTATATATATATATGTATATAATATCGTGAATTATTAAATGATCTTAACAAAAATGAAAGAATAGTAATTATAAATTCACAGTAAAAAAGAAAAAAAACCGCTAAATTCGGTAGAAAAATAGACATTTTAAAGAAGAAAAATAACATAGCTAAATTGAAAACCAGCTCTGCCTTGGCATTCTATAATTTGCTAACGTTCTTACGACTGAAAATTTCTAATTTTATAGAAAAATAATATTTAATTGAATTCAAGGGCAATGTTTTATATAAAGCTACCTTTTCATATGATAGTGTATTATCAAAAAATGAATTGATAAATGTTACAAATGTTTACCAAGATAAAATTTATCTATTGACGGCATTTACGAAGCCCTACTGTATTAAAAAGCGTTTAAAATTGATTTTATGAAAGAAATGTCAGAAATACTTATGGATAGAACGTATATACTTCATTATTTTTATCATCCACTAGACACTTCATTAACCCATTTTTGTTAAAGAAAGAATTTTATAGCATTCTCTCTCTTTCTTTTTTTTGTTTCCCCATTGCAACTGTTTATGATATTCACCTGCGTTGAATTAATTTATAAATTACTTGAAAAGTACAACAACACTCTTATAAAGGGTTTTCCATTTTTCCATTAAGAATGATACAATTAAAAAAAAAACATATTCAGTGAGGCATTTTTTTTTTCTTTTGAAAGCTTACATTATGCCATTAAGTATGAAAATAATATCGTTCATGTGAGCACCCCGACATCTCTGTACATACCGCATTCTCTCAACCGAATTTTCCATCACTCTTTCACATAAATTTGGTGTTATTTCATGAATAACACGTTCAGTGTCGGTTTTTAATTCCTCAGTTGTTACTGGATTATCAGCATAAACTTGTGACTTAACATATCCCCAAAGAAAAAAATTCCAATCGATCGAGTCGATTAACTGAATAATGTCGTCCATGAATTCTTCTCAAATTTCTCTCAGTATTCACATATGAACACTGATTTTGATAAAACAGTTTAATAATTTCGAAACGTTGTTCAAGCGTGTATCTTTCCATGATTAAATGGCATAGCATAAATACAAATGACACAAGAAATGTTAAAAAAATAATATGAAGTGTTGCCATTCTAACCATTTAAAATTGTATCATCCCTATTGGAAAACCCTTTATATAATTAAAATAAATAAATAAATAAGTAAATGCATTTTTACATTTTTATTTTATAATCCTGATCTTTTTTCGAATTCGATGTACAGTCGCTAACAAAAGTGTCCGAACACTAGCAAAAATTCCTATGTAAAAAATGTACACTTCATGCAGTTTTGTTAAATAAATCCTTGTCGAATCCTCTTCTCAGTCAGTCTAAGAACATAATTCGATAAGGATTTATTTAACAGAACCGTATGAAGTGTGCTTTTTTTACATAGGAATTTTCGCTAGTTTTCTGACACTTTTGTTACCGACTGTACCAATAATACTTTAAACTTCAACTTTATTAAATTCTTATTTAATTGTAAGGAGATGATATGCATAATTTTTATTGCTTTTATCTTTAAAAAAAAAAAAAAGAAAAAAGTACCTCTTATGTAACGAAAATAATATGTTTGAGACACATTTCTCGTTTATTTCGTAATGTAGTAAATAAAGGTTTAAAAACTTATTTTAAAAAACAAATTGTTTATACAAAGTTCTTCCAAAAAGTTACATGCGCTTCGTTTACTGTTAGAGACAAGTAGGCATTGCTAAAATATTCAAAATAAAGAATGTAATTTATTTTGCCATAAATTTTTTGAAAGTTAATTTTAAAAATCTTAGATTGATCTCCTTAGAAAAAAAAAAATATATCATCAATTTAGAAAATACCCATTTATTTAAAATCACTGTAAAAAAAAAAAAAAAATCGTACTTGTACCTTTTAAAACTGATTTTAAACTGCCTTAAAACATTTTTTTTTTTTTTTTACAGAAAAACAAAATAAATAAATAAATAAAAATAAAATGAACTGAAAACTTCTGCTTTATATTCATAAAGCATTAACGAATTTTATTATTTTCGCATTAAGGCAGGACAGTTTTTTTTAATGGAAAAGTATATGTATCTGTCTTTAAAATCGCAACTTTGTAAGTTTTTAAAGAATGAATTCAAAGATTTCTTTTCATTAAATGCAATTTAACTTTATTTTGAATATTTCTTTTTTTTTTTCTCTTAAAATGACTTTTAAATAATAAATAACGAATTTAGACGACTTTAAAAAGAATTGTTTATTCATTACGTTATTCTTTTCATAGTATCAAATAAATTTCTTTTTCTTAATGTTTGCCAAATTAGCACATACCGGGCAGGTTAGGTAAAAATGCATTATTTATTTATTTATTTATTTTATTTTTTAAGGAAAAGAAATCCGTCTTTAGAGTTCTTTAACAAAATATTTTGTTTTAAAAAAGTATTATTTTTGAACATTTTCTTTTACGTTTTAAACGTTTTATCTTTTTGATTTTTTTAGGCATATTTCTATTTAACACTTTATGTATTGTCGGAATATATATGGGCCAAGGAGGCAGTTACCGCATCGATTATTGAGTTTAAAATTTAAATATTTTAATCATGAATACGTAAAATTATTTTGTAAAATAATGTAAGGGTTTAGAGGAACGCCAAAAGTCGGGGATTACTGTTCAAAATAAAAAAATAAACCCCAACATCCACGTGTTAAAAAGGGTTAAAAATCATTCAATGAAATTTCAATGCGTGAAATTTTGAAACAAAAAGAACCCTAATTATATTACAATTTATTTTAACAAAAAAAATTAATCACCACTTATTTTCTGAATAGTAGCAAATGCAAACACTAATTATTAATTTAGACTGTAATATTCAAATTTGGTTTAAATCGTTCTTACATTTAAAAAATCTGGAATGACTCCACTCGACTTTCCGAACATTGAGTAATTAACAGTTTTGTAGATAAAGTAAAGAAAGAGGAGTTGTTAAACAAACAAAAGAGAGAAAACCATAATAGAGTGTTTGAGTATTTTTCTCCATATATTACACGATGTTTTTTTTAACGCTACTGAACTTTGAGCCCATAGATCATAATGATAAAGAATTTTTCGTTGTGTCCCTGTAAAAACCTATAAATGCTAGATTCACCAAAATGCTTATAGTTAGTGCAACAGGGATTTATAATATTCATACAAATTTTCAGCTCAATTGAATAAGGTGTTTAGATGCTATCACACTTTTAAAAATTTGGTCCCATAGGCCATAATGATATAGAATTTTCTTTGTGTTCCTGTAAAAAAAAACTATAAGTGCTAGATTCTCCAAAATCTATACAGATTGAGTATCTGTGATCTATAATATGTGTATAAATCTTTTGCTTAATTGAATAAGGCGTTTAAATGCTATCGCACTTTAAAGATTTTGGTCCCATAGGCCATAATGATAAAGAATTTTTCTTTGTGTCCCTGTAAAAAAAACTATAAGTGCTAGATTCATCAAAATCAATAGGGTTCGTGCTACGGTGACTTGCAACATGCGTACCAACTTACAGCTCATTCGAGCAAAGCGTTTAGACGCTAGCGTGTTCACTCACACACATACACGCAAACACATACACACATACATACACACATACATACATCATTGTAAAAATAGTGAAAACGGACTCAGGGGACCTCGAAATGTATAGAAACATCAAAATCTCAAATTCGGATTTTTGACATTATTACAATACTTTCCTCACTATAGTGTTCGGAAAGTAACAACTATGAATTTAATTTATTGCAAATCTGGCCCTAAAACACAATTGATATGTGGGCCGTTCATTGTAAAAGCGAATTATCTCCTTGGAAATTGATTTTGAAATAACGAGCTTTTTTCAAATATATTCGTTGGAAGAAAAGTCAAGATTCAGTAAGAGTTATCGATTCCTGTGTTTAATACAAATCATAGTTATAAGAATTTATAAATTATTTTTACAAATAATAATTTATAAATTCTTTAAAGTAACTTCTAAATATTCATTATAAAAATGAAGTTTCTACGTTTTAGTTTTCTGAGAAAAACATGTAATGCCATTTATGGAATTTTAATGCAATTATTGGAGTTTTTTTTCTTTTTTTATAATGAAAGATGTGACAAAATGTGATACAAATATAAGCAAAAAAAATATACATGGAACATCTCGACAGGTCAAATGAAGCAATTTTTGCAAAAGATTCAAATAGAGATGGAACTGATATTTTTTTTCTTCAGTTAACATGTATATTATAACCCATATTTAAAGCAAAAGAAATTAATTAGCTGAATAAATTAGTTTTCTAAAGATAATTAATTTTTATATGTCTATATGAAATTTTTTTAATAATATGTCCATTCGGTTCACTTTTCTGAAAATCTATTTAAGGTAAAGAGTTGAAATTTTTTTAAATTGTGTTACTAATTTATTTATGTAAAAATACCCAACTATGTAAATCTGGGTGGAAAATTTTTGGAAATAATAAGAAATATGTTCTCAAAATTTTTAGGATTTTCAAAGTTATTCAGTAAAAAAAAAATTTAATATTATTTCTTTTCAACCAAACTTAGAATTGCTGCATAGTATTCTCAAATAGTACATTTTCTGCTACCATACAAAATTTTAAGGTGATAAACTCAATAGATTATTAGAAAGTGTACCGAATGGTGTGTTGGTGTTTAGGATTAAGGCCGATTGACTGCTGTAGGTCCTGGGCCTGAGGGGGAGTGCCTTCCGTGGAGGTCTTTCTAAGGGGTCCTAGCCCGTATTTACGCAAGTTTCGGAGAAAACCACAATGTGTACCGAATGGACATATTGCTATGAAATTTTCATATAGACATATAAAAAATTAATTATCTGTAGAAAACCAATTTATTCAGCTAATTAATTTCTTTTGCTTTAAATATGGGCTATAATGTACATGCGAACTGTGGGGAAAAAATGTCAGTTCCATATGTATTTTTAAATAAAATACAAATCGTTGAATCTTTGCAAAAGTTGCTTCATTTAACCTGTCGAGATGTTCCATGTACCCTTAAAAAATATGGAGTTACACCACTTTTACAATGAGCCGTCCATATACAGAGAGCTATGAAATTGACATCATCGCAGTTTTTCTGTCATTCCACGAATAAACATTCCAAGAGAAAGTGAAGTTTCGGGAATACCTAGGATGTCTATTGTTAGATTTACTTGGCAAATATATCTAAGGCATCTATTAGGTGTTCCCAGACTTCAAGTGTTTGACTCTTGTTACTTTATCCAGTGCATGCAGGTTTATTTTCTCTAATGATGTAGTAACTAAAGGAAAATAATTCTATTTAAGTAATAATATCTTGGGAGATGGTAAATATTTTTTAATTTGTAACATTTGAAAGTTAATATTAAAACAATTACATAAACATGATCCATTGCTGCAGACTTAAATTTTTAAATCAGATTTATCACCACTATATTTGAAAAGTAATATATCACATATAGTTTTATAATTTATCACATATGTAAATCGATAACAAGTATAAAAAGTTTAAATCTCTCTGGAAAACGGAAGACTTATCACCTATATGATTATCATTTTCTCATTTTAGTTTAAACTAACTGTAATATCAGGTTCCCTCGGCTCATCTTTAAAAAAAAAAAAAAAAAAAAAAAAAAAAAAATGTGTTAATATAAGGATAAAATGGACAACAAAATTTAATAATTAAAAAATCCCAAGCCCTTTCCATGTTGTACAACATATACCTACGTTTTTTATCCGTCATTTCACAGCCCTTTAAGGGTTTGAATAACTTTTTAATACTGCTCTGAAAGGTTTTTCATATCAAATATCAAGTTTCTAGCTTAAGCATAGGGGTTCCAGAGTTCCTATACTTTTCCGTGCGTTTAATTTTATTTTATCCCTATTTAAAATAATAATAATAATAATAATAATAATAATATTACAATATGTTGAAAAATATAATCTGAAAACTGTGGTAAAAATATAACTATGCTGCGACCCCTGCAAAAAGCTTACAAATAGCGCAGCATATCCTATTTTTTAGTCATGTTTCACCCCTACTAGAATTGAGCAGCTTTTTAAAAGCATAGTGAATGTGAACTTGAATTTAGTATAGGCATACTAAGAATCAAATTTCTAGCTCAAGCGGTTCCCAAATTTTACATCCTACCTACTTTTTTCCTTCTTTTCTTTTTTGAATGGGGTTAAGCAACTTTTTAAAAGCGTAATGATTCCATGATTCCTTCTTGGTGTCAAAGAACGTGCGTGTCAATTTCCTTTCGAATCCGTCAAACAATGTAGATGTCTACAGTGAACAAACAAACTTCCACATTTGCACATATATATATATATATATATATATATATATATATATATATATATATATATATATATATATATAATTTTTTAAATAATATTGCTCACTTTTTTCCAGCTGATAAAATATTAAATTATGTTTTAAATATTTTGTAATATCTTATACTGATTATTATTATTATTTTAATAAATATTTTTTACTAGGTATTGGAAACATAAAAAGTTCTTAAATTGTCTTATCCCGTTGTTTACTAGACAGTTTCATAAGCGAAGCGAATGTAAAATTTTTGTGTCGTAAAAATAAATTTTTAGATAAAAGTCCGAGTAGTTTCTCCATAGTCATTTCAGAATTACTGTAGAAATTTAGTTGAGGTCTGCCATTAAAAGTTTGCTCATATTCTTTACTTTTTACGACACAATTTAATAATTTCAATCTCTGCTAAACTTGCTTTCTATAAAATATATTGAAAATTGATGTGAAAATAAGTGATTTCGAGTAAGGAAAAATAGCATAACATTACAAAAAAATTTACTTTCAGAATTATTCTGATAATTGTATATATATATATATATATATATGTATGTATGTATGTATGTATATATATATATATATATATATATGTATGTATGTATGTATGTATATATATATATATATATGTATGTATGTATGTATGTATGTATGTATATATATATATATATATATATATATATATATATATATATATATATAATACATTTTTTTTTTTAATTTTTTAATTATTTTCTCAGTATCAACTATTTCTTTTCGGACATATACTATGTAAAGAAAGTGTTGTAATCATGAAAAAATTCGTCAATGAGATATTGGTGTATCTGTACGTTTTGAGATCTGCTGAATTCTTTTTTGCTATTTTTAATGTGTAATTTTGTATGTAATATGTGATAAAGTCTAAACCATTTATTCGATTGAGCTCAACGTTAATTCGTATGCTGAAAGACTGTAGGTACCGCACGACACGTCGCGCCCCGTCGCACGACTTGCATAGATTTTGATGAGTGTAGGACTTATAGTTCTTTTACAGAGACAGGGATAGAAATTGTTTAACATTATGGTCTATGGATTCAATTTATTTAAAGTCTGATAGAATCTAAAACACTTCATTCGAATGAGCTAAAAATTGATAGGTATAATGGGTCACCGTTGTATAATTATATCGATTTTGATGAGTTTATGACTTGTTAGTTTTTTTTACAGGTACACAAAGAAAAATTCTTTATCACTATGACCGATAGACCAATGGCGGATCCAAGAGGAGAGGGGGGGGGGTGTAGTGGAGTCTGAAGCTCCTTCCTCCAAAAAAAAGTTGACCTTCACGAAACTTAAAATTAAAGGAAAACAACTTAAATTCACATGTGGAAGATTGAATAACATTTTTAGCAAAATCATTTTATGTAATTATCTGTCACAGTTATAAAAAGAAATCCGTAATCAAAAACCTCTTTTAAAATCCACCTCTGTTTAAGGCCACCCTTCTATAAGGGCCAATTTTTCTTGCTCTCAAAATTCCCTAATAGGATTTAATACTGACTTACCTCGATTCAATGCCCATGTACAAATGCATATCACTCTTAAGGTTCACATTTTGTGAGAGCAGGTAATATTGTTTAACTCTTGGTGTAAAATGACCGCATTTCATTCTCAACTCCTTTCAAAGAACCCTCTTATTCAAGGCCATAGTCAAAAAAAAAAAATCGGAGGGTGCTCAAACTTTAGTACATAATGTTGAGTGCTAATATTGAAGTTAATTCAAAAATTTTCAAATCTGCAAAATTTCAGGGAGGATTTTAAACTTTTAAAGCCCCCCCCCCCCCCCCCCCTTTCTTCCTTCACTATGGCCTTGATCTTATTGCTCTATTTGTGAAATTATAGCAGATATTTCCCACGAATATGTCGGTAGAGAAAAATTTAATAAGACTTTATAGTTTTTATTCTGCATGTTATAGGTGAAATTCAGGCTTGGAAAAGTAAATTTTGTGTCCTACCAATATTCAAGTACTAATTTTAAAAGCTTTTAAGAGAGTGGTGTTGACTGTAAATAGAAAAATTAAAATATTAAACGTAGTTTAGATTGAAAATGACAAGTTAAATTAGATTGTAATTTATTACTTTTACCAAAAGTTTTCAATGGGCTTAATAAAGACAGCTTATTCATTCTGAAATAATCAATCAGAAAATTTGATCGATTTGATCTAGGAATAAAAGAATTCTGAGGGGGGAAGAAACTGCAATAAATTCAAACTAATATTTATGACTTATTACAAAGTAGTATAGACAAATAATGTAAATTTGAATAATTTAATCCATTTTATTCATATTATATTTTTGTCTGAATTATTATTTTCTGAATGACTTCTAGTAAAAGGCAACCTCTCTAAAGGTCCATTTTTTACAGTATCGTGGGTTGTTTTCTTAAAAAAGTTTCACTATCCCTCCCCAGCCCCCCTCCCCAACACCACTGTTGTTGTTGCTGTGAATTAACAAAGTTAGCTTTTTGTCTTTAAATTACCACCTGCTACGAGCAAAAAATTGCGAGCACCTTTTTTTGATTAATCTTCGAATCAATCACTTATTATAGAATGTTGGCGATAGATTTGATACAGGTATGGTACTTTATGATTAAAATGTATGCTTATTAAAGTCAGTCTTTTTTTTTTTTTTTTTTTTTTTTTTTTTTGACTAACTTCGATTTTAAATGTTAGACTATGTCTTAAAAAGGAAAGTAACAAGATCTCAATATAAATTTTTGAAGATTTTGAATAAGTAGGCTGAAAGGGAGATTGCGAAAAAGTCATATTATCAGGTCATATAGTACTCAACAGGTCATATACTACTGTTACAAATTTATAAAATGTTACATATGTTACAAATTCATAAGATTATTTAAAGTATGCTGGCACATAAATACTTTATTTTGTGACACAATTAGTTAATTATGTTATAGGTCGCAAGAACTATATAAACTTTTATGACTGTAGTGATTTGTACAAAATAAAATTTCTATACATTACGTTCTGTGGATTCAATTTATTTGAATTTCACATTCATAACAAATTGTTTAAAACATAAAAAATTTTACTTTTTTCCCCCTAATATACAGGGTGTTTATAAAGTTCCGGACCCATTTTGATGTTTAATAACTCATAAAATAATAAAGATAGATTAAAATTAATAACATAAATGGTTAGATAGACTCAAAAAGTTTTATGACCCTTGTCAATGAACTTCCACGTGTGCCCTCTTCGTCGCACGGAGAATATCAAGTCGATAGTCAATTTCATGCACATAATTTGTGGTCTTAAATTATGTGATTTCTGTACATGTCAGAAGTAAATTACTAATTTTACGCGTATATATACAGGCTATATGCATTTGTTCTTCCAGGAATGCTGTAGAACTATTGCTAGAAGGTTGAAAAGTCAGGAAGAAAAATATCTAAAGGCTTCTGAACATTTAAAATGTTAGAAAAGGCTACTTGGTACCAAAATATTTTTAAAAGGGCCACAAGATGCTAAAATGGGTTGAAAAAGGACTGTAGGGTGCTAACATGTGTTTAAAAGGGCAGTAGGGGGGAGCACCCTGTCAAAATTAGCCTAGAGTTCGGGCTAATAGAGAAAGGGGTCCAGGACTTTATAAACACCCTGTATATGATCATTATTCAAACGATGTACATTATTACTTAGAGTTATTTTACTAGGAAATGTAAAATAAATTACCCATATCGCGTCATATTGTTTATATTATTTAAAAGGAACAAAAATTTATTTATAAATAAGAATTTTTTTAAAGAATAATTGTTACTAGAAAATCCCTTCTGAAAATGTATACTCTTTTACAGTGATATATTCCAACACTCTTTTGTACATTTCACTTATGATTATTTACTGAAATATTTGATAATTCACATTCATTTAAACGCCTGATAACAACTATATGTCCAGAAAGTTCAGTGGTCAATTCAGAATTTTTTTTTCCTTTTCTATCTTTCTTTGTTTTTTCCCCATTTCATTTAAATAATAATAGTTATTAAAAGATTTTCTAAATATTGTTTAAAAAAAAAACATTTTAAAATATTTTGAGGTAAAAATTCCCTCATGTTTTTATAATATCTTACTGAAAGCACTTGTATCAATTAGAGTAACTAAACCAGTACTGGACATTTAAAGCACATTTTCTGGCTTATTTCTGTGCAATGTTTAATATTTAACTATGGCTGTAATTGTAACCGATGTGCGATACCTCAATAAACTTTTTTTGTATATGAATATCCGGCGAAAATCGCTAATTAGTATTTTTTTGTTTATACTCGAAAGATTAATATTCCAGGCAGTTTAAATTGCGCCAATAGTGTACGCTTCAAAACCCTGTAATAGGCACCTTTTCTGTTTTTAGTAGACACCTTTAAATGTTTTCAGAAAAGGGAAAATACAATACAATCCTAACTGATTTAAAATAAATATTAAGTTAATAAAACTTGTTTTCTGTTTCATTAATGCATTAAAAAATCGAAAAAAATGTAAACTTTTATCATAAATTAAAAACTAATAATTTGTGAAAACTTTAACGGCATCACTAACACTATGTTTTGTCTCAGTGAATTTTAGATTGTAAGCAATATTTTAATCACCCCCTTTGTGTGATAATCTTAATATATTTGTAAACATTTTAATTATTTTTTAGGTTACCTGTAATTTTTCTATGTGTTTTGAATAAAATGTGTCAGTTTTTATTGCGGGAACCGTGAAAAAAAAAAAAAAAAAAAAAAAAAAAAAAAAAAAAATCTACCAGCTCACTCGGAAGGGTGGGTTGACTTCTCTTTTTCTTATCATGTTAAAAAAAGGCGGATAAAATTTATCAATGAATTTGGTGGCGATATAGATCTGGGCTAGTATATATAGAGTTTTAAGCGAATCAATTCATAAATAGTTTTTTATGTGAATTCTAAATTTTGAAGTGGCCGGCACTTGGAAAATAAGGTGGCAGATCAAGCTGGCCAACAAACATATCAAATGCATTTCTAAGATAAGTCTACTCTATAAATTTTGTTCAAATTAATTTAGTATTTCAAAAGTTATCGTCATGATAAATCAAGCGGCTGCCTCAGAGAACAAAATAGCGGAGCAAGTTGCTCAGTGAACGAATCAAAGTTGGCCGCAACTTGAAAACAAAATGGCAGAGTTAGTTGTCCAGCGAACTCATCAGAGATATTTATATGATAAGTTCACTTTAGTTTGAAGTACTTCAAAAATTATCTTGATGACAATTTTCAAGTGGTAGCCTGAATTCAAGTAGTACCGGTAATTTAAGGTATCTGCCATTTTGTTTCAAAATGGCGGATGAAGTTCATTAAAAATCTTAATTAAGATCCTTATAGGGTCTATGTATTTGTCAAAATTTAAGCAATTCCCGTCTTAAATACGCTATTTACTATGTACATTTGAAAAGTTCAAGTGGCCGCTACTTGGAAAGAAGATTACGGAGCAACTTGATTAACGAACTCATTCAAAATATTTGTGATATAAGTCTATTATCCAACTTTGGTTAAATTTCGTTCATAATTTCGATTATCGTGATCACAATTTTCCATTATATATATATATATATATATATATATATATATATACCACAGAGAGAGAGAGAGAGAGAGAGAGAGGTAGATAGCAGGTAGATAAACTAAGTGATTGCAATAGGTCGATTTCTAAAGAAATCAATCTAAAAAAAAAAAAAAAAAATGCTAAGTCATCTATGATTTACGGTACCGCATACTAAAATATATATAGAGAGAGATGGAAATATTATGAATATTGCACTTAGATTATTACAAACATACTTTGATCCAAAAGTTATAATTTAAAGTACTATTTGCTTTCAAAATATAGTCCTAGAGAAAAAATTTGTTGAATTAACAAAAATTTGATTGTCACAACCAAACATAATGTTTAAACGTAGGCCAATTGAAATTTTGTTGGATTTAAAGAATTCGTTTTGCATTTGTAACAAAAAAAAAAAAAAAAAAAAAAAAAAATCTGTTTCTCTTACAAATAATAATAATATAAATAATAATTTTTTTTTTAAATTATAAATATCCAAAAATTATAGTAAAATAAAGCAAAAAAATTTGTTTATATCAGCAAATACAAAGAAATTTTGTTGAAATTTTGTAAATTTTATTATTATTATTATTATTTTGTTTGTTTGATTGTTTATGTATTTATTATGTCGTAACAAAACGGAATTTTTACTTCCAACAAAAAACAGCAAAATGTCAATAAAACTCATTTTTCAATTTTAATCAAATTCATTCACTAGGTGTAAAAGAAGAAAAAACACTGGTCGGCAAATAAATAATAATAATAAAAGATGAATTTGACATTTCTGATACCAAATGTTTCACCAAAATTGTGCTCTCACGTACCAATTGTTTGGAAGTGGAGAGTGTGTTGAGTTGTTTTTAGAAATAAAATAGTTTTCTCTTGCTGAAGTATCAGTGTGCTATTCCTTATTTTTATTCTGAAAAAGTTGTATAACCTCCTTTTGAAGGTCTATGATCTGAAATCACACATGCGCGGTCTCTAGCAACAAATGCCAACAAAAATTACTTTTCCGTGACAGACTTTATTTATTTCTGAAATAATATAATGAAGATTGTTCTTATTTCATGTTTGTATATCTTTGTAGCATTGTTAAAGAATTCATTGTTTTCCATTCAATGCTGTTCGATTTCTTTTTGTATATATTGTCACTTTCAAAAGATACGATAAATAAAAAAGAAAACTTACATAATTAGATGAAAAACAATGCTTCGTTAATAGAAAACTATTTTATTTCTAAAAATGATTCCTCACACCTTCCATCCCCTAAAAATTGGTACATGGTGGAACAATTTAATAGTCTGATTTTGGGATTAAGGCCAGTTGTCTATGCCACGGACATGACTCTAATGTCAGATGCCCTTCGTGGAGGGTTTTCTAATGTATCCTAGCCCGTATTCACGCGAGTTTCGTAGAAAACTACGAAAAACAGCTAGGTCAACGACCACGACCTGGTGTCGTGCTCGGCACTTCCCATCTTCCAGATTTCATAGGGTTTAATCATTTTTACATTTGCCAAAACGATCATTACTTATTCAGAAAGGGTTTTGATGCCAACCAATGTAACTGCTTTTAAACTACGATTTAGTTTCTGCACCTCTATTTCTTTTATAATTAAACGACTAACATTATACAAGTCGAAAATTAAATAAAGTTGCATTCATTGTGCATAGTTTACGAAAGTATTAAAGAAAACTATGCTAGGTATACATTATGTGTCGTTAATACGGGTATGTTTTGATTTATTGAAGTTTATTGCATTGAGAAACGTTTTATTTTGTACTATTTCAGCTTTTTGTTAATTATGTATGAATGTTGTCATACCCGTTTAATGGTCGGAGAAAAATAAAAAGTGTTTTAAACAGGGTTGGAAAAAAAAAAAACAGCCCCAGTGGGTTTTTTGGCTTTTATCAGGCTTTCTTTCGAATTTGAGAAATATTTTCTTCATTTCTTTTCTTTTATATAATATGAAGTGTATTAATAATAGGACGATTTAAAAATCAAATCTTAAAGTAAAAATTTTAAAAATTTAATTTTAAAACTTCTAAAAGTCTTTCTTTGATTAAGTTATTAGGATTTTTTCAAACTAAATAATTTGTAGTTTAGCTATTGTAAAATTCTGTTTATTTGTTTTCTACAACAAAAAACTGGATTTAAAAAATTACTTAGCTTGCTTTATTAAAGTTTTCGTATCCCATCGATTTTCATAAAATGTTTCGAATTAAAGTTTCCAGGTATTTTTTTATTTTATTTTATTTTATTTATTTATATTGTACATTCCTTGAGTCCTGTATCTTTCTGTATATTGTCAAACAACACTATTTCCTCTTGCTTTTATTTGACTATTTTTGAAGAGCATTTTAAGATTTTGTTCTGTATTGAAATTTGAGTGCCTGAAACATTTCTTAAAATTCTTTGTCTAAAATAATGTTCATTATATTCGTTTTACATATATATGCTTGTTATAAATAAAAATTTAATTTCATATAAAGATTTTGAAGAAGCCCACTTGGGTGTTTTCTTGAATTTTTCAAGTACGTTTTATTGAAAAAAAAATCTACTCTGTTTTTTTCGTGTCGGGCAAAATCTAACCAACCCTGGTTTTTAAAGTACTTAAAATATTCAAAGAATGCATAAGTATAGCATATGAATATTTATAGTACATCTGATATACACGAATGTAATTTCGCTTCAATTATGCTTGAAGGAAATAAAATAAGATAAATATTCTTGTAATATTCGAAAATATTTCATAATTTATGCGTTATGTACTAACTATTTTTCTTCTTTTTAATTGAATACAAAAAACTTTTGTGAAAATCAGTGATATTTCTTTTCAATACGCATTGTTATTTCATCCATTCATTTTTATCTTCTCAACATGTAAAGTGATTTCAAGTATTGATTTCCTTTCCAAAGTATTACCATTTCGCATTTGTCAAGAAAGACCTTGTACCAAGTTTTGTGTTCAACAAAGTTTGCCCAAAACGGGAACTACCCGAACACCCATTATAAAACTGCAATGGGAACAAAAGGTGAATAATAGCTTCGTCTAATTAAGGGCGACTTTCTTCTCTTTAAAGGAATATTTTATTTTATTTTTTGCTTAAGAATAAGTGAATCAATAGTCTCTCTTTTTTTTTTTTTTTTCAAAACTAGAAAATAAAAATGTTTTTTTCTTTAACTTCATTGTCTGAATATAAATTATTTGTTAACTTGAGTTAAATCTTTGCAAGTACGTATTGAAAAATAAAAATGTACTTCCCATGCTTTAAATATTTATTTATTATCTATTTATCATTTCTAAATAACAATTGCAAGTAAAGAAATATTGTAATGCGAAGTTTTTTTTTTTTTTTTTCTGCAACATATAATCGAAAAATATTCAACTGAATGTTTATTATTGAATCCAAAATGTTACAAAATTACCTTTATTATCTATGCAATTTTGAAATATAATTTTGAAAGAAAGAGTTTTATTTTATTTTATTTTTTAAATAAATGATTACACTGCTCTGAAAAAAAAAAAAAAAAAAAAAAAAAATCCAGTTCTGATACCATTCTTGCTGATTCTTATGTAAAATGACCTCCTGAATCAGACTATGACTCTCATTTTGCCCAGTCACCCACCGTTTTTTAGAAACATCACCCGCTCCCTCAGTTTTTTCCCCTTTTCGATACTTTTATGACCATGAATTTGATTTGAAGAATGAAAAATAATTAATTTAACACCTAAAAACAAAAATATATAAAGTTAAAAAAATAACATTAATAACAGATTCAAAAAATATAAGATATGTAATACATAATTTCAGTGGCAAATTCCCCCCGAAATTTTTCTCTTGTCGCAAATGTCCATGTTTTACAGTTTTCGAACTCTGTAGTCCCTCAGAAGATATTTAACGGTTAAAATAATCTTCCTTCCTCCTAAAAATCAAATTTATAGCTACAAAATCACCGAAGAATGATTTAAAAAAAAAGGGGGAGGGGGAGTCCTAAAAAACGGTGGGTGATAGGTCAAAATGGGCCTCATATTCGGATTCAGGAGGTCATTTTACATAATAATATGCTGAAATGGTGTCAGAAGCAATTTTCATGCCCAGCAGTGTGATTTGCATCATGGATAAACATTTTTGCATCGCAAATTTTTTTGGAGAAATAGTGATTGTGGGTTCTTTTTGTGAAAACATATGCATTATTTACTTAAAATGATAATTTTTACATTGATAAAAGCATGCTAAGTTTATTCAAAGAGAAATAACGTCATCACCAAAGTAATGATATTGCGCATTACGAAATATGTCGCTGAAAAACTGGTTAACGTTTACATTCTACTGTTGAAAATCAATACAAAATTTAAATAGATAAATCGTTTAATCTTATGAAAATTTCCATTAAAAAATGTATTTGCATTATAGACTAAGCTTTTCCAAAACTCTTTTTGAGTAAATTTGATCTGTTCATGTTTAGAACATGCTTATTACATTTGCATTTCAGATAATACATCCTTTATCCTTTTAAATGAATCGCACACACACACACACACACACACACACACACACACACACACACAAGAAAAAGATTATGTTATAAACATATTTGAATTTAGATCATGTGAGTTCCAATGGTTGGTGGTGTATTAAACTTCTTTCCCTGACAATGCATTTTTCTGAAACAATTCTGATTTTGTTGTTCAAAGATATTTCTAACCAGTTTCAAGTTTGGGAAACCACATTTGACAAATCATCTGTATTGCAAGCTTAAAAATTGGCATTTAATGATATTTTTAGTCATATAAATGACTTTATTTATGTTAAACAAAAACAATTTAATAGGAAAAGAGAAACAGAATCATGCATGTAGATTATGAAACATTTTGTGCTAAGATTCCTTAGAAAACCCCCAAGAGATTGCATTCTCCTTCAGGCTTAGGATTTTCATCTAGTCAATCTCACTCTTAACTCTTATATCTATGCCATACCTTTACATTGTGTAATTTTTAATGTATATTACTTAAAATGTATTTTATTTTAAACTATACACACAGATTCAAACCAACCTCTGTGAGAATTTTAATTTCAGATTCAAGGAACCGTAAAACACGTAAGTAAAAGAAAAATTAAATTTCAATACCAGTCCATTTTATCTAAATTTTTATGACGTTTAAGTGAGTAAAATAGGAAATATTAGTGGTAAGTTTTTAAGATTATTATTTGTTAGAAATGTACATTTTTAGTAAATAAGTAATTTTAAAGATTTAGTGTCCATTCCATAAAAAGGAGAGGGTTTCAAAATGTACCCCAGCTCGGTGTTACTTTGACCTAGTCCTTATTTTTCATTGAATGTACATTGTGCTTCCTATATTGGACCAATGTGTACCTTCTCATATGTCATATAAGGTTAATTAAACAAAATGATTGAAATAACTGAGAAATCGACTATAATTTTGTGATAAATGAGTATTTGCAAACTGGGAAAAAAAATCAAAAATTTCTTTTGTTACAAAAGTTACATTTAATTAAACTTTATTATACTAAATCATTTCTAGATATATATATATATTTAAAAAAAAAATTCTTATTAAGCAACCTTGACGGTTTAATTTTTTGTTTTACATCGGCCCACTCGTACATCATTGTCTTTCTTATCAGGACATATCAATAACTTTGCAGTCTTAATATGCAATCAACTGTTGTATCTGGCTCTTCTTCAGTTAGCATTTAACTATTAGCAAAGAAAAGTTATCTTCATAATTAAAAATCACAAATAGCTTTCTTTAAAGTAGTTTGTTTTCATTTGGTTTTTTAAGAGGTTGGTTTGTCAACAATGTCTTCATCGTGAATTTGCATTAGTACTGGCATACAATCATAAAAATCATCTAAACATTAGCAATAAAGTTGCTTTAATATTATAGCTCATTCACAAGTCACGGTTTGCATTTATTTAACTGTAGAGATACTTTACTATACAATCTAAGCTTGGGCCAAAATAACTCCGAAAACGTAAATTTTGCTCTATGTTCTATTTAAAAAATATTTTTTTAACAAAACATACAGATTGAAATCTTAATGTGACATTTTTTATCACATAATTCATAATACTATTTTCACACTTATTTCCATTTTTATATTTCTAAAACAAATTGTTCACTTAAAAGTCTGCAGATTTAAAAATCTTGTATTGTTTTATATGATATCTCCTGTGCAGCCACTACAACGTATAAATTCTTAAAAATATAAAATCTCAATTATAGTCCCTTCTACATTTTAAAATTGAAAATTACTCCTTAATAATTTGACTACCGAAATATATATATATCTAACTGTTGAGTCAAAGTAGCCCTGCGGTATACGGTAATTCAACACTTTCTATACCATATATAGGTAAGATAAAGTAAAAATGGATTGTTATTTCACTATATTTTTCTGTCAAATAAATAAGAAATCGGTTCTAATATACTTTAATAAAAAAAAAAAAAGTGGTAATTTAAAATGAATATTTGGATTTCTAAATTATTCAAATTGTGCACGTACATGAATTCATGAATAGAAATTTATGATAATAAATGCGAGTGATTTATCTTAAAGACAGTGTATTTATTTGTTTGTGTTTATAATTAAAATTTATAAAAAATTATGTAGTATATGCTCATATTACATAAATGTTTTGCTTTTTTAAATTCCTAACAGTCCTTAAAGAATTTTTATATTTGGTTAAAATTTTGTTTAGTTCACTTGATAAACGAAGGATCTAAATCCCGACAAAATTATCACAGATTTTTCTTTAGCAAAGGGGAAAGCACACACTATAGCATGTACCTCTTCTGTCGTTTGTGAGTGTACTTCATTTCCATTTTTAACTGCTAAGAACTAAGTTTAATCAGTTTAACAAATTTTAGTTTTTTAAAACGTCTTTATTTAACTCCCGTGCGGGTAATATCCCTATTCCTCAACTTGGCACACTCCGGAATTGGCGAAAGGCATTATTTATTTGGATCGAATCCAGTTTTAAAAACGTAGGCGTTGTGTGAGCTGTCAATACGTCTGTCTAGTTGTAAAATGACAGGATTTTGGCCACCGAATATAAACCATCATTTTCGCACGGTTAGTTTTGGACGCACATTACCAGTAGTGTCATGATTTTCTGTAACGAAGTATTTCAATTTTCAAAATCAGTACCATGTTTTAAAACTTAAGGTTGAGTAGAAATTTGTACTACATAAAATATCATATTACTGTATAACAATATTTTTATTTACCGTAGTAATAGGTATATTATATGTACTGTGATATTTATATTACATAGCAGTTAATTGCGAAATCTTTTCACTAAGTCTGTAAAAATAGACATTGCTGTATGGATAAATAAATAAAGGAAAAAAAGAAAAAAAATTATTTTCTTTTTTTCCCCTTAATGTGAGTAAAAGAATAATGAGTTCATGAAGTTAACTTTTTTATTTATTTATTTATTTTTTAATGTATGCTATATTGATAAAATTGGATTTTTTAAGCATTGAATTTTACCAGTTGTTTAAGTACAAAAATATGAGAATACAGTAAAAGTAGCTAAAAATGGAGTAAAACTTACAAACATTTTACTCTTACTCGAGTATTTCAGTCAGAGGCTTTTATCATAAAAAAATTATTATTATCGATTTTTTTTCTCAACATCCTTGGACAAGCTTACTGAAAATTCATTTTCGGCATTTTGCAATTCGGAAAATTTATCGAACATTCTTCAAGCAGGACGGCAAGTGAAAAAAGAACTTAACATAAGAATTTGCAATTAAATTTTATTTTATTTGATAAATTATCATACTTTTCGAAATAAGATTCTGCTAGTAATTGACCATCTCAATTTTTCCAGTTTAAAAATTTCTCAGTTAAAAACTATTAGTAAAAAATATTTTCTAACTGTATTTTTATATATGTATATAAAATATATTAATGTATTTTTAATAAACACTATTCCTATAACAAATTAACTGTTCCTTCTGCGATTTTGTCCAAAATTGACTTTTACCTCTTTTCTAAACCATTTAAGCTATCGGATCCAAACACACTATCAAAGTAGAACACTAGAAACTTTCGCAAGCTCAGAAATACACTGTGAAAATTTAAGTGAGATATTCATACATTTATTGATTAACTATATTGGTCAATCATTGGGAAAAAAAAAAAAAAGCAGTTGGTCATCTTGGTCATCTAGCACTGATAATATTTTAGATACCTATTGGTTGACCACCACTTAAACTCCAATAAAAATAGCTAGTTTATCAAAATATTTATTTATTTAAATTAAATATAAATGATCTACTTACCTCAATAAATAAGCGCCCCCAACGGAAAGCATTCTCCCTATTGACCGAAGATCTTAGTGTAGTCAATCGGCCTTAAGCCGCACAACCAACCAACCTTAATAAATAAACTTTTGGAATGAAATTCAGCTTGAAGCTTTAAGATTACATTAAACATCTCATAGCACCTACCTCTAGCTACTTATTTTCAATTTTGTGGCCAACTTTGTAATTGTTTCATATAAACATCGAATCAAAACATCTGTTGCTATTGGAAATTGTAATATAGCATTTAAATAGAGGTTACTTATGCATTTTACTTATCATATTAAGAACTTTCTCTCAATATTTTTTTTATTTTAGATTTTTGCGCTGAAGTGGTCATTAATTGGCCTGTGATCAATTACTAACAAATCACCCTACACTGTAAAATTTTATGAAAGCATTCAATGACGTAAAACTATCGAAAAACTGTTGCAGCGTTGTAGTTATATATTATATTTAAACAACACCGTAGAAAATTTATGGGCAGAAAGAAGCCTGTTTGCTGCCTGGAGAATCCGGAAAGATATTATTTTTGACTGGTTATTCTCAAAAGATTACGAAATACAAGTTGGAAGTTTACAGAACTGTTTCTACTGGTTAACGTTACTGTAAATTTCCATGAACTTCCTTCGATGTGAAGACATGTTTCAATTTACATCGTACTACAATAGAAAACCTGATAACTTCTTTAAAAATTTTAACTTTGTTTAGATATGAAATACAATATAATATGCATTTATAATTTAAATTTGTTTTTATATTTTATTTGCTTAGCATATTGCGCTTGAGCAAGAGAAGTGACACAACTTAAAAATGCAGCATTTGAGAAAAATTAGCTTCAAAAATATATCGATAAACTATTGGTTATCCTACAATAAAACTGATGTAATTGTATCTGAATAAATTGCGTAATAGAGATGCTATGCTTTTCATGCACGTTGGTGCACGTCATACACATTTTTCAATTATATAAACTAAAAATCCCCCCCCCCCCTTTGTTTTTCTACTTGTGTCACTTTTCTTGCCGGGTTGCGATATCTTCTTCTTGCAATTCAATCAATTTTAAGATACTTCTAATGCATCATTTTAAACGTAAAAAGTACGCAATAAATTTTTGTCGCGTTAATCAATTTCGCTCTGTGTAAAAAAATTATTAAAATTATCTATCATTAAAAATTATTTTTCATAGCCGATAATGTATCCGAATTCTGTGTATTTCTGTAAATGAGCAAAATATACTATGTATCAATGTATGTTACTTTGATCACAGAGCATCTTGCAGTAAATCTTAATAACATGTACAAATTTTAAAGCAAACTAAATACATTGTTTTATTGGGCATTAAAATTGGTATTCCGGGTAAAATGAGAACGTAAAATCATGCGATACGCATTGATTATTAATACTTTCCAACAGTACGTACTCGTTGTATAGTAAAATCTTCAGTTTTCTTTGTCTACATTATCAAACAACGGACAGACAGAAGGACATAAAAGAAGACAAATAGAGTAATTGAAATTCTAATCACTCGTAAATATTATTGTAAAGTGTTAAAAATGCTTAACACAAACGGAAAAGCAGTTCTTAATTTCCAATTTCAGCCCTTAGTATATCTGAATATTTTGCCCTGCAAATTTGAATGTTAAGCACATCATATTCTATACAAAACATTATTTGAGCATGTCACCAATAAATGTCAATTTCTTTATGATTTTTGCAGTAGAAAGTTACTTAAATGCGTGATTTATAAATATGTCCTTCCTAAAACGCAATGGATTGGTATTATTATTAGTTATTTATTTTTATTCATTTATTTATTTATTTTATATATATATATATATATATATTTAGCGTCGCTGTACACAACCTAGTTGTACAGGACGTATTAATGCCACTTTATGTAGGAAATATTCCATAGTGAACTTGAATAACGTATATCAATTTTAAGAAATTCTGAAAATATTTACAGACGCTGGAGGCAAGCAGACGGGCAGTCAGACAGACAGATACACTGATTCAAATCATATTCACACAAAAATTTGTTAGAAAGTGTTAAAAGCGCTTAATGTAAACGAAAATACAATTCTAGCATTCTATATTTCCAATAACAGTCCTTAATGTAACTGAATATTTTTTTATTTGGCACTGTAAATCTTAATGCAAATCATACTATATTCTATAGAAATCATTCTTTGCTCATATAAAGAAAATATTTCAATATCATTAAGATTTGTGCAAAATAAAGTTAATAAAATATACTTTTTTGAAATATCTGTCATAGAATACACTGCTTTGGAATACTTTCGGGTATTCTTGTACACAAACCATTGGGGATATTTATTCCATTTTCAATAGAAAATATTCGGCATTGAACTTGAATAACATATTTCAATTTCATTAAGATTTGTGTAATGTATAGGTATTAAAGTATGGTTTATAGAAATACCTTTCATAGAATGCGATGCTTTGAAATACTTTCGGGTGTCCCTGTACATGTACCAGTTGTGGTATTTACTCAATTTTCAATAGGGAGCATCCGATCGTAAATTTGTACAACATATATCAGTTTCAAGAAATTCCATGAATATTTACGGGAGTTAGATTAGAGCGCGGACCGAGACAGACATACAAACCGAAATCAATAACACTTGTCAAATTTGCTTGAAATGTATTTGAAAATAGATTATGCAAATAAATAGCATTTCTGCGATTTAGCATTTCACTTGACTTTCTGTTAAGTTATATATTTGTAAATTAATTATCGTCGCCCCACATTTCACAAATTAAGTAGAATCTTAGACACTAATTAAACAAAAATAATGAAATTTGAATGCTTTATTGCAAATATCGATTCCCATTAAATGTGTATTTTTTATCAAGGTTGTGCATTTTCATTTCCTCCAATTTTTGTGCATTTTTATCGAGATTTAATACGTAAAATATTGTTAACGTATATTGCAATACTAGTCACTAAAAAGAAAGATGAGAGTTCAGAGTTCTAATATAATAAACAGTGCACTTCTAATATAATAAACAGTATTCCGAAATGCAACTAAATTTGTATTGTAAACATTTTTTCTACCTCTAACCAACAGATGATAGCACTTTTATTTTTATTACTACATTTATACCTAACGATAATTAATATACTTTAAATAAATTGGTTAAACTAGTGGATCTGCAGATCAGGAGCCTCAACATCCTGTTCGAATCACACGTTTATTTAACAGAGCATTTTTATTAGTTTCGTTTTATATGATATATATATAATATATAAGGTCATTGTGCCTAAATGCGACGTGATTTTTGGTAAGTTTATCGCATTTAGGAAACTTATGACATTTTAGTAAACAAATAATTATGAAAAGAAAGAAAAAATGGTTGAATATTATACTCATAGTTCTAAACTAGTGTTTTGTGTCATTTTTTTTTTTTTTTTTTTCAAGAAATTAAAAAAATATCAGTAATTTATGAAAATATATACCAGCGTCGCATTTAGGAAATATTTGTCGCATTTAAGGTACTATATCCTAAATATGTTCAAACTCCCTAAATGCGATAATGCATTTAATGCATGTGAGTTACTTTAATGTTATTAACACTTTCCAAAGAAGGTTGAAAACTGTTATTAACACTTTCCAACAAGGTTGAAAAGTGTTTATGATTTCGGTTTGTCTGTCTGTCTGTCCGTCTGTCCGCGCTCTAACTCCCGTAAATATTTATGGAACTTCTTGAAACTAATATATGTTATTTAAGATTACTATTGGACGTTCCCTATTAAAAATGGAGTTCATACCTCTACTAGTTTGTGTACAGGGACACCCGAAAGTATTTCAAAGCATTGTGTTCTATGAGAGGTATTTCTACACACCATATTTTCTTACCTTTACTGTAGACATATCTTAATGAAATTAAAATATGTTATTAAAGTTTACTATAGGATGTTTTCTGTATAAAATGGAGGAAATATCACCATCGGTTTATGTACAGGGACACTCAAAAGTATTCCAAAGCATTGCGTTCTATGAGAGATATTTCTATAAATCAAATTTTAATAACTTTACTTTCCACGAAGTTTTATGAAATTGAAATATGTTATTTGTATGCACAAAAGAATGCTTTGCACAGAATATAGCATGATTAGCATTAGATTTACAGGGTGGCACAAAAATATCCAGTTACATTAACAGCTATTAAAAAAATGGCTAGAATTGTACTTTCGTTTACGTTAAGCGTTTTTAACACATTCTAACATTTTTTAAGGGTGAATATTATACCTCTACTGGTTTGTGTACAGGGACACCCGAAAGCATTTCAAAGCATTGTGTTCTATGAGAGGTATTTCTATAAACCATATTTTCATACCTTTACTGTAGACATATTTTAATGAAATTGAAATATGTTATTCAAGATCACTATCGGGCGTTCCCTATTGAAAATGGAGTTTATACCTCTAGTGGTTTGTGCACAGGACACCCAAAAGCATTCGAAAGCATTGTGTTCTATGAGAGGTATTTCTATAAACCATATTTTCATACCTTTACTGTACACATATCTTAATGAAATTGAAATATGTTATTCAAATTCCCTATTGGATGTTTCCTGAATAAAATGGAGGAAATACCACCACCGATTTATATACAGGGACACTCAAAAGTATTCCAAAGCATTGCGTTCTATTAGAGGTATTTCTATAAATCAAATTTTAATAACCTTACTTTCCACGAAGTTTTTAGAAATTTAAATATGTTATTTATATGCACAAAAGAATGCTTTGCACAGAATATAGCATGATTAGCATTAGATTTACAGGGTGGCACAAAAATATCCAGTTACATTAAGAGCTATTAAAAAAAAATGGCTAGAATTGTACTTTCGTTTACGTTAAGCGTTTTTAACACATTCTAACATTTTTTAAGGGTGAATATGATTTCAGTTTTGTGTATCTGCCTGTCCACCTGTTTGTCTGCCTGTCTGTCTGTCCGAGCTCTAAATCTCATAAATATTTATGGAATTTCTTCAAAGTGATATATGTTATTCAAGTTCACTATCGGATGTTCCCTATTTAAAATGGAGTTTATACCTATACTGGCTTGTGTACTCGGACACCCGGAAGCATTTCAAAGCATTGTGTTCTATGAGAGGTATTTCTATTGGTTTTACTGTAGACATATCTCAATTAAATTGAAATATGTTATTCAAGTTCACTACTGGATGTTTCCTGTATAAAATGGCGGATATACCACCACCGATTTATGTACAGGGACAGTTAAAAGTATTCCAAAGCATTGCGTTCTATGAGAGATATTTCTATAAATCAAATTTTAATAACTTTACTTTCCACGAAGTTTTAGGAAATTGAAATATGTTATTTATATGCACAAAAAAAATGCTTTGCATAGAATATAGCATGATTTGCATTAGGTTTACAGGGTGACACAAAAATATCCATTTATATTAAGAGCTACTGATAAAACAATTCTAGAATTGCACTTTCGTTTACATTAAGCGTTTTTAACACTTTCTAACATTTTTAAGTGTGAATATGATTTCAGTTTGTGTATCTGTCCATCTGTCTGTCCGTCTTTCTGCCCGCGCTCTAACGCCTGTAAGTATTTATGGAATTTCTCGAAACTGATATATTTTATTGATGTTCACTATCGGATGTTCTATATTGAAAATGGAGTGAATATCTCTTCTGGTTTGTGTACAGGGACACCCAAAAGCATTCGAAAGCATTTTGTTTTATGAGTGTTATTTTTATAAACATTATCCCTATAGAATGTTCCCCATTCAAAACGACATTAATAGGTCCTATACAACTAGTTTGTTTACAGGGACAACAACAACAAAAAAAAAAAAAAAAAAAAATGCCAATGCATTACGGTTTAGGACAGAATTTTTTGAAAATTAATTCTTTCTACTGCAAAAATCATAAAAATATTGAAATGTATTGTTAATATTCTAAAATAATGTTTTGTATAGAATATGGTATGATTAACTTTCTGATTTAAAGGGCTACACTAAAATATTCAGAGAGATCAAAAGCTGTAATTATAATTTAATGGCTGCATTTTATTTTGCGTTAAGCCTTTTTAACTCTTTCCAAAATGCCTAAGAGTAATTTTAAAATCAATTAGTCTATCTGTATATTTTTCAGTCCTTCTGTCTGTTGTGTGATAACGTTGTAAAGTTTGCGTTGACGCAAACTCCATCTTAACTTAATTAGATCACTAAATAGATAAGTAAGAGAACACAAGACTTGAATTAACAATAACTAAAGTTTATTTGAGCAGATTAATGGGGAGGGTGGCCTGGCAATTAAACTAGCTCAGTCAAGGTATTACTCAATCAAAATATATATATCAACAATTAAATTAGATTATCTTAAATATCTCACCCCAGCAAGCAATTGAAAGTGTAGCGACGGTTGCACTCGTAACTCCACTGCTGCGACTTCACTTTCGATCAGAGGATTCCCTACAGATCGAAATTCACTTTCACGAGCGCTAGCAAATACTCGTACTAACACTCATCATGACTTATTCCTCACTCCTCTAAATTTCTACTACTCAATATTCGCCAAAATAAGACTTTCAACAATCCACTATAATACTCCAATATCCACACTATAATATGCTCCAACATCCACTATAATATCCTCCAACATCCACTCTCATCTACTAAAGCCATCGCCATTTTATACTTCTTCCTACATCCTCCTCTCTCTTCATTTCAATCCGCCCTTTTAAAATCACTTCTAATTTATCTAACATTCAAAATCTAAGTCTTTCATTGCAGCACCCTGCCGACACAAAGCTAACTCGGCCTCAACTTTCGCCGAGTCACTGGCGACGAAGCGATTTTAACCGTCTCCAATTTCTACTTTGCTGGATCCAGCTTAATTAAAACAACTGTGGTGACGTTCTGACGTCTCAACCTCACAACGTAGGCAAAGAATATTAAAAGTTATTCGATACAACAATTACGTACAGTTGGAAGGTGTTAATAATCAATGGGTACTGCATGATTTTTCTTTCTTGTTTAAGTCTTAACGTGTTTTCAATTTCTGTATCTATGTGCCCGAATCTCCATTTGTCTATCTGTCCGTGTACCGCACTTAGCGTCCGGAAATATTTTCTGAATTTTTAAAAAATATATATATGTTGTTCATATTCACTATTGAATGTTCCCAAATAAAAAGGGCATTAATAGGTATTGTACAACATGTTTATGTACAGGAACGCGCAAAAAATGCCAATGCGTTGCATTTCAGGACATACATTTTTATAATTTACATTTAAAGAACTTTCATACTGTACTTTCAACTGTAAAATCATAAAGAAATTGGCATTTATTGTTAATTTGCTAAAATAATGTTTTGTATAAAATATGATTTTGTTAACCTTCAAATTTACAGGGCTACACTGAAATTTTCAGATAGATTAAGGGCTGGAATTACAATCGAAGGGCGACGGTTTCTTTTGTGTTAAGCATTTTTAATACTTTCAAACAGTGTTTAAGAATGATTAGGAATTCAATTAGTCTGTCTGTATGCCTTTCAGAACTACTGTTTGTTTGTTGTGTGATAACGTAGGTACAGAACTTTCAAAGTTATAAGATACAACAATTACGTGCAGTTGGAAAGTGTTAATAATCATTGCGTAATGCATGCATTTTCGTTCTTTTTTTATAGTTTATAAAATACTTAATACCACATAACTATTTCAAGATAAAATGTTGTGTAACTCTATGTGCAACTCTGCCTTTAACAGCGTATGTAACTCTTCCTTTTTATTAACAGTGTGTGGAACTTTGTGTGTAAATCTGCTGTTTGTTAACAGTGTGTAACTCTTCTTTTTTTTAACAGTGTGTGTGTAATTCTGTGTGTATTGCTGAACTTTTCTAACAGTGTACGTAACGCTATGTGAAACTAACACTGTGTGTGCAACCCTGTATGCAATTAACAGTGTGTGTGTAGCTCTTCTTTCTTATTAACAGTGTGTGTAACTCCATGTGTAATTTTGTTTTTTATTAACAGTTTTTTTTAACATTGTGTGTGTAACACTGTGTGTAATTTTACTTATGTGTAACTAACAGTGTGTGTAACCCTGTACGTAATTAAAAGTGTGTGTGCAACTCTGCCTTCTTATTAACTCTGTGTGTGTAACTCTTTATTAACTGTGCCTTTTTATTAACAGTGCATGTAACTCTGTGTATAATCCTGCCTTTTTATTAGCAGTGTGTGTAATTCAATGTTCCAATTCTTTTTTTTTTTTTTTTTTTTTTTGAACAATGTGTGTAACTTTGCGTGTATCACTGATTTTTTGCTGTGTATAATTCCGCCTTTTTATTAACAGTGTGTGTAACTCCGTATGTAAATCTCTTTTTTTTTTTTTTTTTTTTTTTTTTTTTTTTGACAATGTGTGTAACGCTGTGTGTACCGCTAATTTTTTGCTAACAGTGTGTGTGTAATTCTGCATTTTTATTAACAGTTTGTGTGTAATTGTGTGTGTAGCTTTGCCTTTTTATAACAGAGTGTGTAACTCCGTGTTTAACTCTTCTTTTCTGAGTAGTGTATGTGTAACTCTGATTCCATGAATATTTACGGGAGATAGAGCACGGACAGACAGACAGACAAACCTAAGTCATTAACACTTTTCAACTTTATTGGAAAGTGTTAAAAACATTTAGAAAGTAATAAAAACGCCTATTGTAAACGAAAATGCAATTCAAGCAATTTTCCAACAATACCTCTTAATGTATCTGAATATTTTTGTGTGGCCCTGTAAATATAATGCTAATAATATTGTATTTTATGCAAGGCATTCTTTTGTGCATATGAATAATATATATATATATATATATATATATATATATATATATATATTACGACTTGTGCAAAGTAAAATCATTAAAATTTGGTGCTTAGAAATACCTTCCATAGAACGCAGTGCTTTTAAATACTTTCGGATGTCCCTGTATACAAACCAGTGATGGTATTTACTTCAATTTACATGGGGAACATCCGGCAGTGGACTTAAATGATATATTTCAATTTCAATTTCATTAAAATTTGTTTCAAGTAAACGTATCAAAATACGGTTTATAGAAATATCTATCATGGATCACAGTGCTTTGGAAATTTTTGGGTGTCCCTGTAGACAAATCAGAAGAGGAATTCCCTCCATTTTCAATAGGGAACATCCGACAGTGAACTTGAATACGATATATCAGCTTCAAGAAATTCCATGAAAATTTACAGGAGTACGACTGCGGACAGACAGACAAACCGAAGTCATTGACACTTTTCAACCTTGCTGGAAAGTGTTAAAAAAAGAACGAAAAATCATGCAGTACGCACTGGTTATTAATATTCTCCAATTGTACGTGCTTGTTGTATCGTATAACTTTCAATACTCTTTGCCTGCATTATCAAACAAAGGAGAGAAGCATAGAAAAATATACAGATTGACTAATTCAATTTAAAACTGCTCTCAGACATCGTTGAAGAACGTTAAAAAGGCTTAATGCAAAAGAAAATCCAGCCGTTAGATTATAATTGCTTCCCTTAATGTATTTGAATATTTTAGTGTAGTCCTGTAAACCTGAAGGTTGATCATATCATATTCTATACAAAACATTATTTTAGAATATTAAAATACATTTCAATTTATTTATAATTTTTACAGTAGAAAGTTATTTAGATGTGATTTATAAAAATGTCTGTCCTAAAACGCAAAGCATTGGAAGTTCTCTGTACACAAACACGTTGTGTTGGACATATTAATGGCATTTTAAATAGGAAACATTCCATAGTGAACTTTAATAACATATATAAATTTTTCAAAATTCTAAAAATATTTAAGAACTCTCGGGACGAGAGCCAGATAGAAAGACAGACAATCGGACAGAAAGATAACCAAATTAAAATCATATTCGCGCTTAAAAATTGTTAGAAAGTGTTAAAAATGCTTATTGTAAAAGAAAATGCAATTACAGCAAATTTTTATTAATAGCTCATAATGTAACTTAATATTTTTATGTGGCCCTGTAAGATTAATACTAATCATACTGTATTTATAAAAAGCATTCCTTTTTGCATATGAATAACATATTTCAATTTCATTAAGATTTGTGCAAAGTAAAGTTATTAAAATTTTGTTTGCAGAAATACCTCTCATACAACGCAATACTTGCAAGTCTCCCTGTACACAAAACAGTGGTAATATTTTCTCCATTCCACATAGTAAACATCCGATAGCGAACTTGAATAACATATTTCAATTTCATTAAGATTTGTGTAAAGTAACGGTATTAAAATATGGTTTATAGAAATGCCTCTCATAGAAAAAAAAAAATAGTTTGCAGTACTTTCCGATGCCCCTCTACACAAACCAGTAGAGGTATTCACTCCATTTTTAATAGGGGACATCCGATAGTGAACTTGAAAAACATATATTAGTTTCAAGATATTCCTTAAATATTTACCGGAAATAGAGCGCCGAAAGACAGACATATGGGCAGACACACAGATACACAAACTGAAATTATATTCACACTTAAAAATTGTTAGAAAATGTTAAAAACGCTTAATGTAAACGAAAATGCAATTCCAGCAAACTTTTCTTAATAGCTCTTTATGTATCTGAATATTTTTTTGTTGCTCTGTAAAACTAATACTAAACATACTATATTCTATAGAAAGCAGTCTTTTGTGCATATGAATAACACATTTCAGTTTCATTAAGCTTTGTGGAAAGTAAAGTTATCAAAATTTGGTTTATAGAAATACTTCTCATATAACGCAATGCTTTGGTATGCTTTCAAGTGTCTCTGTGCCCAAACCAGTGGTAGTATTTACTCCATTTAATATATAAAACATCCGATAGTGAACTTGAATGACATTTCTCAATTTCATTAAGGTTTGTGTACAGTAAAGGTATTAAAATATGGTTTATAGAAATATCTCTCATAGAACACAATGCTTTGTAAAAGGTTTGGGTGCCTCTGTACACAAACCAGTAGAGATATTAACTCCTTTTTCAATAGGGAACATCCGATAGTGAACTTAAATAACATATATCAGTTTCAAGAAATTACATAAATATTTACTGGAGCTAGAGCGCGGACAGACGAACAGACAGATACTTAAATTGAAATTATATTCACAGATGAAAATTGTTAGACAATGTTAAAGATGCTTAATGTAAACGAAATTGAAATTATAGCAAATTTTTATGAACAGCTCTTAATGTAACTGAATATTTTTGTGTGGCCCTGTAAATCTAATGCTAATCATGCTATATTCTATGCAAAGCATTCTTTTGTGCATATGAATAACATATTTCAATTTCATTAAACTTTGTGGAAAGCAAAGTTATTAAAATTTGGTTTATAGAAATACCTCTCATAGAACGCAATGCTTTGGAGCACTTTCGAGTGTCCCTGTGTACAAACTAGTGGTGGTATTTATTCCATTTTATATATGAAACATCCGATAGTGAACTTGAATAACATGATTCAATTTCACTAAGATTTGTATACAGTTAAGGTATTAAATATGGTTTACAGCAATACCTCTCATAGAACACAGTGCTTTGGAATACTTTCGGGTGTCCCTACAGGAATTAGAGCGCGGACAGACAGACAGACGGTCAGAGGGACAGACAAGTCTAAGTCACTTTTAAACCTTGTTGGAAAGTGTTAAAAAGGAAAAAATGCTTAAACTTCCCTTAATATATCAACTGTAAAATTCGCCGCATTTAAGGGATAAAATTTGTCGCATTTAGGAAAATGGTGTAAACAGACCCTTAAATGCGATAAAAACTTTAAACCCCTCTTTTTAAAAAAATGTAGTATTTTTTTTTATTTTCTTCTGGTAGGTATAAAGGGTATTCAAGCACATGACGTAACAGTGGTTATTTGACCTTGAAAGATGAAAGGATAAAATTACAGTTACTATTTGAAAATATTTTATCGCAATTAGGAAAAGATGGGGGAAAGCCATAATGACAACGCTTATAGCAAAAATAAATTCTACTAGAAAAAACCTTTAAAATTTAATGAAAAGTTTCGCGAACCATTCTTGAAATGTGTATGTTCCTTTATGATTTATAAGTTTGTGATTTAAGCATTTAGATTTTCAGTAGAAGAACTTTGTCGCATTTATGGGTTATCGCATTTAGGCACAATGACCTTAACATTATATATATTGATTGGACTCGTTTTTTCTAGCTACATAAATAGATATATTTCTGAAGGGGGTTGCCGCCCTCTCAACCCCCCGCAGTATCTCTCTTTCTATATCTGTCTCTATATATGCATATATTTATATATTTTCCTAGTAACAGCCTTCTATTATTTTCTTTTAACTTATAAATACTTCTACCAGATTTCATGCAAAAAGATCACATTACATATAAGAATTATTTTGTGTAACCCTGTAAACTAATTAACATTTCCATGCCACAATTTTCCACATAAAGCACATGCTTTTAAACATTCTAATAACATTTCATTATATTTAATGGAGTGTAACCATGCTAAAATACATTTTTAAGAAATACAGTCTATAGACAGCAATGGTAGGAAATTTTTTTGTGTGTCACTGGAAAAGGCCGCAGTTATTATATTCATCAATGAAAAGAATACACCTAATTAATTATAAATCATTAATATTTCAATTTAATTTGACATCATTTTGATGATTAAAGAATGTCATCGGAATATCTTTGGTGTGGTTCTGTAAATAAATTATTTAATCTATACTTTGCATTTTTAATCTTAAGTAAACATGCTTTTAAGTATCTTTTTAAAGCGTGTTAACTCCATTATATTGAATGCAGCATAAACACTTTAAAATGCGCTTAAATAAATACGCTTGAATTTCTCCATAGGCTCTAATGTCCCAAAATTCTTTTGCGTGTCCCTGTAAACGAACCATAAACATTGTATACACAAGTAAAAACTATTCAACTAATTCTACGTTTTCTATGAATAATTATTCGAAGTTTGACATAATTTGGATGATTATGTGACATTACCGGAACACTTTTGTAAGGTCCTGTATATTAATTAGGCAACCTAAGCACACATGTTTTCTACACAAAACAAGAGTTTAAGCAACTCAATATTGTACGCTAATTTCATTTTGTTGAATGCAGCGTAACGATGTTAAAATGCATTTAAACGAAATTCACCCCTTAGGCCATGATGATAAGAAAAACTTTGGTGTGTCCCTGTACACGAAAAATAAATAATACGTAAGCCAAAAATTATACAGTTATTTCTGTATAGCCTGTAAAGGTGTATACCAATTTTCAAATTAATTGGGGGAATTTTTGCAGCCGCTATAGTAATATATGCAAATTCTGTCCATAGGCCATAATGATATGAAAAACTTTGGCGTGTCCCTGTACACGAACTAGAAATAGAATACACACCCAAAACTATATAGCTAATTCTGTGTGGCTCATGAACATGTGTACCGAATTTCAAGTCAGTAGCATGATTTTTGCGGTCGCTATCTCAAGACAGACAGACAAACACACAAATACATAGACGGAACCCGAAATCTTTTTAAGTCTCCACAGGGAGGCCTCCACTGACGTTTCGGCAAAAAGCACGTATTTCATCTCCCTTTATAATATCCTTATTATTAAAAGTATTGATAGTTAGACTGTTCACGAATTAAGTAGAGTCTTAAACTAACTATTTTGCAATAGTTTTTTTTTTTTTTTTTTGGGGGGGGGGGGAAATTATGTGAAGTAAATAAATAAATAAATATTTTACGCAAATATCCATTGATAGGAAAAAAGCTAATGAAAAATTTCTCAACATTTGAACTAAACAACATCTGTATTTACGAAACATCTTCAGATTGCCTGAGTTTTATTCGACAACGAAGATTAAAACTAGATTATTTCATTACCTCTACCTCCTTTATAATTCTGACAAACTTAAAAACTCTAACTTATTTTTATTGGTTTTTTCTCCTCATCTCCTCCTCCAATCGCGAGTCCTAAGTTATTTTCTCTGATCCTTTACACCCCCTTATATTCTTTGTTTTAACTGTCAGATTTCCCTCCCCCTTATATTCTTTGCGCTCTCCATTCTATATCCGTCAACGCATGTGACACGTTTTTTAGAAATTTTATCACCCTTGTGATTTTTTTAAGCAACATTTAATTTAGTTATTATTATTATTCTCATTATTAAATTTAATTTCTTTACACTTCTGGTAGAATTTTGCTTAAGTGGAGCTCATAGAAGAGCAGAATTCTAAATTTATTAATTTTAGCTTTTTCTTTGATCAAAATTTATTTTTGTTTTATATAGATCTCAATAGAGGTATGCAAGCACTTGTTAGATCAATCACAGGCAATTACTACAAAATAACTATGTTGGCATTGATAAACATACGAAACGTCGAAAAAAAGAAGAAGAAGAAGAAAAAGAAATGTTAAGGGATGGGAGAAGATTTCCTTATTTTTACCTCGATAAAAATGTTTTTTGAAAATAGTTATTGTATTCTACCGAAAGGAAAATCGAATGTGTGATGTTCAATAGAGCCGACTGTGGTTAAGAGAAAATATGCGAGAAAGTAGAAATACGAGCAATACCTCAAGCTCTATATGCGAAGTACAAAAATATTTTACTTATTAGCATTATTTTATTTATATTGAAGAATAAATTTGTTGCATCTAGCACATTTCTAGCAGATGAAAGGCGATTTGATCCGCATTTAGACCTTTTCCCATCTTACTTTCCTATGACTTTTAAATGTTTGGTAGTTTAATGTTTTATAGGAAACGTTTGATTGTATTAGGCTGAAACTGGATTAGAAATTTACAAAAATTATTGAATTTAAAGTTTTTATACTACGTTGTTAGGATATATTTTGAAACATAATTTTTTTTAGCTTGAATATAAAATTATATAATTGAGAGAGTATTATATTAGTTTTCAGCAATTCCTTCAAAATATTTCTTTTGCTTTAATTATCTGTTATGAATTTACGCATACATGAATTTTGCACTTCCAAATGAAATGTTGATATGCCATTCAACTATAAAGCTTAATATTTCTATAATGTTAACAATACTTATTGTTAGTAAAGATTTTTATGTTAACTTTTCCACCTAGAAGAAGTAACATGACGAAAAACTAACATATTACGACTGTATTGATATAAAATAAATCTTAATTTCATCACACTACCGAATTTCATGCATGTGAAATCTCTTGTTTTCCTTTTTATCAGATTATTTTCGTTTTATTTATTTTATTATTTTTTTTTAAAGTTATGTTGACGAGCAAACAAACACATCATTTCCTACTGTGAGATCAACACATTGTGCAGAATTTAGTTCAAGGTTTGTAAGATGTAAAATTGTTCTGTCACAACAAATAAATTTGGAAGAAGGAAGGCGATTGCAGAACAGGAGCGAAAACATTTGTTTTTCTTTCTTCCGGATGGAAGACGTTGCTGAAGAACACATTTACTTTTACTGCTTTTAAAAGTTAATTGTGGTATGCACTTCTTTAAATTTATTAAAAGCAGTTTTTTTTTTTTTTTGTTTTTTTTTGTTTTTTTGTGCGCGCACTACATTTTTGAATTATCACAGGTTTTAATAATTCACACTTGTATAATTAGAATAAAATGAGCAAAACCAACGCTTTTTTGTTTTTACAACCGCATTTATTTTTTCTTTATACCGTAATTTCCGGTGTGTAAATCACAAGTTAAAAAAGTACATTTTGCATCAGAAATTTTAATTAACAGATTTCATTGTATGTGTACGCTTTATAAGATAAAATTTTGATGTATAACAGACGTATATGACCTGCAACTTATATTCCAGAAATTATGATACTTCTAAATTTTATATAATGTGATAGAACATTTACTTTTAGTAAAATAGTCACAACAATACTTTTTTTTTTTTCTTTCAATATTTTCCAAATTTAATCTATCACAATAGTGTTTTTCTGTATTTTATTATAAGAAGTTATAATATATATATATATTAATTATTATTATAAAATAAGTATAATTAATATTATAAAAAAAAAAAAGTTTTATAATAGTCTTTATGTAAACATGATATTAATGTGATGAAGCTTAAGTATGTGTCAACTAAATATAAGCTTAACTATATAAGAAAGCAGAAAAGAACCACCTTTAGAAAGCTTCGATTTTCCTTTTGTACAATACTTTTCTTAATTTTAAAAAATAATTACGATTAAGCCATTTAAAAAAGTGTCTGATCTTGAAGTTTAACGAGTAATTCAATAAGTTCATTGAACAAATTATCATCGATATTTTTAACCTCTGCCAAGGAATATTTAGTTAATTTAATATGGGAATTTACAATCTGTTTTCCAAATCCTCAAAAGTTAAAATTATCATTGATTTTTGAAAATGATTTGACTATACTTCAAACAGTGACTTACAAACTATACTATGTTTTTGAGAACATATAAAAATGACATGTATCGCATCAATAGTTTTCCCCTTGAGTGACGGAATTCGTTTACTACTTCATCATGAAAAATGAAAAGCGAAAACAGTGTTTATTTTGACAACTGTGCTTAAAAAAAAATTATGTAAATCATTTTAACCATTTTTTTAGTTAATATTTTAGTACTCTGGCGGTAAAGGACACCATGTCAGGAGAGAAACATTTTTACTTTTCTTAACTTTAAATGCACTGTTTAGCAACTAACAATAAGCGCTTAGTGATACTTTAACATTAATGACATAATGTATTCATATAATAAAACCAAAAATGCACATCAAAGACATGGTGCTAATTTCCCCCCAAAAAATATTGGACATAATGTCCGGGATCCGGACATAATATCGCGATACAAAATATCGCCGGACAAAATATCGCGTCAAAAAAATAATATAATCTATTTGAAAATTTGTATTTCTGTCACGTGTGATTTCTGGTGAAGGCCTTACAAATTAATATAAATTTATTAAAATAAAAAAAATGCAATATAGAATGGAATATTATTTTATCTATATTTAATTTTAAGTTATTTTATCATTTGCTTTTCACCATTCAAAATACATTTAAAAAATATTGTACATTACTGCTGACATCAAAGCTGAACACTGTTCACAAAATTTTAAAATAGATAAGCAAGATTTAATTCTTTATGACTAATCTTAAAAATTGTTAATAGTCTTTAAACTCTTTTAAGCAAAATTTATAACAATTTTTGTGGTGGGTTTGTGTGTATTCCAGTGCTCTGACTAAGGTATGTGTTGGCATGAAATTTTATACAACATTATTAATAATTACCAACTCCTTTTTGCTTTCCATTCATTTATGTAGGCGATATTTTGTCCACGCGATATTTTGTCCCGCGAGATTTTGTCCCCAACCCATAATGTCCTTTACTTCTGGGGTACAGATTTTATTTCTGGGGTTCATTTTTTATTTAGTTTCTAATAAAATTTAAATTATATTATTTAATTATTGTTAGAAGTATGTTTATTATGATTATACATTTTTTTTTTCAACTGTAGTTGTAGGTTTTTATTATTATTATTTTATTCGTTTACTAAACCGAATAATTTTTAAAACATAAAGTTTATTTTTGAAAATAGTTTAATGAGTATGTGAAAAAAATGTAAAATACATGTTTAATGTCAAATATATATTTTTTAATTTGATGCAGAAATTTACATTTCACACCTCAAGAGTAAGTTATTACTTCAAAGTAATTTCAAAAGAAGCTGTCAACACATCATTGAACTTACGAACAATATACACAATCTGTTCTAGATGTAAGCATATGTTTGTTATTTTGCATAAGTAGATTGTAATTTTCTACCAAATTTTTTATCATCCTTCTTCATGACGAGTGATTAGTAATTGGTTCCTCTTTCAAAATAATGGAATAAATAGACTGTATTATCTAAGCACTTGTCCTCAACAAAACATGTCATTATAAAAAAAGTTGGATTTGACACATTTTGATGGGCAAGGAAAAACAAATTTAAAGACACACCTCTAGAACAAGAGCATTGCCATCTGCCAAATCAGTCCAAGGCTGTTTCTTTTGTTTTAACTGCGAAAAGAAGCAACACCCGTACATCTTTTACAAAACATTTGCTTCAGTTTTACGTTTTTTGTACAGAGACAAATTAAATAAGTAACAGGAAAAAAAAAAAATGCGACGATGTAGATTTAATTTCAAAATTTTGGAATAAGTATTGTTAATTGCACATATTTCTTTTCCTTACATTTTTCTATCAAAATTTTATACAAATACCCTTAAAATTTTATTTATACTACCTACCAAATAAAAGCATTACTTTATGTCACATTTTTTTTTCTTCAGTTCCCCTAATTTTGTTTTTAATTTAAATTAATTTCATTTTGTATCAAAATAAAAGTGAAACATTTCTTTAAGTCCAGTTGATGTGTGATAGTTTGCAATACCCACTTTTTTATATCAATCAAAATATTATCTTAAAAATTTAAAAAGAAATAACGAAAGTTAGTAGTAAAGTCTTTAAAAGTCATCATTACGAGGCAAAGATAGTACTTACACAATCATTTACACAAACGGTTTCCAAAATTTAGGATGCGTTGCCAAAAATTAGTAATCAAAATCTTTGAAACTTCACACGTATAGTTTAAATAGGTTAATTTACGTTTATTTGCGGCATTTGTTTAATAATTTGTGAAGTATGGGGTAAAAGTTAAACAAGTTTCAATTTAGCTAAAAACAATTAACCCTTTTGTTCAAGAAATATTGAAAAAATGTTGTTACAGAAATTGTCCAAAAGCCGATAACAACTATGCACTGAAAAAGTATAAATCTGATGAAACAGTTAAAAATAAGTCTAGAAATGCGCGTCTTAAAGCATTTTAGGATGCTGATGAAAGATGGACTATGCAAGAAGAAAAAAAAAAAAAAAAAGTAGTCACTGCATCCAAATTGTAAAAAATGGCCCTAAGAGGTGTGACCAAAGACTATTAGTGTCGCTCCTTAAGCAATTTGTGACATTTAAAAAATATTATTTTTGCGCAAAATTTACCCTAAAAAAACCATACATCTCCAGAAAAAGCAGGTTGGCTAGATGAGAGTTTGCTAAAATACATATCAAGAAACCTTTAGATTTCTGGTTGGACATTATACTTGCAGAAAAATCAAGATTCAACCTGTTCAGATGTAGTAACAGAGTTTCGGCGTATAGAAAATCAAATACAGAGATTTAAGAAGAGAATTGTGCGCCTATATATTAAAGTGCGGTGATGGAGGAATGATGGTATGGGTATATATGGGAGCTTCAGGTGTCGATAATTTAGCTGGAATGGATGACATAATGAACCATTATGCATATAGAGCAAAATTGCATCAAATTTCTAATAAACTGGGTGTTACACAAACTTGTAAGTTTTGCTTGGAGAATGCCCTTAAACCTTCCACCGGAAATGCTAGACTTTGGTTGATAGACAATTGTTCAAAGGTTAGAAAACTCCATATTTAAACACCAAAGAATACGTATGGGATTATTTAGAAAATAAATTACGCAAAAGTCGTTTTGGTTTCAAAACTGAAATGAAGTATTAAAATAACAAAAGAATAAGATTGAATCAAATTTTACCTTGCAGTTACTTAAATAATGCTAAATCGTTTAAGAGCTGTTACTTTTCACATGGTGAAACTGCAAGGTATTAGCATTAACATTTAATAAACCAGATCATTTCAAAGTTACTTGGCGAATACACTTTGTTTTATCATTACGAGTGTTAATAAATTGTTTCTTCTTCTTTTTCTTTCTTTCTTTTCTTTCTTTTTTTTTTTTTTTTTGTTTTTTTGTACCCTAGAACTTTTGTACCGTTAACACTTCAACAAAGTTGAAAAGTAATATAAATATTTACCCTACAATGAAAATGCCAATGTAAAACTGCAGTTTCGGTAGTGTAAAATGTACCATAATCAGTGCAGAATAACGAGGGGGCTTACTGCTCTTATATATAGATAGAGAAACAATTTTTGAGTCATAATAGCAGCCAGTAGGAATTTAAGAAACTGGAGGTAGCCAATAGGAATTTGGAATGTAGAGAGCTATGCAAAAATATGTGGATTTTATGAAATATTTCCAACAATCCGAGAGAGGAGGTACAGCAAAATTGCAATTAATGATATTTTTATGATTTTTACAGATATGGAAAATTTTCAGAAATTCGAATTTATGTAACTCTTTAGTATTTTCTGTAAGCTTTGCATATCTATAAAAATCATAAAAAATATTTATTGATTCCGAACATTATTTCCAATTTATTGTTAAATGCGAAAAAAGAACACAAACAGATGAAATATGTATAAAATCTCGAGAATATTTTCATCCTGTAAATGGTCTTGATGAGAAAAGTACTGACATAATATCTTTATTATCGAAGTAGATTTGTATGAACTTGCCATTATGAACTTGACATTAAAAACAAAATTCTGACTTACCAAATCATATTCCTCAAATGGATCGATTTATCATCATGATCGACTTATACTCTCAGATTATGAATGTTAATGCAATGATAAACTTCGTATTATTAAATTTTTCCCATATTATTACGCATTTCTTGCTGTTACAATTATTTCCTTCAGTGAAAATAAGACCAAGTTAAAATTAATATAGCAGACTTTTATTATTATTTTTATCATATATCTATTTTTATAAATTTCTTGTTGTGTTTCTGAAGTGGATGATGTTTGATTATTATTAAATCTGTCGAATGAATTTTATTTATGACAACAAGTACATAGTACCAGTACATAGTATGCTTTATTATTATAATAATTACAAGATAAAAAGAACTTTTTATATACCATGTTTTTAAATTTTCTGTTGAATCATATAAACGCTACCGAAGTCAACGGTGACCCGAAATAATTGGCTAAAAGTATTAAAAAAATGCATTGTCACTGTGTTCTGAGCTATTCTGAAAGTATCATATGTCCAGTTAGTAGGGAAATTTTATGAATGTTGAATCTTATAAACGCTACCGAAGACCGTGGGGACCCGAAGCAATTGGCTAAATGTATATAAAAAATGCATTGTCATCGTATTCTGAGCTATTCTGAAAGTTTCAAATGTCTAGCTAGTTGGTAAGTTATATGATTGTTGATACATATAAACGCTACCGAAGGCAGCGGAGACCCGAAGCAATTGGCTAAATGTATTTTTAAAAATGCATTGTTATCGTGTTTTGAGCTATTTTGAAAGTTTCAAATGTCTAGCTAGTCGAGAAGTTAGTTAAATTTTCTGTTGAATCATATAAACGCTACCGAAGGCAGCGGGGACTCGAAACAGTTGGCTAAAAGTAGAAAAAAAAAAAAAAGCATTGTCACCATGTTCTAAACTATTCTGAAAGTTTCAAATGTCTAGCCAGTCGGGAAGTTAGTTAAAAATCGATTGCAATATTTGTACTGGACAAACAAACAAGAATCGAAGTTAATAACTACATGGTAAAAAATGTATGTGAGAGATGTAATGGGCTGTGTAGTAGTAAGTAAATTTGAAGCATATAGCAAACAAGTGAGCGTTGACTTCGTGCATAATTTATACATTTTCAGTTTAAAAGCTAAATTCTGCTGTAAGTAAAGTCTGGCTTGTTCCGCCCTTATTCGTAAAATGATGTAAATCAAATTATGTGATTTTTCGATATAATTATACGAATGAAGCATCAAAATATTTTCAGAATCATTTATTAATAGTAAGTTTGAAGATCTTTGAACAGATTCACTTAACTGGGGAGCTTTTTTAACCAGTTTTTACACTTGAATTGTATAATATGATCAATCTGAGAAATACTAGTAAAAGATTACACATTATAAATCCTTAACATATAAATTTATACCTGTGTTAATCCTTTAAAGGTTAGTTATTTTGACTTTGAAATAAATATTATTGATAAGAATCTCTATTCACCTTGTTTTCTAAAATAATAAATAAATAAAATAAAGTAATTGGTTATGTTATATTAGTTCAGAAAACTTCCGGTTCGTTTGCTAAGAGATATAAACAATCGCATTGATTGGTAGGAAATGTTCACTTTTATTCTCAACCGGAAACACAAAGGACCAGCACCATTTACTAGAAAATATAAAGTTCCGTCTTCAAATAACACTTCAATTTATGATAAACATATAAATTTGATGTGACGAAACTCTTAAACTGGAAGTCAAATTTAAGTAATTTTAATTTTAGAAATATTATTGTAAATTTTATTTATAGAAACAAAAATTTAATTGCCTATAATGATGAAAAAAGCTTGAAGTTTAAAAAATATATTTTTAGCTATTAAAAAGTGATTATTCGCTAGACATTTTACTCACTTACCAATCAAAAATTACTTAAAATATTTATAATTCATAAATGGCAATAGTTACTAGTTTATGTTTTGCAGATTTCTATTCATATGGAAGATTTATAGAGGTATTATCTCTTAATGTATATTCAATTGATTACATCTACAGTAAATTTTAGATTTTATTTGATTTCTAGTATTCTGTTTTAAAATTTTAAGTCATTTTCAGTTTTGTGATATATTATTGGCTTAGGATTATGTTTTTCATGTACAGTCGGTAACAAAAGTGTCCGAGCATTAGCAAAAATTCTTATGTAAAAAAAAGTATACTTCATACGATTTTGTTAAATAAATCCTTGTCGAATCCTGTTCTTAATCGGTGTAAGAGCATGATTCGATAAGGATTTATTTAGCAAAACCGTATGAAGTGTACTTTTTTTACATAGGAATTTTCGCTAGTGTTTGGACACTTTTGTTACCGACTGTACATATACTTTACCTTGGTTTATGATTAAACCTTTTAATGTTTACGATTAAAAACTTTTTTTTTTTTTTTTTTTTTTTTGAGAGGGGTAGAGAGTTACACGTATATAAAAGCTAGTTGTAAACCCACCAACATGATCTAAAATGTATGTAACATTAGTAAAAATTTAGTTTATGATTTTTTGAGTCTAATTCGATTTCAGTGTGTGGTGATTTTTCGTTTAAATAATGTTATGATTTCTCTTGCTTGATATTTTGTTTTGATCTTTCTCGACTATCTTTATATTATATAAGTGGTTTAAAGTTTTTTTTTTTTTAATTTCTCTCTCTCTCTCTCTCATATATATATATATATACACAGACGATAATTGTGTATATAATATATATATATATCGATGTATTCATATTTCTCTTTAGTTATACTTCTTTCCACAAGACTGCATTAGTCTCCTAGCATATTGATAATTTAAATTATATAAATATTGTACAAATAAATTATTTTTAAATAAAATAATATTCGTGTTTAATTATTATTTACTGTAGAATAGTTAATTAAAAATATCACATTTTGTTTTTGTTAAAATACCGACTTATTATCGGCAGCTCAACTTTTGCCTTGTGTTATTAAACTGTTTAAAAAATGTATGTAAATCTCTCTCTCTCTCTTTTTTTTTTTTTTTTTTTTTAAGATCTTATCTTTTTATTTATCGTATTGTGAAAGAAACAAAAAATGTATTTGAAACATATTTTAGTTATTTAAGATTTTTTTTTTTTTTTTTTTTTTTTTTAAATATATGCATATCATTTGTCATAGTCAATAATAAGGATTTATTGAGGTGTTACTTTAATCCACCATATTGTGAAAGAGACAAAAAAATGTATTTGAAACATAGTTTTTAGTCATTTAAGATCATTTTTTCTTAAAAAATATATGCAATAAAAGATATATGCATATCATTCGTCATAGTCAAAAATAAAGTTTTAGTGAGATGTTACTTTAGTGCACTATTGGCTTATTAGAGATCGAAAATATTAGGATCTTAAAAAAAAAAAAAAAAAAAAAAAAAATTACTTTTTATATTCCTTAAATTTTTCATAAGATTGATAGTAAATTCTTGAAGTAATATAGGAATTAATGATAACACATGTGAAAATAGTGAAAAAATGCCAAGCAAAAACAACGAAAGTACTTAATTTTCTTCTAGCATAAAAACTGTTGCACGTAACGTCTAATGCAATGTATTGAGATTAAAGTGAGGTATATACGCTCTATTCTTATAAATACATTTGGCGTTTATGCCACATACTCGATTTTATATGATTTTTAAACTAATGGTACTTTAAAGTATCGTCAGTAGATAAAAGGTCAAATCATCCTATATCTGAACGGTGTATGTGAATTATGAGAAATAAAATTAAGTTCATCTACTTTTAATGAATATCTTCTTCGTGAAATATGCAATTACAAATGTTTAACCTGGGCAACTTGTTCCAACATTTTGTTTCCAAGTTCTGGTCACTTGAAAATATACCATCACGATAACTTTTAAAATATTAAACTGATTCAAATCAAAGTTGGATAGTGAACTTACGATTCAAATATCTTGGATAAGTTCTTAATGTAACTTGCTCCACCGTTTTATTTCCAAGTGGCAGCCACTTGAAAATTTGTCATTATGATAACTTTTGTAACATTGAATCAATTCGTATCAAATTTGGGTAGTGGATTTATCATCAAATATATCAGATGAGTTTGCTGGGCATCTCACACCGTCTTTTTGTTTCCAAGTGGTGGCCACTTGAAATCACGGTGCCCCTTAAAAATTTCTTATCACGATAGATTTTGAAGTACTGAATTAATTTGAACCAAAGTTGTATAGTAAATTTATCATTCAACAAATATCTTGACTGATTTCGCTGGGCCAGTTGCTCTGTCATTTTTTTCTCCAAGTTGCTGAGACTGCCACTTGAAAATTTGTCATAATAACTTTTGATATACTGCACTGATTTGAACCAAAATTGGACAGTGAACTTATGCTTCAAATATCTTGGATGAGTTTGCTGGACAACTTGCTCCGTCATATTGTTTCTTAGTGGCGGCCACTTGAAAATTTGTTATCACGATAACTTTTGAAATACTTAATCAATTCAAACCAAAGTTGAAAAATAAATTTATCATTCAAATATCTATGATTTCAGTGGACAAGTTTCTTCGCAATTTTGTTTCCAAGTTGCGTCCATTTGAACGCTGCCACTTAAGAATTTGTTATAGCGATAACCTTTGAAATACTAAATTTATTCGAACCAAAATGCGACAGTGGGCATATCTTGCAAATGTCTTGGATTAAATCACTGAGCAACTTGCTCCGCCATTTTGATCTAAATGGTGGAACTTAAATTGTCAACACGATAACTTTTGAAATTCTCAATTAATTCAAACTAAATTTGTACAGTAGACTTATCTCACAAGTGCATTTGATATATTTGTTTGCCATCTTGGCCCGCCATCTTGTTTCCAAGTGCAGGCAACTTAAAAAATTTAAATTAACATAAAAAGGTACTTATGAACCGATTTACTTAAAACTCCATATGTACATAGCTTACATTAATATTTCTACCAAGTCCATTAATAATTTGTAGCTGTCATTTTGTTTCAAAATGACGGTTACTTGATAGGGAAAAAAAACGAACCTTCCGAATGAACCGGAAAGTCTTGTTTATTCTTTAAATTGTTACTGACTTCTTTTAGTTTTCGATGAAATATATGAGGTATGACGTATAACAAGTTCTTTACACGCACAAGTTTGGAAACTGAAATAACGGTGGAAAATAAAGGCAAAAAATAACAGAATGATAAAGTTTTGCGGTGAATATAATAATATTTATACATCTCTGTACATATCTATTCATAGATTGATGAATATATATTATTTTTCTTGATGAGACTCATTCGATAAAAATGACGCTTATTAATCTTTTTATTTTTTTTATCTCCCAAAAAAAATTTTTATGAAAAAAATTTATATTATAAATGTTAAAAAAAAAAAAAAAAAAAAACTTTTTAAAAAGTGTAATTAACTTAATGATTCATATTCAAATGTACCAAACTCCTTTTAATCTGACTCTTGTCCAATAATTATGTCTCTAACAATCACAACATACATTCTTTACATTGTAACGAAATGTTCGTATTTATTTTAAGAAGCTTCTTTATCTGAATATAGACTGCGATTTTTATGAAGCCAGATCGATAAGGGGGGGATTAGAACTGTGTCAGTGTCATTATCTCTTTTTAACTATCGTTCACTATTGAAAAACGATTTCGGGCGATCCACTTTTTAATGCAAATCATTGGAAATCTATGTATTGGTATTACTTTTTTTTTTCTTCTGTTTTTCTCTGTTTGATGAGAAAGAGAAAGATTCGAAAACTTTCGTGAAATATTTGAAATTCTGGTATTGGAATGAATGTCATTATGTATTAAAAATAGTTACTGGGCATGTAGGTAAAATTTATGAACGGACAATACCTAATCTCTCCTATGTTATTCTATGGGAAAATTTGTTTCCATAATTACTCATATTCTAACGTATTATTTTTAATTCCGTTTTCAGTTTCAGAAAATTAACAATCATTAAATTAGTACTCATTTTCCAAAAATTAACTTTTAAAATTTTTAGTATTTTATTTTGCGGCGAAAGAGAGAGAAAAATACACTTTATATAAAATCACATTTTTGAACTCAAAATTAAAAAATACAGTTTTTGAAAAATGAGTACTAATTTAACGATTGTGAATTTTTTGACTGTGAAAACTAAATAAATAAATAAATAAATAAATAATAATAATAATAATAATAATAATAAAAACATTAGGTAATGAGTAATTATGGAAAAACAAATTTTCCCATAAAACAACAAATTCCATGACTGTCGACAAGATTAAGTATTGTCTGTTCGTGGCATTTCGTGAATGACATTTTGGGTTGTCTCAGTACGAGTGACTAGAAACAGTACAATCAAATTGAAATAACTGTTTATCTTATTGGTTGATTCAATTATTTCGAGAAACTACTGGACATGGCGACATTTCAACAATCAATCAAATGATCTCTTTATGATAGCGAAGTGCTTCTAGCGCCACACTCTTATGGAGATAGTTCAAAACGTCCCCAATACTTCACAGCCACTGAGTTGCTAACTTTTTCCCATTTTTCCCTCAAAATATTTTGTATTTCTACTTTTGAATCATGATCTTTAAAAATATTCTTCTGAAATCAAATAAATTAAAGATTATTACTCCAAAATAGTAGTGTCACATACTTACCGCTAAAATCAGGGTCCGACCATTACGTTGTGTGGCCCAGCTCCTGATGTGGTTTGGGGCTTCCATCCCTCCTGTATTGTACCTGTAAACCGAAAAAAAATTGGATTTTTAAAAATATATAAACAAGTAATTTGTAAGCAAAGTAAAATATTTGGACGAAGTAGCGGTTTTGGACGATCTTCTTATGAAAACAATATGGGTAGTGTTAGCTGACTTATTTTTACGAATTTTATAAATAAAAAATATATTATTTGAGTAGGTAGAACTTAAAGTATAAATAATTACAGTATTTAAATTATTTACATAAGTGAAAAAAAAATTAAAATTACAACATTCTTTTCCATAGTATTGGAAGTAAAATTTTCGTTTGCAGTGCCTCAGAGGAGGATTTTGTGTTTATGAATATGTTAAAGAATTAATTGTGTTACATCTAAATAAGATCTACAAATAAGCGTAGCAATAGAAGAAAAAAAAATCTTAAATTATTTTGTCATTTCCACTTTCTTTCCAAAGAGAAAACCCAACATCGAGTCAGTTTGAATCTTAATAAGCTCGCGTTTAGTTCGCCTGTCTGAGTAAGTCAGTTTGAGCATAATCCTATTTGATTTTAATTCAGCCGTTCAAGCCAGTTAGAATTTAGATTGAATTTGTGTTTAGCTCGACTGTCAGGGTCAGTTTCATTAAAATCGTTCTTGGATTCAGTTCATCTCTTCAACTACACAATAGAGCTGTTTATTAGGTTTGGTTTGACGCTCTATGGTCATCTTTTGCCCAGTAATCTCATTAGATAAGGATCTACGGTTGAAAAGGATACTTAGAAAAAAAAAAAAAAAAAAAAACTACAATGAACATCCATGGCTAAACCTGGTGACTGACGGCCATACCGTTAGCCAGATGGACGCTGTTTATTAAAGGCATAAAAATTTGTAATTTATAATATATTTTTCTGTAATTTCTGTTATGTTGAAATGTTATTGTGTACATAATAGGGTTTCGTACACCTATAAAATACTATTGGTTTCTAATAGTTGCACGAAATAAATTCTGCTATCCTCTATGCGCTATTTTTAGCGATTTACGATCAGCGCAAATGCTGAAGTTAAACAATGATATTACTGATCGAATTAATACGCACTTTTTACCATCTTAGTGAGGCCATTTCATTTCATACAAAACAAACTGGATTATAATCACAATATTTACTACAAAGCTGTCGCCAAGTGTTTCGTTTTTACGAAATGCTTATTATTACTATCTTTAAAGATATATCTTTATATATATAACAATATTTTCCTATTGTTAAAATCTTTTCATACGGTAGCTCTAGTATGCAGAGGAATTACCGTAGAATGGCAAGCAAGCTGAAACTAAATTTACTTTTTTTAAAATTTTTAATAAGTACTAAATCATTCCTTTTTTCCTTCTACATTAAAGGAGAAAGTGTGTCGGATTCGTAATAATTTTCCATTTCCGTGTTCGATGAATTCGCACGATTTAAGATCATATTTTGATTCACATGTTTTTAAGATCATCATTTACGTTTCGATTCATACGTTTTTTTGATACGTTTTGCTCGGAGTACGATTTCATATTTTTTTTTTTAAGTATGTCTGTCTATGTGTTATAAAAATTTTGTATGCGCACGCGCAGTATCTCATGAAATAATGGGCGGAATTCTAAAAAACTTTGTTCAATTGGACCAAGATATAAATTGGTATTGATTAGATTTTTGGTGGCGTAGCTGTGCTGCGATTATCTCATTTATAAGAAGAATCTTGGCGTCTTTAATGTCTAAATAGATAGAACTTAGTTAGATATATAATATGAAAAACTATACGGATTCATTTTTAATGTATATTGGCTGACAAGTGTCGCTGTCCTGCTGCATTCCCCCCCCCCCTCTTTTATTAGAAGGTTGTATCTCAGCTTCTACAGCATATAAGGATATAAACGTGAGATGCAAGGTGATCATTATGAAGCACTTGGCTGATTTAATATTAATTTAATTGGCCGACAACAGGCAATATCTTTTAAAATAATAGCAAAATTCATGGTTTTTGTAAATTTTTACATAGACATGCACTTTTTAATTTTATTCCCCAAAACTAATTAATAAATTTCTGAATTTATCCGTAATTCTTTTAAGTAGATTTTATTAAACATCCAAAAACTATATTAAATCTTTTCTTAAATTTCTGTAGAAGTTTTAACATTTTGAAGATCCATGAAATTAAGAAAAAATGCAAACGGACAAAACACATTTTAAAGATCTGTAAATATATATCAAAAACCATAAGATTTATTGCCTGAATATATATTTTATTGAAGAACCTAATATAGTTCAATTTATATAAAGTAAATGGAAATATACGCTTTTATATGTAGCCTTCAGTAGGGCCAAAGCAAAGATGCCAAGTCGCCTTAAAACCGTTTTTAAATGTTAACTCTTATAATACTTTCACAAATTTAGATATCCCATATGTACTTACGTAAATTTTTTATGTGCTGTGATTTAACTTTCGAAAAACGGAATAACTCTTTTAATATTTATATAAAAGTAGAGAAATTTCACTGATAATCTAGACAAGTTTTATGTTTGAAAATTATTTTCGGAACTTCATATAGTGTAATCATTAAAAATGCATTGCAATTATTGGAAAAAGGGGAAATCTCTTCAATTTATCCCAAATAATTGTAACTGAAAAATTAATTTTGGTGGAATGAATATAATCTTACAATTATGCAGGAAAAGTTCGAGTTGTTAAATGGCAAAATTAATGTATTTTTAGAAACATCATTAAATAGATTGTAATAGAAATAATTTATAACAAATCATATTTGATTTTAATTCTTTTTTAAGTATGGCTGATGAAAGTGTATATTTGTTGCTTCCTTTATATGCAGAATCAAATAGTCTTAGAATTTTATAAACTTGGGTTAGTCTATCCGAATTTAAGAAGTAATTGCGAAATCGCAATTAAAGTTATTATTCGCTAGAAGCACTGTGATTACATTAAGGATATTTCTGTTGGCGTCATGTCACGCCGCATTGGATGCCAAGTATTCAAAGCATCCGTAACCAAGGCAACCGGGGATAAATTATTTTAAGTCCGGAACGACAACAGAGGAAAAGATGAAGCGGGAAATGCTACTGTGAAGCGAGATTCTTAACGCGTCTGTAAAGGTATCCGAAGAAGCTTTTGTGTATTTGTGTAATATAAATATATCGGAGGTTAGGTTACAATACAAATTTTAAGGAATTTAGTCGGCTTTTCGAATTTAATTTTAAGCTTGCATATTTAATTCAATATTATTTCTCCAACTTGTTAATAGAAAGTTTCTGTGAG